>OY992536.1:80426713-80924713 GCA_963921195.1 Pegoplata infirma | reverse complement strand
AAAACATGAAGAAGGGCCAGAAAATTCGGATTCTGAGCTGAGTCCTATAGGGATATGGAGTCGCTACAAAACATTTGGGCCCCATGTTGGGCACAATTTTTTGTAACGCTGGTTCCACTGGCGATCAATACCTCTTCAGAGTAGGTGATCGCTTAAAATGGGTTTCTTTTTTTTATAGATTTTTTTTGTCTCTGCTTTATGTTTTCAGTTGTAAATGGTGTACTAATAAAATCTCTGTGGTCGCTTAAAATAATTTTTTCTACATTCCAACTACAGTATGGGGGTATACTCACTTTGTCATTCCGTGTGTAACGCATCAAAATATCGGTCTAGGACCCCATAAAGTATATATATTTATGATCAGTGATCGATTTTAAGACATTCTAGCGCTGTCCGTCCGTCCGTCTGTCCGTCTGTAGTTAACACGATGCAGTCCAAAATAAAACAGCTAGACTCCCGACATTTGGCACAAATATGTCTTATGTTAATAGGCAGGTTAAGTTCGTAAATGAGCAAAATCGGACCAGGGGGAAAAAAGTTCCCCCTTGAAGAACTAAACCAACCTCTGAAAAAATACACTTTTTTACATGTTTTTTTGTATTTTTGTTAAATAAATGAAACATTTGTTATATTTATCGGGATGGGAAGGTGCTGTCAACATCCCCCACTGATCCCCATCACCCCCCCCCCCAAAAAAAAAAACAAACGCCCCTGACAATTTTTATACCCTCCAACTACAGTATGGGGGTATACTCACTTTGTCATTCCGTGTGTAACGCATCAAAATATCGGTCTAGGACCTAATAAAGTATATATATTTATGATCAGTGATTGATTCTAAGACATTCTAGCGATGTCCGTCCGTCCGTCCGTCTGTCCGTCCGTCTGTCCGTCTGTAGTTAACACGATGCAGTCCAAAATAAAAGAGCTAGCCTACCGATATTTGGCACAAATATGTCTTATATTAATAGGCAGGTTATGTTCGTAAATGAGCAAAATCGGACCAGGGGGAAAAAAGTTCCCCCTTGAAGAACTAAACCAACCTCTGAAAAAATACACTTTTTTACATGTTTTTTTGTATTTTTGTTAAATAAATAAAACATTTGTTATATTTATCGGGATGGGAAGGTGCTGTCAACATCCCCCACTGACCCCCATCACCCCCCCCCCCCCCAAAAAAAAACAAACGCCCCTGACAATTTTTTTTTTTTTTTACATTTTGGAGGGTATAAAAGATTCGGCACAGCCGAATTTAACACTCTCACTTGTTTTTTTTTACATTTTGGAGGGTATAAAAGATTCGGCAGTGCCGAATCGGCACAGCCCAATTTAACACTCTCATTTGTTTTTATTTATTTTTTTTTTGTCTCTGCTTTATGATTTGGAATCTGGCCGCTGTGTGGGCGCCATTTTAACTGGAGTTTTCAAATTGCAAGTAGAGTCTTTGAATTACAATTGGAGATTGCGAATTTCAAATGTAATCTTTGAATTTCCAGTAGACTCTTCAAATTTCAATTGATCTATTAAGGATAACATCTGTAAATAGTGTACTAATAAATTCTCTTTCCTTTTTTTTTGTCTCTGTTTTATGATTTGGTATTTTGCCCCCAAGTGGGCGCCATTTTATCTGGAGTTTTTGAGTTACAAGTAGAATCATTGTATTTCATTTGGAGTTTACGAATTTTAAATGAAATCTTCGAATTGCCAGTAGAATCTTCGAATTTAAATTGATCGTTTACGAATTACATATGTTAATGTTGTACTAAGAAATTCTCTTTGGTCGCTTGAAAACGTTTTTTTTTTTATTTATAATTTTTTTTTGTTTCTGCTTTATGATTTGGAATCTGGCCCTCGTGTGGGCGCCATTTAAAATGGAGTTTTCGAATTACAAGTAGAACTTTTGAAGTATAATTAGAGTTTACGATTTTCAAATTTAATAGCCAGTAGAATCTTCGAACTTCAATTGATCGTTTATCATTTACATATGTAAATGGTCTAGTAATAAACTCATTTAATTTGTATTTATCAATGATTGTGTCTCCAGCATATGATATGGAATCTTGCCCCTGTGTGGGCGCCATTTGGCTGAAATTTCTGTTAGACAATTGTTCGAAGTTTCTCTACTGATGTAGGTTAAATTTTATAAATTGTGAAATCCGAAACTAAATCGGATCGTTCTAGCAACTTTGGAAAACCAAAAACAGGGTTTTAGATTTTGTAGGGTATTAAGAAGTCTAGTGGCCTCCTTTTAGTGTTGCTTTAAAAAAATATGTATATGAAACATATTTTTTAAAATCAAATTTTTATGTCCTTAACCAAAATCTAATATCTCCAAAACTTTTTTATAGGTTAGGTTAGGTTAGGTTTAAGAGGCGACACATAAGTGTCCACAAGACCAGTTGTTGATCCATAGTGATTCCTCATACAGTTGGGGTAGGTAGGTTTACAATAAGAACAAGTCTCTTATATTCATCATCCAAATTCCATATCGCATAGCTTAGTAGCCTTCACATATTTTACTATATTCCACGGATTAATGCCCTTTAGTTCCTCTAGTGTCTGAAAGAAAAAGGAATCAAAACAATTAAAGCGCGTGCGTGATAGCGCCGGACATTGACAAAGATAGTGTAAGGTATCTTCATCCTCATTCCAGCACCATCTGCACAAATCATCTGAGCTAAGATTGATTTTCTTTAAAAAAGTTTTCAAATTTGTGTGGCCAGTAATTATACCAACATACATACGTAGTTCATATTTTTCCATCTTCAATAAAGTTTTTTGAAGCTCCTTGCTTTGAGATTCCCACAGTTTTTTTGTCTGTTCGCAACCAGGAGTAGTGTTCCATTTTTCGTCTACAATGGCCTTGAATTTAACACGCATGTGTCCATAAATCGAGTCTAGTCCAGGAAAAATATCTTCTTCTATATATTGTACTGCCATATCAGCACCTTTGCGTGCTAGTTCGTCCGCCTTTTCATTTCCAGGAATATTATGGTGTCCAGGTACCCAGCACAGTTCCAAATTGTGTTGCTCAGTAAGAACCTTAAGCTCTTGACGGCAACGGCTGACTGTCTTGGATCGAATACTCCTGTTCCTCAGTGCCTTAATAGTAGCTTGACTGTCTATGTATATAGTGATATCGCTAGAAAATATCGGTCTCATAGAAATAAGTCTTGCCGCCTCGGCAACTGCAAATATTTCAGCCTGAAAAATGCTGCATGAATCATTTAATCTTGAGCTATGTTCTATCCCTAATTTTTCGCAATAGACACCACTTCCGGTGCCATTTTCTTTCTTAGATCCGTCTGTATAGATCTCAATACTATGTTCTTTTTTCCTTAATTCCTTCCATTGTTCCCTAGGGGGTATGACGGTTTTAATGTTTTCTTCCCATGTTATATAGGATATCATATAATCAGTTTTTAAGTTATCGTAGCCGAATTTTTGCAACAGTGATGTATGATCATAATGTTTTGAGCGTAGGCTACTGCTTTGTTGGAGTCTTACCTGAGTTCTTAGTGCATGTTGTTGAACATAGGAGTTCAGTGGACATATGTCTAAAATCCTAGATAAGGATGCTGTAGCAGTGGATCTGCGTGCTCCTGTGATGCTCATCATTGCGACTCGATTAACTCTCTCCATATATTTTGCATGCGTAGTTTTATCTACGATAGACCACCACACCAGAGATCCATGTGATAGTATAGGTCTTACTATGGCCATGTAAATCCAATGTATTAAAATTGGTCTGAGTCCCCAGGTCTTCCCTATTAGTTTTTGACAAGAGTACATGGCTGCATAAGCTTTCCGTACCCTTTCCACTAAATTGTCTACCCAAGTCAGCTTATTGTCAAATATAATTCCCAAAAATTTAGCCTTTACCGAAAGTGTCAGAGATAATCCCCGCAATTTCGGAAGTTGAAATTGCGGAATTTTTCTCTTTCTCGAGAAAAGAACTAGTTCCGTTTTGTGTGGATTCACATTAAGTCCGCATTCCATTGCCCATCCACTTAAAATATTGAGTGCGCCCTCCATGATGTCGGAAATAATGTCCGGGAACTTACCCTTCACTATCAAAACCACGTCGTCTGCATAAGCAACTACGCTTATTCCAGCGCGGTTTAGCTTCAAAAGTGCTTCATTTAGCACTAGAATCCAAAGAGTAGGTGATATGACTCCTCCTTGTGGAGTTCCCCGAGTCGCTAAGGCGCTTATTGATGACCCGCCTAGCTCTGCCTCAATTTTACGTTGAGTCAGAACTCTCATGATCCAATTTATCGTCAATGGGTCGCTGCCTGAGGCGTTCGATTGCATCCGATTTAACGTTATTGAATGCTCCTTCTATATCCAGGAAACAACCAAGGGTGAATTCACCATAGTGCAGTGACTCTTCTATATGTGTGGTTAAATCGTGTAGACTTTTTTATAACCATCTCTAACTACCTAAATACTCATTATGCCAAAAATTATGCAAAAGAACGTCCACCTTCTCTACCACACAGACAATGCGTACGCATTTTCGTTGAAGTAATAAATCATTGAACATAAATCTGAAGAGTTTAAACATTTAAAATGATTGCATTTAATCGTTCAACTGTCACATTTTAATAATTTCATGGTGCGATCAGTGACCAGCCCCCAATGGCGCCCTTTGGCTAAAACTCATCAATAAATCCCTACTAAACAAAAAATATGAGGAAGAATATTTGTAGGCAGACAACAGAAAAACTACTTTTGTACGCACTAACCAGCCAAAAAAATAAAAAAATATCCAAAAGAATGTTATAAAGTCTGTAACGGCTGGCATTATTGCAAACTGCTCCGGCTGGCTGCTGTTCATTTTAACTCTGCATTAGTTCCCATCAATAGTCCAATGTATATTTGCAGTGTTTTTGGTTTTTTTGTTGTATGTGGCGTCTGAGAATTTAAAGATTATTTCATGTTCATTCATTTTGGTTCCAAACTGGATATAAATATAAAATAATATTTTCAATTTGTGCAGAAAATCCAACAGTAAGTAGTTTTTGTGCGTCCACCAAATCTTGTAAACTTAAGTGTTAAACAAACAAGTCCCTTTTTTGTTGTTGTTGTTGTTGCCTTGGCTAACTCTACTCCTTTTGTTGCCCATGTTGTTAGCCATTAAAAGCTGCAGGCCAGTGTTTTTCAAATGTTTACGATTACTCATTTCTCTTTTTTTTTCCTTTAAGTACATGTATTGGACCTTAAAAAAAAAAACCTAAGACTTTTATGTTTTTTCCTTGCGATGTATTATTTATCATTTCTTTAAGCAATTTTTCATATGATACACATTCATAACTACATTTGTATTTGCTGCTGCTGCTGCTGCATCATCAGCAGCATCAACATCATCTCTTGGTCCAGTTCCAATATTAACAAGAATATTTCATAAAATTTATAATAAAAAGATTGCCAAGTAATTTTTTTTTAATTATTACCATCACTACTTTTAAAATCTCTTCCCTGGGAAGAGATCTTTGTCCTTTTGATTTAGAATGTCCAAGGTTTGCCCCAGACATCACATCTATCTCCTAAATCTAACTTCTTACTTCAAGCTTCCTTCGAAACATATTAGGTTAGGTTGTAAGTGGCTGCTGACGTTTCACGTCAATACACGTAGACTTCGAGGTCCATTGTGATACCACGGGACTTTAGTAGGTTTCCCTACTAGTTCCTGTCGTTTAACATTTCGTTTAACGAAATGTGCCGTCATTCGACGGCACATATAACCGCTCTGCGTGCTTCCCTATAACAGTGTCCGGTATAGCAACCACCGTCAAAATCTCTCCTCTTGGAAACGATATCAGCTCACTTGTGCGCTTCTGTTTAAGAGAAGGCCAAATCTGTCGTGTTGTCTCACATCCTTTCCACCACCGTGTTATTGGCTTCATCCTCCGTGTTATCGTAGAGATCGCATTTGTTCACAGATTCGGTTTCGAACAAGCCAGATGTGTGTCCCATCTGTTCTGAATCGGAGGCAACAGAACTCTTAAAATTCCTCACTGCATGGGCCTTGACCCGAATGTCACTCAATTGTGACATTAGCTTTGTCCTCCGTGTTATCACAGAGGTCGCTTTCGTTACCAGATTCGGTTTCGAAAATACCAGATGCCTCTTCCGGATTCTCCTCCCCAGCCGACTCTGCCACTGGCTTTGCTGCATTTAAAATAGGCCTCTGGTCGCCCTTGTAGACATTGACTCTTATATGCAAAAGGTCAAATCGAAAAATGCCGTCAGTCCTGGCTGAAAACGAAAGTGATTCCTCATTAACCAAGACCACTGCTTGAATACGAGCACCCTCCATCTCACCTAATCTGGCAATTGCCAATTCTGAGTTGGAAGGTCAGGATTGCATGCTTTGATCATCTTCAGAATGACCTCAGTGTCACTTGTAGCCATCGGAATCTACGCATGAGTTCTGGGTTGCAACATGATATCATGTTTTTCCACAATGTCCAGTGTGGCTCCAGGCCATAACTCTCCCAATTGGCTAATGGCAACCTTAAATATGGCTGCTCAAAATCAACAAGTTTTACCTGTCCTTGATACCAACCTGCGTTGACAGTAGCAGAAAGAAAATCAGGCATTCTCTCAAGGAGCCTAAAGTAGATTTCATTTAATTTAGTTTCAAACTCCACTTATCCCTTGGGATACAACAATCCCCATTCCTCCTGTTAATCACAGCCCTAACGAAGCTACGTTTCACCACTTCACTAAAAGACTGAGTCCAGACGTTGCTGGAAACCTTGGATCTCTAAGGAAAAGGTTTCTGGTTTGGCGAGCTCAGCTTTTACCCAGACTTCGATGACGAGGCCGAAACAGCGCCCTGCTTATCAGATGCACGCGTTTCCGAAAGTTTTTCTTACTCCTCAGTGACTCCTTTCGCCCACTATAGCGATGCCCTCTCACGTTCGATGGACGTTGCTCAATCGCGTTGCTCCATCGCGTAAACATTGGAAACACATTAGCCATAGAGTTTTCTAGAATGTTGCTGACCTAGACTGTTAAAATATAATGGTGTTTCTCAAGACTATAAATCTATCTTCCATCTTATCCCATCTTTGATATCTCTGCCAAAGTTTGTTTGCCGAAGTCAAAGCTAGCAAATTTTCAGAGACATCCTACCATAATCCAGTTCCGAAGAAACATGTGACGTACATAATTTCTACACCATTTACAGATGTAATTCGTAAAAGATCAATTGTAATTTGAAGATTCTACTTCTAATTCGAAGATTCCATTTGTAATTCGAAGATTCCAATTGTAATTCGAAAAATATCAACTGAATTTCCATTGATATTTTAAGAATTACAATTGGAATCTTCGAATTACAAATGGAATCTTCGAATTACAAATAGAATCTTCGAATTACAAATAGAATTTTCGAATTACAAATGGAATCTTCGAATAACAAATGGAATCTTCGAATTACAAGTAGAATCTTCGAATAACAAATGGAATCTTCGAATTACAAGTAGAATCTTCGAATTACATCTGTAAATGGTGTAGTCTTGCAGGTATATCTGCCTTAAAGGCAGAGAAGAGTCTAGGTAAGTTTCAGCGCTACATATTTATCTTACATCTCAGCTTATTATACAAGTTCTAATAGTCGAAACAACACATTCCAGGTTCGTAGCAACATGTAAGGCTGTTCCCAGTTTTGCCAACTCATTGGGCTTACAGTTTCTTGGAACGTATCTGTGTTTTGTTGCCGATACGTATTGAATGTCAAACTTTAAAGGTCTGTTTCACGACCATAAATTTATCTTTCAATTCAACGCATTTCGAGCACATAGGATTTCAGAGTAATACCAACATATTCCAGCCCCTTAGGAACCAGTAAGGTTCATAATTCCAAGTCATGCAAGGTTAGGTTTAACGTTTCACGTCAGCAGGCATCAGGTTGGGTTAGGTGGGATGGGTGTTCGCCATTTGGCGAATTCACTCAAGGCCATTGTGATTCCTTCAATTCTATTTTTCTACTTCCCCTCTGATGCAAAGTTCTTCTTCTTGAACCAGCCCGATTTTCAAAGGTATTCTGCTAGAGACGTCAATGAGACACCGTTTAGATAATCCAGGTCATCGAAAAATCGTTGCCCCAAATGCTTAAGGCAGCTTCTCATTAGACTCGGACATTCATTTAAAAGTGCTTCACAGACTCCTCATCCTCCACTTCCCCACAATTTTTACAATAGTCCTTACCAAAATTCCCATACGAACGGTCACGGCTAACCGTCTGTTTGCCAAAAGTAAGAAGAGTTTTTGACCTCTTGGGATTTAGCAGTGGCCACAGGGTTCTCTATATCCTGCACGTAGTCAGTGATATCCACTTATCCTTCATATTATTCTCTGATATCCTATCAATTTTGTCCATCGATTCCTCTTTAAGAAGAGAGATGTCTGGTTCTACACGTTCCCCCACCGATTCTGAGCCATTTCACGCACATTAATCAGCAAATTCGTTCCAAGCGACCCCACTATGTCTAGGGACCCAGATTAGCTTGACTGTGTGCTGACTGATTCGACGAAGGGATTGTATACAATTCCTAACGATTCCCGATTTTACAGTGCTTAAATCTGAGGCTTTCAGAACTGGAAAAATATCCACGGAAATGTTAATGACACAAGGACAAAGGTCGATTGTCATGATCATCTGCGCGACTTTATAAATTGCAAGTACCTCAGCCTAGAAAACACTACACTTATCCGGAAGTCTCTATGAGGCCCCGATTTCGAGGCATTCAGAGTAAACTTCCAAACCCATACCCATCTCCATCTTTGATCCGTCCGTAAAGATTGAGATCGCATTCTTTGACATGACAGAGTTTTCCGCCCAGTCTTCTCAAGTCTGTATTTTGACTTCGAAGGTTCTGTCAAAGTTCGTCTTTGGTGAGATATAGTCGGTTCTCTGTTCCAACGGACATCACACTGAATTTTCATGTCCAGAACATCAAGAGTGTCTGATTTCTCAGTACTTATACTATCCAAAAATCAAGCAAAAAATAACTGGCAACCCTATTTCTTAAAAAAAAAAATCGTACATCATTACGTTGGTGGTTCTCTGCAGTCCTGTTTGTTTTTTAAGGATTTATTTTGTTAAACATTATTTCGTTATTATTTTTTTTATGGTAGATGAACTCATAAAACTTGTGTATCATATGTGATATATTCCACTTCTACAAAAACAAAAGAGATGGTAGAACCTTTAAGACACATACGGATTCACAAGTATTCCCAAAATAAGAAAACTGTTTTGTTTGTTTATACAATATGCGTGTTTATGGCTCATAATTCACTATTTTGTTGATTTCAACATACATATGTACGAAACGTTCAGGGTGAAATAAATATAAATGTCAAAAATATGCCAAGTTATTGGCATTAAATTTTTTGTTTAATGTTATTAAAGATGTCTTTTTGAAGAGAAACGAATGAATTTGAAACATTAAAAAAAGTTTTGCCAAAAAAATATTTGGAGATGCTCAAAAGTGGTAGAGATAGTGGGAATAAGCCTTTAAGATGAAATTTCAAGTTTGGTAAAGTTCTTGTAATTCAATATTACTGAACCAAGTTCGGAGGTTAACTAACCTTACACTCTTTATTTGAAGAAACGCTTGGAAGTTTGATTTCTTTAACCAAAAATAATTGTTTTCCTATTCTCGTCAAATGACGATAAATCTTCATTGATTCCTTTTTATGAAGTTTGGGAAGATAGATAACACCGTTTAAGTCTGCTCTTATCTAAAAACAATTACTAATATAGGAATCAACAAAGAGCAACCCATGGGTACTTATTTTTGGACAATCAAAGATAAAGAATCTGGAATTCCAAATACAACACATACTGATTCTTCGCTAACTGGCAACATCCATGAGCCATTCTGCGTGACGGCTCGCTGACATGTCAGAGTCACACCTGACATCTCTATATACCTAGTTGAAAGAAGTTTTATATAAATATTATAAATATCTTCAAACATAATCAGCAGTTGTCAGGGCGTGCTGACATTCCCAAAACATTTTCCATAAGTCGTCGTTGGGACAATTTGTGATATATGTGGTCATACGAACCTCCACGTTTAAATCCAGCTACAACTGGATTTAAACATGGAGCCTCCAGTTTATCCCAGGGTGCAAGGAGAAAAAGCCAGAACTTGGTGCAGCCTGGATGCCTCAGAAACGTCTTCTACGTTTCCACAGAAGTTTTTCTAAGAATCACATTTGGCTAATCTGATCAACCGGTCCTCGTCCGATCCAGAAGATTTTGCATTATAAATTTTATACTACCCATGGACTGGTTTCACAGACTGTTAATTTCACATACCTTCAACATTGTGAGCATTAAATCGACCATATTCGAATATTCGCAAGATCCTACTCGGAGAAATACTATTAAACTTAATGTTTCGTCTCATGGCTTCAACTTCCATGATTAAATAAAAATGAATGGCAAATTATATATAACATGGAAAGTTTGACTTGGAAAGTATTTAAGGAAAAAAACAAAAAGGATTGAAGAAACAACAGATTCTAACGGACCTTTAACTTAAACTGAAACTCGTCAGTCGAAACCCCATCTTTAACAACTTCAATAGTGAGGTTCCTGGGAAAAATCAAGAGAAATCACCACCAAAACTAAATGGTAAAAGCTTCGGTACGAGTACGCCATGTCATACTATCAAACCTCTTGGAATTATCGAGAGCAACCGCATTAGTTACACCAAATTGGTGAATGGATCTACAACAACATTCCGCAAGGAACAGGTTCGCACAGATTTAATGCCAGCAAACTCGTAATCTTTTCGAAGCATTCGCTTAAGACTTTTCAGTAGAAACGATGATAAATATCAAAGACGTCTAATAAAAGACATTCCATTGGCGGGTTGGGGGAACAAGAAGGAAATGAGTCCCCATCGAGAACGATTCTTCGTCGTTTGCTGTGATGAATTCGTTGCGTTAAGTTGAAAGGGCGTTCGCTATTTGGCAAAATCACTTAGTGGCCATAAGGCCCATTTTGATTCCCTTAATTGTTATTCCCTACCCAACTCTGATAAAAAGTTCTACTTGTTAAACCATCCCGATTCCCTATGAATCGTCTAGGCAATGCAGGTCAGGACATCTTTGTCCCAAATTCTTAAGTCCTCTTCATCAGACCTGGACATTCACATAACAAGTGCTTCACAGACTCCTACTCCTCCATTTCCCAACAACTTCTACAGTGATCCCTATCAGAAATTCCCATACACACAGCCATTTGGCCAATTATACAGTGTCTTATCAGAACTCTCACTAATAGGCTAAACCCATTGGCAGTGGCCACAGGGTTTACGATATCCTGCACGTAGTCAGTGATATCCACCTTCATTCTATTCTCAGATATCCTATCAATTTCGTTCAGGTTTAACACGTTACCACACCGATTCAGAGCCATTTCGCACATATTTCTCTGTCATTTCGTTTCTAGCGACCCAACTTTGTCCAGGGACCCAAATTAGCTTAACTGTGTGCTGACGGATTCGACGAAGGAATTGTATACAATTCATAACAATTCCCGATTTTACAGAGTTTAGTTCTAAGGCCTTCAGAGTTGCAAGACTACCCACGAATATTACAAGTCTGCTGTATGGAATCATTGTCTGGTGATCTGCTTTAGAGACAAAAGGGAACTTTGCCTTCATCACGAAGGTAGAGAGAAAGGGGTCGATGTGCATCACTGGTGCTCTTCGTACTACACCTACGACTGCATTCGAAATCGTCCTTCATCTGATACCATTGAACATATTGGATATGCAGTAAAAGCACACTGCCATGGAGGAGCAGCGATTGTGGCCATAGCGCGATCATGAAAATGATAACATTACCACAAAATGTGGGCTGCGCTCCCTCTATGAGCCTTTTTGAGCGCCACTTTACAACTATGATGCCATCCAGGAAGTCTTGGGTGAGAAGAATTCCGGGTTGTGGAGCCTCCATAAATTTTTACATGGATGGATCAGGCTGCACGAACAAGTGGGCTTTGGATTCTTTTCGGAGGAGTTTGGGTCGAGCCTGGCTCGAAGATTGCCGGATGATTGCAGTGTTTACGAGGCAGAGATGCTGGCAATAAAGGAATTAGCTGGCTTGTTGAGCTGCAATATATTGTCTACAACTGCAGTCAACACCTATTCTGACAGTCAAGTCACTGAAGTCAATGTTTCTGAAAACAAGATCTGCCCTTAACGGCCGCACGTCGTTTAATGAACTGGCCAAGCAGTTTGACATACGACTCATATGGGTCCCAGGGCACAGGGCAAGACTGGGAACTACCTTACAGGTTTCAACAGAATTGGAATGTGTTGGTATGCCTCTATTAACTTGCAAGCAAAAGCTACGGCTTTGTTCCGCGAAGGAGACTAATCAAAGATGGGCAAATGGATGTACGTGTGAGACAACACGACAGATTTGGCCTTCTCTTAATCAGAGGCGCAGAAGTGAGCTGTTATCGGTTCCAAGAGGAGAGTTTTCGACGGTGGTTTCGATAGGTAAGCACGTGGAGCGGTTAAATGCGCCGTCGAATGACTTTTACCGGAGTTGCATGGATAAGGAGGAGTTGGAAACTATCGAACACTTTATCTGCCATTGCCCGGCACTTTCTGGTCAGAGACTTGCTTCACTCTTGTCATAATCATCTGCGAGGCTTTATCAATTGCAAGTACCTCTGACAGGAAAACACTACACTTATCCTTAAATCTCAATGAGGCCACGACTTCGAGGCATTCAAAGTATACTCCCGAATAACAGAGTACTCCGCCCAGTCTTCCCTAATTGGTATTTGGACTTCGAAGGCCTTGTCATAGTGTGTCTGTGGTGAGATATAGTCGGGTCTCTATTTCAGCTCCGTCCCACCCAACGTATTAAATATGGTCGAGTGTTCCAAAGAGAGTTGCTTAAGAATACCTAACAGTCAAAGCTTTTGTCAACAGCGATGATTTGGATTGGGCGATAAACTCGAAAATAGGTGATGGTGAAGCGAGGAAAGTAGTTACAAGGGGCACTCCACAAGGAAGAGTGATCCCTCCTCTTCTGTGGAATCTTGTAATAAATGAGATTCTCGAGTCATTTAACGGAATGTGTATTAAGGCGTTGACCTACGCTGATGACGTTGCTATCCTTATAAATGGATACGATTAGCGAACTCATGGAATCAGCGCTCAAGATACTCTCAACGTGGGCAAAGGCCAACGGTCTGGAAGTTAATCCCGTTAAAACCAAACTTGTCTTGATCACAAGAAAAAACTAAAATAGACAGGTTTGTCCTTCCCAAATTAAATGGAATCACCCTGGAACTACCTAATGAGGCGAAATGCCTGGGTGTGATCCTGGGCTCAAAGCTTTCCTGGAAGAGCAATTTAGAGGAAAGGATGAAAAAGTCGGTATGTGATTTTTACACCTGCAGAAGAACTTTCGAAAGCACCTCAGGCTATCCTGGAAGTAATACTAAACATTCAGTCCATAGAATTTACGGCAAGAGCAAAATCGGCTCTCAGGCTAAGAGAGTTGCAAATGCTTAAGCAACGCTCTAGGGTACTCTCGACCATATTAGAGTACGGTGGGCGGGACGGAACTGGAACAGAGAACCGACTATATCTCAACACAGACAAACTTAGACAGAACCTGCGAAGCCCAAATACTGACTAGGGAGGACTGGGCGGAAAACTCTGTTATGACAGAGCATGCGATCTCAATCTTTACGGACGGATCAAAGATGTAAATGGGTACGGGTTTCGGGAGTTTACTTTGAATGCCTCGAAATCGGGGCCTCATTGAGACTTCCGGATAAGTGTAGTGTTTTCCATGCTGAGGTGCTTGCAATTGATAAAGTTTAGCTGATGATTATGACCTTCGTCCTTTCCCCATTAACATTTTCGTAGATAGCGTTGCAACTCTGAAGGAATTTGAATCAAACACTGTTAAATCGGGAATTATTGGGGATTGTATACAATCCCTTTGTCGAATCAGTCAGCACACAGTCAAGCTAATCTGGGTCCCTGGACAGAGTATGGACGCTGGGAACGAATTGGCTGCTGAATGTGCGAGAAAATGCTCGGATTCGGTGGGGGAACGTGTAGAACCTGACATCTCTCGGTTGCTATAGTGGAATTGATGAACGAAATTGATAGGATATCTAAGAATAGAATAGAAGGATAGGTTGGTATCACTGGCTACATCCAGGATATCGCGAACCATGTGGCCACTGCCAAATCCTAAGAGGACAAAAAGTCTTCTTACTTTTGGCAAACGGACGGTTAGCATATTAGTGGGAGTTCTTAAAGGGCACTGTATAATTGGCCGTGCATATGGGAATTTCCGATAGGGACTATTTTAGCAGTTGCGAGGTAGTGGAGGAGGGGAGTCAGTGAAGCACTTTTTATGTGAATGTTTGGGTCTGATGAGAAGTCTCCTTAAGCATTTGGGGTAAAGATTTTTCTAAACTAAACTATCTCTAGCAAAATATCTTAGAGAATCGTGGTGGCTCAAGTAAAAAGTTTTTTGTATCAGAGTGGGAGTAGGGAAATGACAATTAAGGAAATCACTATGGGCCTTATGGCCTTCGAGTGAATTCGCCAAATTGGCGGACGCTCATCCAACCTAACCTAATAAATTAAACTAAATTTTTAAATTCTTCAGTGATTCAAATACTATTTGAAATTTTATACCAATTAATGCCTACTAAAACAGCTGCAAATTTAACTGTCAAGCTGTGATTTTTTTTCACATAAACACTAGAAGAAAATCTATTCACACATCCTCCTCAATAAGCCATATAATCCTAAAAATAATAATAAGGAATTTAAACAATTTAAATTTTACACTTATTGAAGATATCCGGTTTCCTGGTTTGTTACGAATGCTATTTTAGTATGGCTCATTCCAAGACACAAACACAAATTCCTGTTAAATGGCCTAAATTGTTTTGTTAAGAAAGACAAAAATTTTACACCTTGTTACAATTGTGTATAACCAACAGGATATCGCACATGCCACAAACTGCGCAATTATGGTTTTTTCTCTACTACAATCAGTCGGTAGAGTGAGTGAGTAGTGGCCGTATTAGCTGACAATGGCCAACCAAACTACAAACCATAAGCAAAGCAGCCCAGTCTTGTCAGGCAACTGTAACAGCCAACCAACAAACCATAAAAACTTTTAGCACGCCTCTGCATAAACAAACACGCAGCAACATGATTTCAGTTGTTGTTGTTGCTGTGGTGTTCTTCCGTTTATGGCTCATACCCATTTTAATACACTCACTCTCTACTACATGCTAAACTGCATTTAACCAAGTCACCCATACAAAATCAAAGAAAGAGAAGCTGTCGTCTTCTTTCTTTACATTTAACTGGAATAGCAATTTGGCAAATATTAAAATTAATTTTTTGTGTTGTCTCATTTCTCGTAGAGAGCAAAAAATGACGCACGCGTTCATAGCGGGTGTTTTATTTGTATACGAATTTATGCACTGTGTTTGGATGAATTTGTGTTTGCCTTTAGAAAATCAACTGTTCCTTTTTTTTGTTGCTATTATTTTTTGGACAACAAACCAATCCAACTGTTCTATTTCCGTTTACACATACAAATTGTCACTATTTTTTTTTTCTATTATAGAAATCTGTTGTTATATAAATTGAATTATGTACTTTTCTTTTAGTTGAGGGTTGATTCTGTGTTCTTATTGTATGTTCCTTAAATCCATTATATCAACTCAATTTGTTAAAATAATGGATTTTCACTTGAAATTTAATGGTACTTTAGGGAAAATCTCGATCACTAATATGAAATTACATAGTTTAAGGTTTTATAATTGATTTGACTGGAGTGACTATTAGTCGCCATGCGTTTGGCACACGGAGAGTATTAGGGATCCTTTGTGACCCTAAGGACCAAACGGCACTCCTTAAAGTACCAACTGTTCAACCAACTGGAACTCTTTATAAAGGGTTAGGTCGGATGGGCGTCCTCGAATTTGGCGAATTCACTTGTTATTTCCCTACTCCCCCTCTGATACAAAAAATGTTACTCTTAAACCACCCCGATTCTCTAGGTTAGGTTAGGTTAGGTTAGGTTGTAAGTGGCTGCTGACGTTTTACGTCAACACACGTAGACTCTGAGGTCCATTGTGATACCTCGGGATCGTAATAGGTTTCCCTACTAGTCCCTGTCGTTAAACCAGTTTGAGCTTCTTATGAAACTCCTTAGATGTTGAATTTTGACATCCGACAAATCAGAAAGATCGTACAGCTCCCTAGATCCCAGTGAAGCAAGTCGCTGACCAGAAAGTGCCGGGCAATGGCAAATAAAGTGTTCGATAGTTTCCAACTCCTCTTCATCCATGCAACTTCGGCAAAAGTCATTCGACGGCACATTTAACCGCTCTGCGTGCTTCCCTATAAGACAGTGTCCGGTAATTATAGAAACCACCGTCGAAATCTCTCCTCTTGGAAGCGATATCAGCTCACTTGTGCGCCCCTGATTAAGAGAAGGCCAAATCAGTCGTGTTGTCTCACACGTCCATCCATTTGCCCATCTTTGATTAGTCTCCGTCGCAGACAAAGCCGTAGGTTTTGCTTGAAATTTTCTAGAGGCATACCAACACATTCCAATTCTGTTGAAACCTGTAAGGTAGTTCCTAGTCTTGCAAGCTCATCGGCTTTGCAATTCCCTGGAATGTCTCTGTGCCCTGGGACCCATATGAGTCGTATGTTAAACTGCTTGGCCATCTCACTTAAAGACGTGCGTCAGTTAAGGGCAGATCTTGTTTTCAGAAACATTGAATCCTGGAACTTGACCGCGGCTTGACTGTCAGTATAGATGTTGACTGCGGTTGTAGACAAGACATTGCAGCTCAACCAGTCAGCCACTTCCTTAATTGCCAGCATCTCTGCCTGGTAAACACTGCAATGATCTGGCAATCTACGAGCCAGTCTCAACCCAAGCTCTTCCGAATAGACTTCAAAGCCCACTTGTTCGTGCAGCCTCGATCCATCTGTGTAAAAATTTATGGTAGCTCCACTACCCGGAGTATCCCCCATCCAAGACTCCCTGGATGGTATCATAGTGGTAAGGTAGCGCTCAAAAAGGCTCAAAGAGGGAGCACAATCCACATTTTGTGGTATTGTTATCTTTTTCAAGATCGCGCTATGGCCACAATCGCTGCTCCTCCATTGCAGCGTGCTATTAAGTCGAATTGCCGACGCAGCTGCATACTGCCTACCCAATATGTCCAAGGGTATCAGGTGAAGGAGGATTTCTAATGCAGCCGTAGGTGTAGTACGAAGAGCACCAGTGATGCACATTGACGCCATTTTCTGTACCTTCGTGATAAAGACACAGTTCGCTTTTGTTCTAAAGCAGGCCACCAGACAATGATTCCATACAGCAAAATTGGACGCTCCACTGCTGTGTAGATCCAATGAACGACTTGAGGGCTAAAACCCCATCGTTTTCCAATGGCCCTTTTACAGGAATACAAAGCAATCGTTGCTTTTCTCACCCGTTCCTCAATATTACGCCTGGAATTCAGCTTCCTATCTAGAAATACTCCAAGATACTTGGCTCCATCTGAGAAGGTGATTTCAGAACCGTCCAGAGAAATAGGATCAAAAGCAGGAATCCTATTTTTCCTTGTAAATAAAACAAGCTCTGTTTTACTAGGATTAACTCCTAGACCACAGTCTCTTGCCCATTTAGACAGATCTTTCAAAGAACCCTGAAGAATGTCCCGCAATGTTGGCAGATGCTTCCCCTTTACCGCTATCGCGACATCGTCAGCATATGCGACAACATGACAACCCGATTCTCTAACAATAAGATATTCTGCTAGAGATATTCTACTGAGACACCGTTTAGGCAATCCACGTCATCGGAAAATCTTTTTCCTAAATACATTCACACAACAAGTGCTTAACTGACTCCTCCCCACAACTAAAAGTTGTGGGGAATAGTCCTAACAACTAAAAGCCCTAATAGTCCTAATTTCTAATAGTCCCTATTAGAAATTCCCATACGCCCGGCCATTTGGCCGATTATACAAAGTCCTGTCAGTACACCCACTAATAGGCTTATCGTCCGTTTGCCAAAATTAGGAAGAATTTTCGCCCTCTTAGAATTTTGGCCACAAGGTTCGTGATATCCTGCACGTAGTCAATAATTTCCACCTATCCTTCACCTTGTTCTCTGATATCCTATCAGCTTCGTTCATCAATTCCATTATAGGAAATGTTTCCCCACCGACACGAAGTTAATTCTTGCAAATTCATCAAGCAATTCGTTCCCAGGAACCCCACTATGTCCAGGGACCCAGATCATCCTGACTGTGTGCTGACTGATTCAATGAAGGGATCACATACAATTCCTTACTATTTTTGATTTTACTGTGCCTGATTCTATGGCCCTTACGGATGCAAGAAAATCCTCGGAAATGTTAATGGCGCAAGGACTTTTGTCCCCCGTCATAATTATCTGCGCAGATTTATCAATTGCAAGTAAACCCTACACTTGTCCGGAAGTCTCACTGAGGCCTTGATTTTAAGGCATTCAGAGTATACTCCCGATCCCATCTACATCTTCAATCCGTCCGGTAAGATTTGGAGCGCATTCTCTGTCATAACAGAGTCTTCCGCCTAGACTTCCCCAGTTGGTATTTGAACTTCGAAGTTTCTATCAAAGTTGGTTTTCTGTTCCTGTTCCGTCCTGCCCACCGTACTTAATATGGTCGAGTGTCCTCAAAAGCGTTGCTTAAGCATTTGCGACTTTTTTAACCTGCGGGGCGGGCCGACAAAACAGCATTCTCTTTTTCCCTGACACAGCATTCTCTCTTTCTCGGCTTATCGGCCATATCGGGGATTCATTGGTTCAAAACATGGGTCAAAATATGGTGAAAAAATCGCTTTTTGGATTTTTCAGCCATTTCTTTCTAAGACACTATGTGATGTTTACATATGAGAAGAAAGTTTTTTTTAATACCTATCCAATGGTGACATAACCTTGTAAAACTTTGGCTTCGTTAAATACTTTTTTCAAGAAAATTTGTAAATTTTGGGGGGTATTTATATGAAGACATAGACCTACGATGTCCATATGAATATGAAATAATCTTTATTAAATTTAAGTCGACACGTATTTTTGCACTACACCATTTACATATGTAATTTGTAAAAGATCAATTGTAATTCGAAGATTCTATTTGTAATTCGATGATTCTATTTGTAATTCGAAGATTCCATTTGTAATTCGAAGATTCCATTTGTAATTCGAATACTCCAATTGTAATTCGAAGATTCCAATTGTAATCTGAAGATTCCATTTGTAATTCGTAAAAGATCAATTGTAATTCGTAAAAGATCAATTGTAACTCAAACAAGTAAAAAAGTTAAATTCGGCCTTGCCGAATGTATTGATACCCTCCACAATTTCAAAAAAATTATTGCAAAAACTTTATTTAAAAGGAAATTACTTTTGAAAAAAAAAATTTGAAAAAAAATTTCCGCGAAAAAAAAACTTAGTAAAAAAAAACGCAATTTTTTTCTTTTTTTGTCTAAAAATATGTTTGTACTTGTTTAAATACCATTCGGTGTTCAATTATGTTCACTAGAGGTGTCCTTAAAAACGAAAATCACCTTTTTATACCTGGTAGGGTCCTATATTGTTCTTTAGTATCTAAAAATGAGTGAGCCAAAATTTGGGGACAATCGGCTAAAAATAACTCGTGCCGAAAATGGATTGAAGTTTTGGGACATTCTTATAAGAACGAAAAACTCGTTTTTTCTAGTTTTTGGAAAAACATTGGTATTTAATATTTTTTGTTAAATTTTTTGTAAAATAATATGAAAATGGTACTAAATTACCTTTTCAAAACGACTAATAAAATTAAAATCGGATGAAAAATAAGCATTTTACGAATACATGCCCCAGACCATTGTATGGTTTTTAGAGCCAGAATTTCAAAATTTTCAAAATTTTTAGGCAAAAAAATAGTAAAAATTTAATTTTACTTTATGATCAAATTGAAAACATATTTAAGATTAAAAATAGCAGATATGGTAGTCAAGCTTTTTTTTTTATTTGGCGCGGGTAGTCATAAAATTTCCGCGGATTCCAAATAAAATGCGTTTTCTACAATAATTAAGCAAATTTTTGAAAAGTTGTGCTCTATTGTGCGGATCGAAGTGTAAAACGTAAATTCTGTAACTTTTGAGAAATCGGATATATGCAGATATTTTGTATTATAGAAATGTATAACGTCTCAAATTTGTCATTTCACCTCAACGAAAAGGGGTTAAAGATGCCCGAATTCTCAAAAAATTTACAGAATTTATTTATTTCACTTCGTATAATACAATACAGAAAATTGTTTCCCATATTTGCTTAATTATTTTAGAAAAACTCATTTTCTTTGGAATCCGCGGAAATTATATCACTACCCACGCCAAATGAAAAAAAAGTTAGACTACCATATCTGTTAGTTTTTATCTATAACATGTATTTAATATAATTATAAAGTAAAATTTAATTTTTTTTATTTTTTTGCCTAAAAATTTTGAAAATTTTCAAATTTTGGCTTTAAAAACCATGCAATGGTCTGGGGCATGTATGCGTAAAATGCTTATTTTTCATCAGATTTGAATTTCTTTAAGCTTTTTGGAAAGGTAATTTATTACCATTTTCATATTACTTAACAAAAAAATTAACAAAAAATATCATATACCAATATTTTTCAAAAAACTAGAAAAAACGTGTTTTTTCATCAGATAAGAGTGTCCCAAAACTTCAATCCATTTTCGGCACGAGTTATTTTTATCCGATTGTCTCCAAATTTTGGCTCACTCATTTTTAGATACAAAACTACAATTTAGGACCCTACCACGTATTAAAAAGTGATTTTGAAAAATTACCTTAGTCGTTAGGACACCTTTAATGTTCACATATGTCAATCAGCAGCCGAATTAAAGCATTTTGTATTTTTAGGTTATGTTGAATGTACCAAAATTTTTGAGGTGCCCTTACATTTTCGTCCATAACTTTTGAACCGCTGAACCGATATCGCTCAAGTGCAATACCAAACTGCTCGTGAGAACTTGCAATAAATATGTTAAGTTTCAGTCATCTCCGTGAAATATTTTGGCCGTGATCACTATTTACACAGATAGACAGACGGACATCGCTAGAATGTCTTAAAATCGATCGGGGATCATGAACATATATACTTTCACTCGATGAGTTACAAACGAAATTAAAAACTTATATACCCTCTGTCACTAGAGTGGAGGGTATAAAAAGATCAATTGTAATTCGTAAAAGATTAATTGTAATTCGGAAAAGATCAATTGTAATTCATAAAAGATCTATTGTAATTCGTAAAAGATCAATTTTAATTCAAAAAAGATCAATTGTAATTCGTAAAAGATCAATTGTTACACTGCGGAACACTAAAAAATAAACAAGAGTTACGACCATCATTTCTATATATTTCGGACATGCTGAATCGAATGGCGACCATAATGATGGTCGTACCTCTTGTTTTCTAAAATAGTGGTCACTTTTGTCACGCAGTGTTATTCGTAAAAGATCAATTGTAATTCGAAGATTCCAATTGTAATTCGTAAAATATCAATGGAAATTCAGTTGATATTTTTCGAATTTCAATTGGAATCTTCGAATTACAATTGATCTTACCAAATTTTTTTTTCGCGGAAATTTTTTTTTTTAATTTTTTTTTCAAAAGTAATTTTCTTTCAAATAGTGTTTTTTGCAATAATCTTTTTGAAATTGTGGAGGGTATCACTACATTCGGCAAGGCCGAATTTAACTTTTTTACTTGTTCGAATTACAATTGATCTTTTACGAATTACAATTGATCTTTTACGAATTACAATTGATCTTTTACGAATT
Source organism: Pegoplata infirma (assembly GCA_963921195.1). Classification (NCBI taxonomy): domain Eukaryota; kingdom Metazoa; phylum Arthropoda; class Insecta; order Diptera; family Anthomyiidae; genus Pegoplata; species Pegoplata infirma. Next base: position 80,902,768 of record OY992536.1, on the reverse strand, counting down.
ACAATTGATCTTTTACGAATTAGAATTGATCTTTAACAAATTACAATTGATATTTTACGAATTACAATTGATATTTTACGAAATACAATTGGAATCTTCGAATTACAATTGGAATATTCGAATTACAAATGGAATCTTCGAATTACAAATGGAATCTTCGAATTACAAATATAATCTTCGAATTACTATTGATCTTTTACGAATTACATCTGTAAATGGTGTAAATTGAATAAATTGACCACTAAATTAATAAGCACCCAAGAAAATCCAAAAAAAATGTGTTTTTTGGGACGCCCTAGTGCACGTGAGATTATCTATCATTCTCACTAATTTACTATGATATTTCAGTAATTTTATTTAAAATTTTTGAACTTTTATGAAATTATCACTTCTCATTCACATCATTTTTACATTATCACAATTTGTTCCTTTTTCTCACTCCCACTTTCCTACTCCATCAATCTCTCTCTCCATTTAGCCTTTAGCTCTTGCTGTTTATGATTTTGTTTAACCCAAGTTTGCGTTGACATATTTATTGCTCAGCATGATCTAATATTCGCAGTTTTGCAAGTTTCTTTGTGTCATCTTTATTATTGTCATTTTTTTTTGTTTGTACTTTGTTGTCATTCCCTTTGGTGTTTTTGTTTTTTTTTTTTATTTTATTTGTCTGATATCAGTTGTTGTTTTGTTTGAGTTATTGTTGCTGTCTCTTGTAATTTGTCGCTGTGGGATGTTTTGTTTTTGGGTAAATTTGTTTTTCTTTTTCTATTTTCCATATCATGCCATTTTGATTTCTTTGAGCTCAATTTCAATTATTGTACTGATTCATGATGGGGTTTTTTTTTGTATTTTTAATACAAATGTAATTAGTTTTCTGTGTAATTTTGTAATTAAGGACAAAGGAAAAGGATATTAACCTTGGTTTTATACAGCATATTTTAAAATTTATGTAGGAAGTTGTAAAGAGAGATGATAATACTATATTTTAAACGAAAAAACATTGACGTCAGTGACTGAAATTTAAAAATGTTTAAGGGAAAAAGGGGAAAATTTGAAAAACTTGAGGAAAATGGTACTTTTTATATCTATTGATATAAAGACTCAAGCATTTTTTTATTTCTTTTACGCACATTATACATCAATGAATAAAATCTACATGGGGGAAATGAAACTGAGAACTAAATGGAATAGAACGGGGAACGAAATGCAATGGAACAAAACGGAATGGTTTAGTTTTTGAAAATTTTTTACTTCTAATTTTTTGACTCAATATTTTTTTCACCCAAATTTTTTTAGACTAAACATGACAGTCCAGTCTATATGGCCCTTTCGTTTCTCAAATAAAAATTGGCATTTTTTTGCATTTTGGAGTAAAAAATGCATTACAAATGCTTTAAGGAATTATTTTTTTAAAAATTTCTATGTTCCAAAAAATGGTGGGTACAGCTGTAATGTGTTTTTGGACGTGTCATTATTGAACCGGCACGGGTTGTGTTCCTAAGGTAACATGTCATGTGGGACGGAACTGTAACAGAGAACCTACTATATCTCACCGCACTGAAAGAATTATTGTTCATTATATCTATGAACATATTTCATAAAACCAAATTCATAGAATCTATGAAACAATTCATTAGCTGAATGAATATAATTTAGTATTGTGAAATATTTCATAGAATTTTATTCATAGATTTTGTAAGATTCATGTAAGTCGCTGGATCTCCTTTTAAACACGCATTTTCCGGGCAATTCCATGACGCCGTTTCAAGCTTTGGAACGTTCTGACGCCCAAGCATCTGAAATTGCTTCGGAAATAATAAATATGCCAACATTAATCTGGGCGATAAAAAGCTTCAGGCCCTATAAATCCCCGGGACCTGATGGTATAATCCCGGCTGAGTTGCAGCAAGTGTTGGACTATATAGCCCCGTTGCTGTATAATCTATACACAGCATGCATCAACTGGTCGTATATTCCTTTAAAATGGAGTCGTTTTTATCCCGAAGGCTGGGAAAAGTTCCCACACAGCTCCGAAGGATTTCAGACCAATTAGTCTGTCTTCTTTTTTGTTAAAGACAATGGAACGAATGATAGACTCATATTTGCGTAGAGTGATTGACCCGAGGTTGCTTTCGACAAAGCAACATGCATACAGCAAGGGACGATCAACGGAAACAGCTCTTCATGAGCTCGTTGGTACCATCGAGAGATCGCTTTCGGTAAAGGAGTACACTATGGTGGCCTTTCTTGATATTGAGGGGGCTTTTAATAATGTCATTCCAGAATCGATAATATTGGCATTGTCTGGTCTGGGAGTAAAGCGTGAAATCGTTTTAATGGTGGAAAACCTACTTGCCAATAGACGTATAACGTCTGAATTGGGAGCGTCCGTCATATCTCGATTTGTCAATAGGGGCACACCACAAGGAGGTGTTCTTTCGCCGCTTCTTTGGAACCTGGCACTGAATTCAATGCTACTATCTCTAGAAGCACGTGGTTGTCATGTTATCGCATATGCTGACGATGTCGCGATAGCGGTAAAGGGGAAGCATCTGCCAACATTGCGGGACATTCTTCAGGGTTCTCTGAAAGATCTGTCTAAATGGGCAAGAGACTGTGGTCTAGGAGTTAATCCCAGTAAAACAGAGCTTGTTTTGTTTACAAGGAAAAATAAGATTCCTGCTTTTGATCCTATTTCTCTGGACGGTACTGAAATCACCTTCTCAGATGGAGCCAAGTATCTTGGAGTATTTCTAGATAGGAAGCTGAATTTCAGGCGTAATATTGAGGAACGGGTGAGAAAAGCAACGATTGCTTTGTATTCCTGTAAAAGGGCCATTGGAAAACGATGGGGTTTTAGCCCTCAAGTCGTTCATTGGATCTATACAGCAGTGGTGCTTCCAATTTTGCTGTATGGAATCATTGTCTGGTGGCCTGCTTTGGAAACAAAAGCGAACTTTGTCTTTATCACGAAGGTACAGAGAATGGCGTCAATGTGCATCACTGGTGCTCTTCGTACTACACCTACGGCTGCATTAGAAATCCTCCTTCACCTGATACCCTTGGACATATTGGGTAGGCAGTATGCGGCTGCGTCGGCAATTCGACTTAATAGCACGCTGCAATGGAGGAGCAGTGATTGTGGCCATAGCGCGATCTTGAAAAAGATAACAATACCACAAAATGTGGACTGTGCTCCCTCTTTGAGCCTCTTTAAGCGCCACTTTACCACTATGATACCATCCAGGGAGTCTTGGATGGGGGATACTCCGGGTAGTGGAGCTACCATAAATTTTTACACAGATGGATCGAGGCTGCACGAACAAGTGGGCTTTGGGGTCTATTCGGAAGAGCTTGGATTGAGCCTGGCTCGTAGATTGCCAGATCATTGCAGTGTTTACCAGGCAGAGATGCTGGCAATAAAGGAAGTGGCTGACTGGTTGAGCTGCAATGTCTTGTCTACAACCGCAGTCAACATCTATACTGACAGTCAAGCCGCGGTCAAGTCCCTGGATTCAATGTTTCTGAGGACAAGATCTGCCCTTAACTGCCGCACGTCTTTAAATGAGATGGCCAAGCAGTTTAACATACGACTCATATGGGTCCCAGGGCACAGAGACATTCCAGGGAATTGCAAAGCCGATGAGCTTGCAAGACTAGGAACTACCTTACAGGTTCCAACAGAATTGGAATGTGTTGGTATGCCTCTAGAAACTTGCAAGCAAAACCTACGGCTTTGTTCTGCGACGGAGACTAATCAAAGATGGGCAAATGGATGGACGTGTGAGACAACACGACTGATTTGGCCTTCTCTTAATCAGGGGCGCACAAGTGAGCTGATATCGCTTCCAAGAGGAGAGATTTCGACGGTGGTTTCTATAATTACCGGACACTGTCTAATAGGGAAGCACGCAGAGCGGTTAAATGTGCCGTCGAATGACTTTTGCCGAAGTTGCATGGATGAAGAGGAGTTGGAAACTATCGAACACTTTATTTGCCATTGCCCGGCACTTTCTGGTCAGCGACTTGCTTCACTGGGATCTAGGGAGCTGTACGATCTTTCTGATTTGTCGGATGTCAAAATACAACATCTAAGGAGTTTCATAAGAAGCTCAAACTGGTTTAACGACAGGGACTAGTAGGGAAACCTATTACGATCCCGTGGTATCACAATGGACCTCAGAGTCTACGTGTGTTGACGTAAAACGTCAGCAGCCACTTACAACCTAACCTAACCTAAGATTCATAGAAAAAATTCATATAAAAAAATGTCATTAATATTTTTTTTAAAAATTAAAATAATGTTACAATAATTCAATAATTTAAATAAATACATATATTAAAAAAATATAAAAAATATAAAAAAACATAAAAAAACGTAAAAAAAAAAAAAATATTGCTGCCCTGGCGGGGTTCGAACCCAAGACCTACCGGCTGGGAAATTTATAATCGACGCCTTAGTTATCAGCGCCACCAAAGGAGGAAAACCTCGCCGTCTAACACTTACAATAAGTTTTGTAATGTTCGTTATTTTTTTTTGCAAATACACAAACATTTTGTTTTCACAAACATTTTGTTTTCTACAAACATAATATTTTAAAGCGGAATATTAAACAAAATGGATTTTAAGTGTTATAACTTGTTTGTTTACTTTAGCTCAGTGGTTAGAGACTAAGCTTCACGAACAACTGGTATTGTGTTCGAATCTCGGTGGGGATAAGTTAAAAATAAATAAATTTTTAAAAACAGAATATTGAAAATAAATAAAAATAAAATAATAAAGTAAATAAAAATTAAATAATAAAATAAATTAAAATAGAATTGAACAATAACAATTTTTTTTCATAGCCTATGAAGTTTTTCATAGGTATCTGGTTTCTATGAATTAGTTTCATAGATTCTATGAAGGGCATCATTGGCTCACTTCTAATGATTTTTTTCATAAAATCAATGTACGTTTTCATAGCCGTAATGAACAAAATTCTTTCAGTGCGCAGACAAACTTTGACAAAACCTTCAAAGTCCCAATACCGACTACACTCAAAAAAAAAAGTTTGTAAAATGACATAAAATCCCCGTGATTTTACGGGGCAGGTTTTGTAAAATATGTACTAGCAAGAATCTCCGTAATTTTACGGGGATAATTTGTAAATTGATTTAACAAAAGAAAATGTAAATTTACAATAAAAAGTGTAAATTTGCAAAAAAAAAATTTTAATTTACAAAACAAATTGTAAACTTACAAAAAAAAGTTGTAAATTTACAAAATAAAGTTGAAAATCAAAAAACCAAAATTGTAAATTTACAAATTGTTTGACTAGACTACTGTTATTTTTAACAAAAAAATTGTATATTTACAATAAAAAGTGGTAAATTTACAATTTTTATGGTATATACACAATTTTTTCTTATTTTTTTGCCGTAATAACAGTAGTTTAACCAAAAAAATTTTAAGTTTACAAAATTGTTTTTATTTTTTCTAGTTCATTTTTGTAAAACTACAAATTTTTTCGTAAGTATAATAATATATAATATTCGTAAGTATAAAATTTTGTTTTTTAAATTTTCATATTTGTTTTGTAAATTTAAAGGTTTTTTCCATTGGTGCATCTTATTTTTCTTCTGCGGCAGCTGGAGTAGCACTTCAACAACCTGAAATGATTTTTTTTTCACTTGAACACTTTTAACAAACTTTTTAATGTATAACACTGCACTTTTTTATTTTTTTTTTTCGGTGTTTCGTTTTTCTTAAGTAAAACATATGAGAATTGCGAAGGAGGCTACACAAGAAATTTCTTATATTTTCAGAAAAAAATGTCAAAAATCAACAATTTTGTTTTGAATTTTTAATTATTTTCACAAGTATTTTTGAAAAATCAGAAAAAAATGTTTGGATATTGTAGATTAGATGTTTAAGTACCTGTTAAAATAAGAAAAACTTAATTTTTCGAAATTGGCGAACCAAAGAAATATGGCAAAATTACCAAAAAATGGTAAAAATACAAAAAAAAAAAAAACTAGAACAATTATATAGTAAAAACACATAAAAATTGTGGTATTTTACTTAACGCAAATTACCAAAAAATGGTGTAAAAATTCAATTTGTTTGCTAAAGCTTACAATTAGTTGAAAAATGTTTGTGTTCGGAACTTAAAAAATTTCCAAAGAATTTTTTCATGAAATTTTTTATTTATACAAAATTATTTTTAACTAAATTTTTTGCTCCAAAACGCAAAAAAAAAATCTGAACTTTTTTGTTTAATTACATTTTTTTGTGTTAATAAACAAAAAACGATCTTAAAAATTTGTTCTTTAAAGAAATGTTTGTAATAAAACATTTTTTTGGTAGAAAGACTAAATAACATCAAGTAAAATTTTGTTGTACAATTACAGTTTTCTTGTGTAAAAAAACTAAACACCTTGTAATATTTTTTAATTTGTTAAACAATTCACTTTTTTGTAATAGTGTTATAGTAAAATTACAAAACAAAATGTAGTTTTCGTTTTATTAAATATACAACAATTTTTGTAAAAAGACAAAAATATTAGTAAAATAGAATTACAAGACCTTTTACTTGTAATTTTACAAACTTTTTTTTTTGAGTGTAGGGAAGACTGGGCGGAAAACTCTGTTATAACAGAGAATGCGATGTCAATCTTTACGGACGGATCAAAGATGATGATGGGAACGGGTTCGGGAGTTTACTCTGAATGCCTCGAAATTGGGACCTCATTGCGACTTATGGATAAGTGTAGTGTTTTCCAGGCTGAGGTACTTGCAATTAATAAAGCCGCGCAGATGATAATGACAAGGAACCTTCGTCCTTGCGTCATTAACATTTTCGTGGATAGTCTTGCACATGAATGTGCGAGAAATGGCTCTGAATATACGGGGATACGTGTAGAACCTGACATCTCGGTTTCTATAGTGGAATTGATGAACGAAATTGATGGGATATCTGCGAATAAAATGAAGGATAGGTGGGTATTACTGACTACGTGCAGGATATCGAGAACCCTGTGGCCACTGACAAATCCCAAGAGAACAAAAAGTCTTATTACTTTTGGCAAACCGACGGTGAGTAGAAGTACTTACAGGACACTTTATAATGGGCCAGATGGCCGTTTATATGTGAATTTCTGATAGGGACTATTGTAGAAGTTGAGGGGAAGTAGGGGAGGAGGAGTCAGTGAGGAGCCGCCTTAAGTATTCGGGGCAAAGATTTTTCGATGACCTGTATTGCCTAAACGGTGTCTCATTGACGTCTCTAACAGAATACCTTAGGGAAGCGGGGTGGCTTAAGAAGTAGATCTGTATCCGAGGGGGAGTAGGATAGAATTAAGAACTTAGAGAATCGCAATGGGCCTTATCGCCTCGAGTGAATTCGCCGAATGGCAAACGCCCATCTAACCAAACCTAAGGTGACATGTCACTAGAATATTATCCAGGGCTGAGACATTCCCAAACAAAAGTGATTTTATATGAAAGGTGTCGAATTTTTAATAGGTTTTTGGGTCCGAGTGATATGTCACGTGACCTATCATGGACCTATCACTTTTCCCGCAGGGTAACTACAGGAGTATCTCATAATTTTTACGATAATCTCATAATCTATACGATTATCTCGTAATCTACACGATTATTTCATAATCGACATTAAAATCTACACTATTAAAATTAAGTGTAAATTAACTTAAATGTCACATTTAAGATCTGCATCAATTTTAGCACACTTATCGACAATATTTCCAAAAAAAAAATTAAAATATCACTAAACCACTTCATGATAATTTTTCCATTCCCCACCTTTATTTAGTTCAAAGTTTATGATATGACCTTATAAACAATAAATGTATTATTTAAAATAAGTACCACTGCAGTAATAATGCAAATAATAAAAAATGCAAAAAACAAAAAAATCATTTTCTATAATAAATAAATCGTGTGAACATAATGCAACACTGGGGGTCTGTGTTGTTGTTTTTGGGATTTTTATTTGTATATTTCAAATGGCAAATACGAGTACACAAAATGAATGAATGGAATAAATGATATGATGCTTATGTTTTTGTATTGTTTTGGTGTTTAATACCCACTTGAAAGCTCGACAAATTTTAAAATGGCAAAAAAAATACACAAAAATAAAAATAAATGAAAACAAACAAAAGCGCAGTTAGAAACGCAAATTTATTTTTTTTTTCTGCCTAATTTTTTGTTTGTTTTGTTTTTATTTAGTCACAGAAAGAAAAAAAAACGTACGTACTCATTCATACAAAAGGAAAAAACAAAAGAAATCAAAAGAACTGTCAAAATGACAGTTAAGTTGGTTGTCAAAGTGAACAAAAATAAATTATTATTAAGCACACAAATACGCAGAGGCAGAGTCAGAGTCAGTCATTGAGTCGTAGTCATTGATTTAAAACAAATACGCACACATACTTGTACGCAAAACTGTGGTGAGCAATCATTCAATCATTTAGAAAACGGGACACTATGGGTTAAAATTTCTATAAAATTGACTTTTAGCAAGGGTATTCACGTTTTAAGAATCAATGAATTCAGATTTTAAGACTTATTGATTAAAAGAAAAATACACCTAGACTTGTTTGAAAAACTGAGCAATGAAACCCAATGGAACACTGGGGTTTAATTCAAAAGATTTTTTTTTTTTTAACAAAGTTCTCGGTTTTAGAGAAAATCCTTAAGCCAAGACTCATTGGTTTACAAAAAAATAAACACTCAAAATGTCCCAGAATTTGAAAATGACTTAAAGTCCTAAAGTTTGGTTTTAAGAATCTTGATTTTACTCTTGTTCAATAATAGCATTTAATCCCATAGTGCTTTCGTTAATGTGAAACCGGTTACATGGTTTATTTTGAATTGATTTAAACTTTCCCTTGAATGCATTTGTTGGTTTATCAGTTTTAAAAGTTTACAAAAAAAATATTCCCTTTTATTATATAAATGGCGCCCAGTTCGGGGCCGAAAGAATATGGAACATAGTTTATTCCACTCAAAATAAAATTAGAATTTAGGTTTAGGTTAGAGATGGGCGCATGAGTGGATTTTGACTCACTCTCACTCACACTCACGCAAAAAATAATCGAATCACTCACTAATCACTCACGCAATTTTTTTTTTTTACTCACGCTCACTCACATTCACGAGAGTAATAAAAAACTTACTCACGCTCACGCGTGACTCACGCTAGATTCAATCACGCTCACGCGTGAGTCACGCAAAATCTACTCACGCAATAAAATTTTTTTACCAAAAGTAAAAAAAATAAAAAAAAAAATTTATTATATTTTTTCGGCGTAAGCCAAGTGTATTTAATTTGTTGTTTGTGTTTTTCTGATTGAAGAAGAAAATTGTGTCTTCTAAAGATTAAATTAAATGTGGATTTACCCTAGACCATGGTTTCTGTAGCCACTTCTACGTCATCAGTAGGCAATTACATTAAAAAAATTTTTTACAAAAAATTAAAAAAAAATTGGGCAAATCAAAAAATCTATTCACGCAAACTCACGCAAAAAATAAATGACTCACTCACTAATCACTCACTAAAATTTTTTTTTAACTCACACTCACTCACAATTACGTGATTGAAATGAAAATCACTCACGCGTGATTCACGTGAATCACGCAAATCACGTGACCAGCGCCTATCTCTAGTTTAGGTGTTGAGAAAATGTTTAAACATTTCACTCTGTTGGCTTAAATCAGAAAAATAATCTTATACATTATTCCACCCAAAAAGTGTATCAGAATCTGAAAATATTTCTTTATAAAATCTTTTTCAAAATCTAAGAATTTTTCAACGGAAAATATCTTACAGTTTTATTGATATTTTAAAAAAAAAATATTCATCTAAGAAAATTCATTTAAATCTTGTTTAATAGTTACATTTTGCCCCATTGTGCACTATTTTTTTTTTTATTTAGAGCCAACACTGAGGGGATGCCCCTACTAATGCAAGGCGTTCTGTAGGTATTAGGAAAATAGGTTATGAGGAGAAAAAAGAGGAAGTAGTGTTTAAGGACATTAAATTGGATTTTTTCTAAATTGTAGCTGACTGGGAAGTCTTCAGCCGGGAGTTTATTTCACATACGGCTAGTTCGACCGAGAAACAAATTTTTTTCTGTTCTGTGTTGTCCAATACATTGGACAGTCGACTACGAATGGATGTGATCTATTGGATAGACGGGTACTACAAGTATGCACCCGCGTCTCAGGGAAGAGTTTGCATATCTCAGCTGAACACTTACCATGGTAATATAGATAAAATAATGACACATAACCCACAATCCGATGATGCTCCAACGAGTCAATAAAGCTGAATAGCCCACTGCTATTGATGAACTTCAAAACACTTCTTTGCAGCCAGTCCAGAAGCTCCGAGATAGTTCATGAGGTTCCTGCATAGATATGGCAGTTATATTCCATTTTCGATCGGATAAAGGAAATATAAATAGTAAGGAGATCAGAAGAGTTTACATATCTCAGTTGAACACTTACCATGGTAATATCGATAAAATAATGACACATAACCCACAATCCGACGATGCTCCAATGAATCGATAAAGCTGAATTTTTTTTTTTTTTTTTTTTTTTTTTTTTTTTTTTTTTTTTCTCATTAATTTTTTATTGAATCTTCACTAAAACTATGTGAACTAACAATAAGTTTTCAAATCTTAAAACTAATATAAATAGCTTAATATTAAGTCCGGCCAGTGCCAGACAAAATTTCACTTGCTCATAAATTATCCAATGTTTTCAAAAGCATCATCTTTCATTTTATAGTACCAGGTCAGTAGTGGCCCTCCTTCTTAGGCGTTGGTGACCACTATTATTTAGAAGATTACGCGCTAAATTGTTTGGATGTGATTCTAGTCTCCGTAGGTAGTTCTGGGTATGTCTCACAATTTCATCTTTAACAAATGATACATTTAGATCTCTGTGTATGTTTGAGTTTCTAACGTACCAAGGGGCATCAGTAATCATTCTTAAAATGTTGTTCTGTTTTCTCTGTATTCTTTCCACATTAGACGCAGAGGCAGTGCCCCATAACTGAATACCATAGCACCATATAGGTTTTATAATAGAGCTGTAGATCAATAGTTTACAGTCTAACATAAGTTTCGAGTTTCTCCCAATTAGCCAATTTACTGCAATAGTTTTTAATTTTATCTGGGTTAATTTTGCATCTATATGGTTTTTCCACGTAAGACGACGATCCAGATGAATTCCGAGGTACTTAACTGTTGTGTGTTGAGGTACGATGTGATTATTAATCTGAATTTGGGGACATGTTTCTCGTCTCAACGTGAAAGTTATGTGGATGCATTTCTGCTCATTAACTTTAATCTTCCACTTTTTCAACCAGTCTTCTAATTCAAGAATGTGACTTTGCAAAATACGAGTTGCTTCAAGTGGGTTATTATGAGAGCTCAAAATAGCTGTATCATCTGCAAATGTGGAAGTATGCGTATTTCGATTAGTTGGCATATCAGAGGTGTACAAAATATACAAAAGCGGTCCCAAAATACTACCTTGTGGAACTCCAGCTTGTATGATTTGTGGGGTACTAACAAAATCGTTTTCCTTTACTGTAAACTTACGATCTGTAATGTAATTTTCGAGTAACTTATGTGTATCTGGTGGTAACATATTCTTTATCTTATAGAGTAAACCCTCGTGCCAAACCTTATCGAACGCCTGCGAGACATCAATAAAAAGTGCAGAACAATATTTCTTTTCCTCATAGGCTCTTCTAATTTCATCTACCAGTCTATGAACTTGCTCAATTGTGCCGTGTTTTTTTCTGAATCCAAACTGGTGATCGGGGATAGAGTTGTTTTGAGTGACATAAGTTGTTAATCTGTTCACTAACAGTTTTTCAAAAAGTTTGGATAAATTGGATAACAGACTGATAGGCCTATACGATTCCACTTTTGTGTGATCTTTACCTGGCTTGGGTATCATTTTAACAAGAGAAATTTTCCATTCTGGGGGAAAATGTTGAAGGCGTAATATAGCATTAAAAATAAAAAGAATTATTCTTAATGCTATCCGGGGTAACTCCAAAAGCATTTTATTACTGATCTTATCAATACCAAATGCTTTTTTGGGGTTTAAATCAAAAACTGCCTTTTCGACCTCTCGCATCTCAAACCGGATGGGTACTGCTCTGCGCTGGGGTAAAATTGGTGGCAACTCTACTATAACACTTGATTCATTTGGAGTGAATACATTTTTCAAGTGCTCAACAAACAGATTTCCTTTTTCAGTATCATTTCTAGCCCAACCTCCATTTTGTTTTCGCAAAGGAGGCTTACATATGACAGGTCTTTTCATGTTTTTAGTAGCACGCCATAACGAATAATCCGTTTTTGATGTAGGCTCCAAATTTTCAAGAAATCTATTTAACGAGTCAGCTCTCTGTGATTCTAGCAATCTTCGCAAGTTGTTTGTGCATACCTTTAATCGTGATTTGAGTTGTGGAGATCTGTGCAGTTGCCACTCTCTACGAGCTCTCCTTTTTTCATTTAAGAGTCGTTCGACATCAACAGAAAAAACTGGGTTTTGTCTGGATTGTCGCTGGGGTTTAGTAGCAATTAGAGCAGCTAGTTTGAGATTAGATTCGAAATTCTTAAGCGAGAGGTCAATTTGATCTGGGTTGCTTAGCAAAATGTTTTCCGAGCAATGAGTACTGAGAAATTTTTTATACTTTAGCCAATTTGTTCCTTTGCCTGTCAGTGCTAAGCCACCAGAAGGGGATACAATTTCTCTGGGGTTTGAAAGGGTAACAATAGTGGGTGTGTGATCTGAAGAGAGCTCCAAAGAAGATTCAACAGATAATACGTTTTTCGAAATATTCTTAGACAATCCAAAATCTATAAGGTCTGGAATCTTATTTTGGTCCGAAGGCCAGTATGTCGGTTCTCCGCTTGAAATCACATCCATACCCATTTTACAAACTGTATCATACAACACACGTCCTCTCGGGGTAATGAGGCGTGACCCCCAGAATGTATGCTTGGCATTATAGTCGCCAGCTGCCAGAAAGCGTGAACCTAGTGATTCGTAAAATGTTCTGAACTGATTCTCAGTGATCCTAAATCTGGGGGGAGCATAAATAGACGAAATTACTAGGTTCATACCAAATTCCTCTACACATATTGTAGTTGCTTGAAGAAAATCTTCGCAGAGATCACACATGAGATAGTGTCTCAGTCGAGTTTTAATTAGAATGCCTGATCCTCCACATGCCCTACCTCTGGGGTCTTTAGTATCATATAATGTGTAACCTCGGATTGAAAATAAGCTACGGTGTGTTAAATGAGTCTCAGAAACAAGCATTATATCTATCTGCTTGTTTCTAAGAAAATATTCGAGTTCGTCCTTGTGTTGGCGTAAGCCGTTTGCGTTCCAGAAACATATTTTCAGACCGTTCATGGTTTGTTTAGCAGAGTCTGCAGCAACATCGACTGCATACTCAGCATCTCCTGCAACATATAACCCATTCTATCCGTAAAATTTGAAATTGCCTGGACAAGCGTATCAATAGATTTTTCAAGTCTAATAAAATCTTGATTCTGGCCGGATGGTCGAGTTTGAGGATTCTCTCTATATAATCCTGATTGATAATTGGGAGTCGGGTTACCGATTCTTGGGTTGGGAGCTGTGGGTCGGCTTCTCAAAACAGATGCAAAGGATTGTGTATTTTGTACGAGATTCGGAACATTTACCGGGGGTTGTTGTTGGGTACAGACTTCTCGAACAAAGGATTGAGTATTTTGTCCGTGATTCTGAACGCTTAACGGGGGTTGTTGCTGAGAGCTGAATTCTCGGGCATTTTGAGCGTCCATGTGGGTAACTTTTGGCCGACTATTGTGGAAGCGCTTTTCCATGGTATACGCAGGGCAACCTCTATAGTTAGCAGTGTGATTTTCACCACAATTGCTACACTTTTTAACTCCGGAGTCAGTTTTGGATTTATTGCAGTCTTTCGAATTATGCAGATCGCCGCAAATGACGCAAACGGTAGGGTGTTTACAATATGCCTTCGTGTGGCCAAACTCTTGGCAATTATTACATTGTACGGGTCCATTTCTTTTGTGGGGTTCTTCAACTGTTATCTTACGATAAAGTAAATATTTTAATTTATAAATTGGGTGAACTTCGTTTCGCTTTAGTTTGATGTCATTGGGTTCAAATTCAATACGAAATAAAGGTTGGGGTATTTTTCCCCTATTTCTAATATTGACAACAGTTTTAACTTTAAAGCCCTCTATAGTAAGCGCATCTTTTATCTCAGTAGGATCAACGCTGGAGTCAACTCCCTTAATAACTACTTGCAGTCCTTTGCTGCTTTTCAATTGGTAAGTATAATAACTTTTTTCCTGGGATTCGAAATGGGAAACTAGCTTCCGATAATCTTGTTCACTATATATTTGAATCTTAGTCTCGTGAATATTACCTTTTCTAATAGGAATAATGTAAAAAGATTTTTCACCGAGAACGGTAACGAGGCTATTTACAAGATCGCTAGAACTTTGCTCTCTAAGATAAATAGGGGGTGGTTTAAACGACTTACCTGTCGGTTCGGGTTCATTTGAGTCAGAATCTAAGATCGCAAACCGATTACCTGCTTCATTGCCTGCTTCCTGTTCTCTGACCTGCTTTGCAGGTTTCACGGACTTCGAAGATCTAGGGCTTCGTTTTCTCTTAAGGACAGTCATGTACATGTCAATCCCGGTCTGGACGGTACCTTTCTGAGTTTGATATGCACTTTTTTCAGTTGGCGTTTTTGGAGAAAAATTGCCATTATTATTCACAAATGGCCGGTTGGGGGTAAAAACAGCGCTTTTGCTACACGAAGGCATATCAAGGGGTAATTGTGGGTCACTAGTACCATATGGCACATTCGGGGTTAAATTAGGATTTTTTTCATTTAGTACCAAATTTTGTTTGAGTATGCCATCACTGACAGAATTTGATGCAATATTAACAGCTGATTGTTTGTTTATATTAGAACTCATTGGGAAACAACTACACACATTCTTAGGTGCATTTTTTTCACTTGCAGAAAGAGGGAAACACACACTGCAATTATTTGATTTTATCGTAAAATAATTTTTATTTAAAACACTATTATCTTTTTTAGCACTCATTGTAATGTACGCGTTTCGGCCATTACAGCTCAATCTTCTATTTTCGGGTGGAGGGGTGTTCTCACTCATACACAGAATATTTGTTACAAACAAAATTAAGCAAAACAAACAAAGCAAACGAAGCAAAAACGGGGGAAAAAAAACTTCACTTTGCTTTTCTTTAGAAAAAATCTTTGTTTTTTTATCTTTTTCACTTTAATTTATTTCAAATTATAAAGCGTCCAATTCGCTGATTGTTTTTGTGTTATTTTCTATTATTTATTATCACTTAAATCGATTTATTATAAATAATTTTTTAGCGTTAAAAAAAAACACGTCTATCTTGAACAATAGAGTTGCCAGATCATGCTGAATAGCCCACTGCTATTAATGAACTTCAAAACACTCCTTTGCAGCCAGTCCAGAAGCTCCGAGATAGTTTTTGAGGTTTCTGCTCAGATATGGCAGTTGTATTCCATTTTCAATCGAATAAAAGAAGTATAAATAGTAAGAAGATCAGACGTAATGAAGTAATTCTTGGACAATTTAAAAAAACCCAGACACTTAAATGCTTCTTTCGACATTTAAAAAACTAGCTGGTTCCTGCGAACATCATGTTGAATTTTCATGCCTAGAACATCAAGGGTGTCTGATTTCTCAATAGTTATACCCCCATGCATGGTTCAACATACAACATTGGATCTTACGAGCATAAAAATTTACCCTATTTCGCGAAGATTGTCGAAAGATCGTGATTGAGTGTGTCTTTTACGTTCTGCCTCGTAGCTTCAACCTCAGTAAGGCTTTGCCTAAGTATAATTGAAGTAAAATGAATGACTAATGTTGCTGTCATCTGCAAAAGAATAGATATAATTTGCAGTTTGACTTAGAAAACAAAGTATAGGAGAAAAAACGGAACCTTGCGGTACCCCCGAATTAAGATGGAACTCAACCGATGAGATCCCATCTATAACAACACGTGTAGTGCGATTACAGATTGTAATTATAAAATTTTGTTGGTCTTTGACATTTAAAAACTTGTTCATAAACTAATGATGCCCACGGCACAGACTAATACAGACTCGACATATATGACAGGTGTCAAAAAAGTATTTTTTATCCATATGGTTAATATTTTCAAATTATTCTACGAATTTGGTCAGAAAGAGAAAACTGATATAACGCGCCATAAGAAAATGGATGCCAGTTTGGTTTTTGTTGTTTCACTCACTCCTAAGTAAGTCGTAGAAAGTGTTGCCATGTTAGCGTAAAACAGACTAAAAACCGCTGTGTTTTCTCCTAAAATCGCTTAGTTTTTTCTCATTTTTTCTTATAAAACTCTACTGTCGAGTCTGTATATAGTCTGTGCCCACGGTTTTTCTATCATCAGTTAAACTGCATATTCTACAATTGAAATTATAGAACTTATCTGTACTTTTCTCATTTTAACCTTATTCATTTTATGGCGCCCACCTCGGGGCCAAGAAAGGTTCTCAGAATGTGATCAATTGTAAAACAAATTCCTAAAACTTTTCAAAACAAAAAATTTTTCAGAATCTAAAAAAGTTATGTTCTAAATATGTACCAGAATTCCAAAAATTTTTTGATATATAAACTGTTTAACTATCTAAAATTTTGTATACAATTATTCTTTCAAAATCTGAAAATTTTTGTATACAAAAGTGTCTTAGAATCTGAGAATTATTCTATACAAATGTATTAAGAGTTGATTAAGGTTTCCGCTTGAAGACAACTCCTGATTCATTACTTTATTCCTAGTTTTTTAAACGAATTGCAAATCTAAATAAATGGCGCCCACCGTGGGGCCAGATAAATAAAGTACATATTTTTATCGCTTTAGTTAGCATTAAATTTTAATTTGAAACAAGTAAAAAAGTTAAATTCAGCTTAGCCGAATGTACTTATACCCTCCACAATGCAATAAAAGATTATTTGAAAAAAAAAAATTAAAAAAATTCCACGATTTTTTTTTTTTTGTAAAAAAATTGGTTTGTACTTGTCCATTCTGTGTCCAATTCTGTTCACCTATGCTAACCAGCATCCAATTTAAAGCATTTTGTATTTTTAGGTTATGTAGAATATACCGAAATGTTCGAGGTGTTCTTACATTTTAGTTCATAACTTTTGAACCGCTAAACCGATTTCGCTGAAATGCAATACCAAACTACTTAGGACAACAACAAGTAAATTTGCTAAGTCTCAGTCAGTCATGTTTAATACTTTGGCCGTGATCACCATTTCCACAGACGGACAAACAGACGGACATCGCTAGAATGCCTTAGAATCGATCACTAATCAATAATATATGGGGGTTTTCGTGTCAACTGACACAACTTTTGAAACCGATGTCTTCCGATCGGGATGAAATTTGCTCCAAGGTCAGTCCTATTGGCTAGTAGTTCAGACACAATTTTTCAACGAGATCGGTCAAGGACTCTCTGAGTTAGAGGGAGTCGAAGTTTGACATTTTGGCCAAAGAGGTGTTTATTCTCATCCATGTAACTTCTTACCTATGTATTGTTTTTAGCAAAATGTGTTCCAAAGAGTTTAGATAGCTATTTCTTCAGTCTTTCGAAAAAAAATTATAAAAAAAATAAAAAAAAAAATTTAGATTTTTTTCTTAAAAATCCAAAACTTTTTTGACTTTTTCCTCAAATTGGGCCCTTTTGATTCAAAAGAAAGCTTAGGTCATTGCCTTTAAGAGCTATGGGGTCGCTTAGTGGGATGCGAGTGGGATATCTATGAAAAAAAAAATTTTAACTTTGAACCACAAAAAACGGTTCTTCAATTTGCACTATTAGGCGTGGGATAGCTAATCAGTTTTCGATTTCGATCCGCGATAACCTCTAATTTTTATAGGTTCGAAAAAGAAAGCACGAACCAAAAAATGAGGGCGGTTGTGTGTGGCCATATGCCCCCCATCGGGGTCAGAGTTGGGCGTAAAGAGGTAAAAATCCTCAAAAAGCCCCACAACTGCCCTAGAAACGCCCCTGGAGGGGTGCAATGTGAGACGAACCACCAATAATTTTCTGCCCCCAACATTTTTCTTGAACATACCTAACCCCTATTTCCACTTCCTAAAGGGGCCCCATACAAAAGATTTTTCAAAAATTTGTTCCTACCATTCTAACTTACCCTAAAGTGCCCCTAGTGGAGCCAAATGTATGACCGACCTCCATTATTTTATTAATTCCAACATTTTTTGCAAACATACCTACAATGTATCTTTAACCCTTAGGATGGTCCCCATACATTTCTTTTATTTTTTAAAAATTTGTTTTACTAAACTAGCTCCTACCGCCCCTACCATGCCTCCTAGAGAGGCAAAAATTACAACCAACCCCCATTATTTTTTAGTTACCAACATTTTGTCCGAACATAATAACACCCTATCTCCACTCCCTAAGGGGCTCCCATACATTATAAAAACATGTATTTTCAAAAACTAATAAAAAAAATTTAAAAAAAATGTATGGGGAAAAAATATTGGGGGTCGGTCATACATTTTACTTCTCTAGGGGCACCCTATGGATAGTTAGAGCGGTAGGAGCAAATTTTATAAAAATGTCATTTTGTATGGGAGCCCCCTTAGGACGTGGAAATAGAGGTTAGGTATATTCAAGAAAAATGTTGGGGGCAGAAAATTAATCTATGTCGGTCTCACATTGCACCCCTCCATGGGCAGAATTAGGGCAGTTTTGGGGATTTTTGAGGATTTTTACCTTTTTACGCCCAACTTTGACCCCGATGAGGGGCCATATGACCCCACCCCACCGCCCTCATTTTTTGGCTCGTGCTTTCTTTTTCGAACCTATAAAAATTAGAGGGTATCGCGGATCGAAATCGGAAACTGTTTAGCTATCCCACGCCTAATAGTGCAAATTGAAGAACCGTTTTTGTGTTCCAAAGTTAAAAAAAAAAAAAAATTCATAGATATCCCACTCGCATCCCACTAAGCGACCCCATAGCACTTAAAGGCAATGACCTAAGCTTTCGTTTGAATCAAAAAAAAAAAAGGCCCAAGTCAAAAATGTTTTGGATTTTTAAGAAAAAAAATCAAAAATTTTTTTTATATTTTTTTTATATTTTTTTTCGAAAGTCTGAAGAAATATCTATCTTAACTCTTTGGGACACATTTTGCTAAAAACAATAGGTAAGAAGTTACATGGATGAGAATAAACACCTCTTTGGCCAAAATGTCAAATTTCGACCCCCTCTAACTCAGAGAGTCCTTGACCGATCTCGTTGAAAAATTGTGTCTGAACTACTATCCAATAGAACCAATCTTGTCGCAAATTTCATCCCGATCGGAAGACATCGGTTTCAAAAGTTGTGTCAGTTGACACGGAAACCCCCATATATATTTTATGGGATCCCAGACCGATATTTCGATGAGTTACAAACGGAAGGACAAACTTATATATACCCTCTATCACTAAGTGGAGGGTATAAAAAAAAGGTTTAACCTTTGTCTCCACAATAATTTATATTCCTTTAGTTCCTTTTTCAATGAAAAACTATATCCAGTCCATTTTTCTACACAAAAATAGTCCCAGAATCTTAGATTTTGCTATTGAAAAATGTGTCCAAATCTTAAAATTTTTCTACAAAAAATGTCACAGAATCTAAGAATTTTCCTATATAAGAAAAATGTTTCTCTCTTAAAAATATTTCAGATAGAAAGAATGTTTTCGAATCTAGAAATTTTATATATTTTTTTTTAAGAATAAAAGTTTTAGAATCTTAAAAGTTGTCTATAAGAATCTCCATTTTGCATCATAATCCGCAGCATCTTAAGCTCTCTCAATATTGAAAATTTTGTCCCATAGTGCACTAAGTCAAATCTTTTATACATTCATTTAGCAGAGTTGATTTATTTTGAATTAAATTGATTTGAATTTCCGCTTGAATAAATTTCTAGATTCATATAATATTTTCTAGTTTTATTTTTTTTTAACGAATTTTAAATAAATTTCAAGGATGTGCAACTAAAATGAAAAAAAAAAAATTAAAAATACTTCATCTTAAAAATTCTTAAAAAAAATTCTTCTAATTGAAAATATAAAGAAAACCTTTATTTTTTTTTTAATTACAATTTCTAATGAATATAAAATTATGAACAAATAAAACTTATTTTCAATTTGTATGCATTTATCATTTTCATTAAAATTCTTGTTATTTATATTTTTTTTCTATTTCTACTCTGTTTTTTTATTCTGTTCATTAATAATTTTTCCATAAACATGGGAATGCATTTCACAGTATGAAACTTTTGTTGGGGTTTGTAAATTTTTCTTTTCTTTTATTTTTTTTTTTATTTTTTGTAGACAATTATTAGGGTTTCATGGAAAGAATTGTATGTTTGTACATGGAACATCATATTGAATCCATAAATTAGAAAAACAAGAAGAAGAAAAACTAAACCCCCCTCCATGCTCCGTTTAAGGGTATCATTTTATAATGATAATGAGTAGTACGTACTACTAATGAAAAAAATTACAAGCAACGAAAGAGTAATAAATATTAAAATTAATAATTAAAAAATATATTTAACACAATAAATATGGTTAGAAAAAAATTAATTAAAAATATTTTCTAGACGGGAAAATAATTATATCCACAAATTCTAATTTGATAAAACGCAAACGAACAACTGGATTTTTATTTATTTCGGTTTAAGTCCATATTAGTGCCCCCCATTTCCCGGTTCTCGGTATTCCCGGGAATACCGGTATTCCCGGTTCTGGAACCGGTTTCCCGGTTCTAAATATATTCCCGGGAATACCGGTATTCCCGGTTCTGATCCTGGTACCAGTTCTCAAAACCCAAAAAAACACTATACCATAAAATATTAAAATTACACTATTTAATCAGTATTTCAGTAATATTTAGTTGTGTTTGTAAAATTATTTAAAAATCATGTAACTTTTTTTCCTAAATTAAAAAAATAAAATGGAAATGGTATTTTTCACATGTTTTGTATTTTTTTGTGGTAAAAGCAACGAAAAAATTTTAATTGTACAAAATTTTACAAAATATACATACCGGTTATCCCGGGAATACCGTCAGAACCGGAACCGGGAATACCGGTATTCCCGGGAATACCGGGAATGAATTAAGAACCGGGAAACCGGTACCATTTCCCGGTAATACCGAGAACCGGGAATACCGGTATTCCCGGTACTACGGTACTGACCGTAGGCACTAGTCCATATTAATTATTTCTGAGAAATAGTAATTTTTGTTGTTCAATGAGAAATCTGAAAAAAAATAATTGGCAACACACAGTGTGTCACACACTCAAAAAAAGTGGACTAAAAACTGGGAAAATTAACTAAATTTTGAGAAAAAGAGGGAATGATATGGCTCCAAAGATTTTTTTTTTCCTTCGTTTTAGTTCATATTTTTCTTAAAAATAGAAAAAACAATTTTAACTAAAAACAAGTAAGAAAGTTATAGTCGGTCAAGACCGACCATATGATACCCTACACCAGTGTTTTCCGGAAAATGGGTCCCAAGTTCAAACATGGACCTCTTGGGTCTGTCTTTTGTTAGATCTTTATTTAGTGTAGAAAACACACACAGATCAAATTTAAGTGGAATTGGTTTATTTTTTTTTTGTCAATTGACCGATTTAATGAATATCGGTAGAAATTTTTATATGGGGGACTAAGTCCAAAAATGTTCCAATTATATTCCGATTTGATAAGGCTACTAAAGTGCATGTTTAACACCTAAAAATAAAATTTTTTTCAAATATTTCCATTTTTATGAATTTTGAGGGAATTATGTGAATATCGGGAAGGTGGTTTGTATGGGGACTACCAGAAGGACTGACCCGATTCCTTTGAAATGGTGATTGGTACATACAAAATTTGATTACCTTCTGAATTTCAAAGCGATATCTATTATAATACGGTTATTAGAGACATTTAAGCCGAATCCAAAAGGGGCGTGTGTATGGGGCTAGGTCTTAACATGGACCGATTTTCTCCAATATCAATAGGCTTCGTCCTGGGGCCAAAAGATGCTTAAGTTTTAAATTTCAAGTCAATTGATTGATTGATTGCGACCTGTATCGTGCTTAAACCGATAGATGGACAGACGGACGGACATCGCTAAATCGACTCAAAAAGTAATTCTGAGTCGATCGGTATACTTGAAGGTAGGTCTAGGACCAATATTTCTGGTAGTTACAAAAATCAGCACAAACTCATTATACCCTGTATACAGGGTGTAGGGCATAAAAATGTTTTTATTTGTTAAACAACATAAATCCTCGTATACATAATTTTTGTAATATAACATTTTTTTTAATAATTCAACTAGAATCCTCGTAATAAAAACTTTGTTGTAAAATTACAGTTTTTTTTTTTTTTGTAAAAAAACCTTTCAAAATGGTAGAATACAATTACGAAAATAAACTTGTAAAATTACCAATAAAACTGTATTTCTCGTTTGAGCAGAGTACAAGATTTTTTGTTTAAAAACAAGGAAAATTGTTTAATATTGGTAGAACGGGATTACAAGGCATTTTACCAGGCGTTTTACCAGTTTATTTTTTTGAGTGTACCTTGCTTAGTTTTTGAGATACGGAAATTCGGGGTCTAAAAGGGTCTTGAATTTTAACTAAATTCTAAGAAATTTCAACTAAATTTTAAGAAAATCTAACTAAATTCTATAAAAAACAAGTAAGAAAGTTATAGTCGGTCAAGACCGACCATATGATATCCTACACCAGTGTTTTCCGGAAAATGGGTTCTAAGTCCAAACATGGACCGATTGGATCTGTCTTTTGTTAGATCTTTATTTGGTGTAGAAAACACACACAGATCAAATTTTAGTGGAATTGGTTTATTTTTGTAAAAAGACCGATTTAACTGAATATCGGTCGAAATTTTTATATGGGGGACTAAGTCCAAAAATGGTCCAAATATATTCCGATTTAAATTAAAATTTTTATCAAATATTTCCATTTTTATGAATTTTGAGTGAATTGTGTGAATATCGGGAGGGTGGTTTGTATGGGGACTACCAGAACGACTGACCCGATTCCTTGGAAATTTGGAATGGTGGTTCGTGCATACAAAATTTGTTTAACTGCTAAATTTCAAAGCGATATCTGTAATAATGCGGTTATTAGACTCATTTAAGCTGAATCCAAAGGGGGCGTTTGTATTGGGGCTTGATCTTAACATTGACCGATTTTCTCCAATTTCAATAGGCTTCGTCCTTGGGCCAAAAAATGCTTAAGTTTCAAATTTCAAGTCAATTTATTGAAAATTGCGACCTGTATCATGCTTAAACCGATAGACGGACGGACGGACATCGGACGGACGGATATACTTGAAGGTAGGTCTAGGACCAATATTTCTGGTAGTTACAAAAATCAGCACAAACTCATTATACCCTGTACCACAGAGTGGTGTAGGGTATAAAAATAAGAGTTTTTTTTCTAAGAAGTTCTAACTAAATTCTAAAAAGTTTTTACAAAATTCTAAAAAGTTTTTACAAAATTCTAAGAAGTTTTTCACTAAATTCAAAGAAAACAAATTTGAGATTTTAACTAAATTCTAAGAAATTTTTGACTTAAATCTAAGAAGTTTAAACTAAATTCTAAGAAGTTTTAACTCAATCCTAAGATTTTTTTTAACTAAATTCTAAGAAGATAAATCTGAGTTTTTAACTTAATTCGAAGAACTAAATTTTGTGTAAACAAATATTTAAGAAATGTGTCTTAAAAATTAATATATGTTTCTTAGATTTGGGGAAAATTTCTTTGGCAGTAAGAATTTTTTTCCTTATACACTCAAAATAATTCTACAGTAAAAGGTTTAGTAAGTGATTTTGTACCAAAATCTACTAGTAAGCTACCAATTTTTGTATCTTCAAAGTACTAAAATTTGTAATTTTTACTGGTTTGAAATAATATTAGTAAAAATTTTAGTATTGGTTACCAATTCCTGCACTAGGTCCTTTTGGAATAAAATTTAGTTAAATTTTTAGTATTGAATACCCACGTTTTTTTTTTGGGTGTATTTAGGAAGTCTATTTTAGGTAAACTATGAACTATTTTTTGTTACATGAACTAAAATTTGTTCCTCAACGGTGTAAACACGAAATACACCGAAAAAAAGACATAACTAAATTTAAGGAAAAAATGTCTTTGAAAATTTATCATGAATTTTCCTTAAATTTAGTAAAATTTAACTAAAAAATGAGAAATTTTTTTAACTATGAGGGAAAAAGTTTAGTTCATTTACTTATAATTAGTTCACAGTTTTTTTTAAATGGTGTTTTTTTTATATAAGGAAAAAATTTCTTACTGCCAAAGAAATTTTCCACAAATCTATGAAACGCATCTTTATTTTTAAAACATATTTCTTAAAAAACAACTTATTGTTAGTTCAAGTTTAGTAAAAAATAAACTTAAAAAAACATCATCGTATTCTCTTCTTTGAATTGAGGAAGTGTACTTCTTAGAATTTAGTTAATAACTTCTGAGAATTTAGTAAATAACTTCATAGAATTTAGTTAAAAATTAAAAATGGCGATATCTCGAAAACTAAGCGAGTTAGAGCGAAACGGATGAAATTTTCAAAAGAAAATATCTTTCGGGGTCTCAAGACCCTAATATCGGATCTAAAATTTGAAATTCCCGAGATTTTATATATGCACATATCTCGGTAAATACTGCCAACACGAGAAAAAGTCCAACCCGAAATCCCTCCGATTAATAGTTTTTGAGTTATCCAGTTTTAAGATTCTCGAGACCCTATCAGACCCCTTATTACCGTATCTCAAAAACTAAACAAGATAGAGCAAAACGGACACCAGTTTTGGGTCAAAATTTATGGGGACGAGTTGATAGGGGCTGGACCCATGGGGTCCGAACCCATGGGTGGAGGATCTAGACCCAATCTAGTTCTAAATTGTGAATGAACTAAAGTGTAATATAATTTTTCCCATTTCCTAGTTGGCTTAAATGTAAATAACTTTGTTTTCCTTATTTTTGGGAAAATTATGAACTAAAACCAAAAAAAAATCTTTGGAGCCAAATCATTCCCTCTTTTTCTCAAAATTTAGTTAATTCCCAGATTTAAGTTCACTTTTTTTTTTTAGTGTAGGACAATGTCTTTGGGTTTCTTTTTTGACTTGAAAATTGGAAAGTTCCGAACAAAGTGGAAAAAAAATAATTTTTTTTTTGCTTAAAATATTAGTTTATACTCGAGCATTTTAAGCAAAAAAAAAATTAAAAGACTTTTTTTTCATTTTGTTCGGAACTTTCCGATTTTCAAGTCAAAAAAGGAACCCAAAGCCATTGTCAGGTCCAATATTTTTTGTATGTTAACATCGACCCGAAAAGGCAACTTTCCCGAACCGAGGGAAAAAATCATAATTGGCTCCACCCTATTGTGTATGTATGAATGGACCTAACAGGTGGCGAAAGGGTGAAGCTGTTTAGATATTTCGGGGCAAAATAACGTTTGCGGGTTCAGCTAGTATTTTTATAAAGATATAATCTATAGTGGAGCTCACATCATTTTCTTTTTGGGTGATAAACGGTGCAAACTTGATAAACTAGGAATATTTGCAAAGTGTGCAAACTCACAACAACAAATTATATGCGTTTGACATTTCATTTGCACATGCATTTATCCTCACAAATTTATTCATATCCTCAGAAAAAACCAATAGTATATTTCATTTGCACACGGAATTGTGTGCAAATAACAAACAGAGTTGCTTTTATTTTGACATTTCGGCCGCAATAATTGTTTGCATACTTATTAATAATTAAAAAAATACATTTATTAAAAAAAACATTGAATCGTGTATTTTTGTTTGTTCTTATGAAATTAAGAAATAAAAATGGAAAAGCAAACTTTACATTTTAAAATTTATTTTCACCGCATAATTTTTGAAGTTGCAAACTTGCTGGATAAATGACGTGAAAACCACTTATATAAAAATAAATTTTTTTCTTGTTTACAAAATAAATTTTTAGAATTTAAAATAGTTTTTGAAAAAATAAATTTAAATTTGTGTTTTTGCTAATTTATACCAAAATATGCACTTAAAAGTTTGAAATATGCACAAAATATGCACTTAAAACCCAAATAAGCAAAAATATGCATTTTCACCAAAATATGCAAAACCAAATCGATGACATTTTAATGTAAATTAATTGATTCGGAAAGATAACACAGCTCAACAAGAAAATGCGTATTGGATTCTGGTTAGTGATTTGGATAGTGTCTGTTGCGCTGATTCCAAGTCCGGAGCCAAAATTTGTCTATCACGTCAAGATTTTGAGTAATTCGCGGTTAAAGTGCCGAAAAAGGGCATTTTTGACCCTTTTTAAAAGCTTATAAAATAAGATCCTGGCATGCAAATGACTTGGTATCAAGCTCATTCGAAAGCCTGTAATTTTTCTTAAAGATTAGATAAAATGTTCTAAAAATTTAATTTTCGAAAATGGTAAAAAAAATCATAAGCAACACAGAAAAAATTTAAAACGAATTTCAATCAACAAAAACGCGGATTCAATCAATTTTTTGATTGAAATTCCTCCAATTAAAAAAATTGTTATACCAATCATCAAATTGTAGGTGATTGATTGAAAATTTTTTCAATCAAACATTTTTTCGATTTTGATCAAAAATTTGATCAATTTTTTATTTAAAGTCAATCAAAATAATGATTGATTTAACAAATGAATTGTAAGCTTATGACAAAATTATCAAAAAATTCATCTTTTCTGCTTTCCTATATGTTGCCAACAATAAAAAGTGTAAAGCCCGATTATTTTGTATATTTTTGAATTAATCTATTCAAATAAATTAAAGCGAAAAAAAAATCTGGTATATTGAAAATTTGTAACAAAAAATAACAAACATTTTAATCAAAACATTGATTGACTCATTTAAATTTCGTTGATCAATAGATTTAATTGAAAATTTTTAGCCAATAATTTTTTGTGTGAAAAAACCTTAAATTTTTTCAATATTTAGTTTATTTACAAAGTGTTTTTTAACAAATTTCCATACAAATTCATACGTTAATTTTAGATTTAAAGCACTTGTCGCTAATGATTTTTTTACCACTTTAGAAAATTAAATTCCACGAAGATTTGATATTGTCTGAAAGAGAAAATTACACACTTTCGAAGGAGCTTGATTCCAAGTCATTTGCATGTCAGGATTTTATTTTATAAGCGTTCAAAAATGGTCAAAATGGGCATTTTTTGACATTTTGTGATAGAAAAATTTGAGTGACCGTTTTGAAATCAGGGCACCAAACCCTATCAACTTTTTTTGGTTTCATCCAAAACGTAACGACAAACCTCAGATTTGTAGAGCGGTGTAATTGGTCGATATCGTTTTTAGACTATCGACAAAAAACATGCATTTGCATCGAAATCACATCCCTAGTACACAGAAGAAAATAAAAAAAATATTTGAGTAAATTTTTAATACTATTGAGTAAAAAATTACTCAATTTTACATCAGTAAACGATTTAATAGTATTGAGTAAATTTTTAATAAAAATTTATTAAATGTTTGAAAAAAAAATTTAAGTAAATTTTTAATTGACACAATTAAAAATTTACTCAAAATTTATCTATTTATTTTTTTTAAAAAGTTTAAAAAAGTTTTGAATTTTTTTACAAAAAAAAAAAACTTGTTTTTTTTTTCAAACTTTACTAAACATAATTATGTCTCAAAAACATAGAAAAATTTTATAAAGACGATTACAAACTTTCATATACATATACAAAAAACTATAAACTAAACGAGAATTCAAAAAACTATGAGAGTTTAAAAAAAAAAATAAAAAAAACTATTAAATTTTTATTAAATTATTTACTTAAATTGTTTTTAAAATTTTTAAGTAAATTTTTAATTTCGTCAATTAAAAAATTACTAAATTTTTGTTTTTAAATTTAAACAAGTGATTACTCAAATTTGTTTCATCCATATTTTTTTCTGTGTAATAATTTTATTGAATTTGATTGGAATTATTTCAGTGTATTCCTATTGTTTTGACCTCCACTGTATCCACATTATATTATCCTCCATCACTATTTGCCTTTGTCATATTTTGAATCCTGTACTAAAGTTTATATAAAATTATTTATGTAAATTCATTTCATTTTTACAACCATGAAATTAATTAATTCAGACATTAATTAATGAAAATCTATGAACAAATTAAAAACGAGCTCATGCAAAAAAAAAAAAAAAAAAAAACTAAAAATGCACTTCAGTAGACATTATTAAAATAAAGTCCAAAAACGAATGATTAGCACAGCTTGAGTGAAAATTAAATTTAGCCTAAATAATACGTTTAAACAGGCGGCAAACTAAAATACAACCCTGCAAAAGATCATGCGAACCGGAAGGAAACCATAAGGTGGTAAACCATTTTAAGAGTTGTTAATGAGCGCTCGCGCTCTATGATACACAGGCACGAGTGACAGTTGACACCACAGATGACAGCAAGAAACAACAAAAAAAACACAAAATTATATATAAATGTGAACAAAAACAAAAGGTACAATCAGAAAATTTATTATTTTTATAAATTGTGAACAAATACCTACTACTTGACAAAAAAACAAAACTTAAATGACAAAAAAATTAAATTTACAAAATTCACAATTGGACAAAATGCCACGTACTTAACTAGTTTGTTTGTTAATTCATTCAAAATACGTTGACTACAGCAGCAAGTCAAACTCACAGAAACCAACAAAAAAAAATATTTAAAACCAAAAAGAAAATTTATTTAAATATTATATGCACACTTTGAATTGGATTTTTGTACGTACTTTACTTCGGTTAAGGCGCGTGCTGCGGTGCATCTATGGGAGGGCAAACAAGCACAAAATCATGTAAAAACCACATTCAAGTTGACGATTTGATGTCCAACGGAGTTGTGCTTCTGTTAACCAAACGCAAATGCAAAAACTGCTAAAAAAAATCCATATACTCTACTACAGCAATAATAATAATAATACCACTCAAAATCAAATTTTTAGCTTAACTAAATAAAATCTATGTTTAACAAGAGTTAAAACCATGAGCTTCCCATTCATTTCATTCATTCGTTCGTTCATCCATCCACTCATCCATCCATATTATTTTGTTTGCACTATGCAACAGATTTCATCTTATGTTAAACTACAGCATTTAACAACTACCCAGTTGGAAAAAATACTTTGAAATGAATTTCAAAAATAAAAAACTACAACATTTTTAGATGTATGTAATTTAAACAAGTAAGAAAGCTATATTCGGCTGTGCCGAATCTTTAAATACCCTCCACCAATGTGATGATTTAAAAAACAAAAAAGTTGGTTTTATCTATACCTCAGGAAATAAAAAAGTACCAAAAAGTGCACTTTCGGTACTTTTAATAAAAGGTACTTTTAATGAAAGGTACTTTTTATAAAAGGTACTTTTTATAAAAGGTACTTTTTATAAAAGGTACTTTTTATAAAAGGTACCTTTTATAAAAGGTACTTTTTATAAAAGGTACTTTTTACAAAAGGTACTTTTTATAAAAGGTACTTTTTATAAAGGGTATTTTTATAAAAGGTACTTATTATAAAAGGTACTTTTATAAATGGTACTTTTTATAAAAAGTAATTTTATAAAAGGTACTTTTTTTTATAAAAGTACCTTTTATAAAAGGTACTTTTTATAAAAGGTACTTTTTAAAAAAGGTACTTTTAATAAAAGGTACTTTTTATAAAAGGTACTTTTTATAAAAGGTACTTTTTATAAAAGGTACTTTTTATAAAAGGTACTTTTTATAAAAGGTACTTTTAATAAAAGGTACTTTTTATAAAAGGTACTTTTTATAAAAGGTACTTTTTATAAAAGGTACTTTTTATAAAAGGTACTTTTTATAAAAGGTACTTTTTATAAAAGGTACTTTTTATAAAAGGTACTTTTTATAAAAGGTACTTTTTATAAAAGGTACTTTTTATAAAAGGTACTTTTTATAAAAGGTACTTTTTATAAAAGGTACTTTTTATAAAAGGTACTTTTTATAAAAGGTACTTTTTATAAAAGGTACTTTTTATAAAAGGTACTTTTTATAAAAGGTACTTTTTATAAAAGGTACTTTTTATAAAAGGTACTTTTTATAAAAGGTACTTTTTATAAAAGGTACTTTTTATAAAAGGTACTTTTTATAAAAGTTACTTTTTATAAAAGGTACTTTTTATAAAAGGTACTTTTTATAAAAGGTACTTTTTATAAAAGATACTTTTTATAAAAGATACTTTTTATATAAGGTACTTTTTATAAAAGATACTTTTTATTAAAGGTACTTTTTATAAAAGGTACTTTTTATAAAAGGTACTTTTTATAAAAGTTACTTTTTATAAAAGGTACTTTTTATAAAAAGTACTTTTTATAAAAGGTACTTTTTATAAAAGGTACTTTTTATAAAAGGTACTTTCCCGAGTAAAAATAAACATATATAACAAAATATAACTTGATACAAACATAATAAATTATATATGATTATACATCCCGTGAGGTATTTTCTAATTTTTTTAAATGCAGTCAAATGTTCTAAGTTTTTTAAGCAAAGTATAAGAAACTTTTAAAATGTTCCTAAACATTTCCTTGTTAGGGTTATGTATATCACCTATCTGGTTCGAAGCGTACCCAAACATTTTTTTTGTTTTTGAAAATTATATGTTTGGTGAATGTATCGTTGACCTGTGGTGTAACTCACCCAAACCAAAACACACCACCCCACGGTGGTCAATTCCGGCCAAAAATCAATAACTTCTTTATTTCTGCATGTAAATAGCTCAAATTTAATATTCGAATTAAGAGTAACATATCTGACACCTTGCCCAAATGTTGGACCTACAAATACAGTGGTTGGCCAAATAATCATGGACGTCCCAAATGTATCAAACATGTCTGCATATAAACAGCAATAATTTAATATCCGAATTAAGAATAATATATCTGATCTCTTTTCAAAACGTTGGACATAAAAACATAGTGGTTGGCCAACTAAGCATGGACGCGTCAAATGTATCAAACTAATTAAGGTGGGGGTTGGAACTAAAAGAAACAGCCATAGTGTTAGCAATTTTTTAAAAAAATAGATACGCAATACTTTTAAATTCTGTTTTTTTATTTGAAATATTAATAATCGTAATATTTTTAAAAGTTTAAAAGACAAAGAATTGCCAGGGTTTCCAGTTAATTGTGGAATGCTATTTTTTAAAGGACAAAATGGCCGCAGTTGTACAGCAAAAACAACTAAAACGATTTTGATGACATTTTTTTTTTTTTGGATTTGTAGATTATTTAATTTTCTAATACTTATCGTGACAATTTTTTAAAATTTGACGTAATTAATATTTGAATGAAAGAAGAAATTGAAGTTTTTCTATTTTTTGAGTTTACGTTAGCATATCTTCAACAAAAATCAATTTTTTTCCAAAAAAAATGGCCACTTTAAGTGCTTGAAAATTAAGTTATCTACAAATCAAAAAAAAAAAATATCATCAAAATCGGTTTAGTAGTTTTCGCTGTAAAAATGCAGCCAATTTTTCCCTTAAAAAAAAACTCACGATTAACTGGCAACCCTGAAAATTCTAGTTGACCAAATTTTGTGTTATGCAATTTTTAAAAATGCTAAAATGTTCTTTCTTTCAAATGAAAAAACAGAATTAAATAATACTACTATTACGTATTTATTTTTTTAGCTGTTTAAAAATTGCTAACATTAAGGCTGTTTTTTTAGTTCCAACCCCCCTTAAACCACATTTTTTTTATTTCGTCTTTTTTTAAGTTTTTTTTTTAACGCAAATCTATGGGTTTTAAGTTAGTATCTATTCACATTCCCTATTTTGGTGGAGTTTGTAGGTTTAAAAAAGTCCACCATTTGTAAAAAACGAGTCCACTAAAAATGCTCTGGTTTAAAGAATCGGTAAAAGTAGGGGCTGAAATTTAAAATACTTACTTTTAATAGTTAAAAGTACAAACTGCTTTTTATAGCTAACCTCTAATAGCCTCTAATTGATTTTTATGGTCTTTCAAAATTTATTTTTTTTTAGAGTTTTTTTGTAATTTTTATCTAATTTTCATACACATCACTTTGAGACAAAAACGCACACAAAATCTGCAAAAACCACATGGAATGATTATTTACTATAGGAATTAAAAATCCATGTCCGAACTTACAAAAATAATGTGAAGAAAAATGCATAGCTAACTTTTATTGAAAACTAAAATATACATTTTAAAAAAATCTGAAATGAGAAGCAAAAAATACTCAACTTTGCACCACTATGGACAATAATATAGTGTTACAAGGCCCAAAAAAAGATTTAAATTGTATGTTTTGAAGTATTAGCTATAATATAGCATCAAAAGTTCATCAAGATTTAATAAAAAAATAAAATGATTTTTGGCCGGAATTGACCACCGTGCACCCTAGTAAAAAAGTTTTGATATAATGATATATAAATTGATACAATCATGTTAAATTATATATGAGTTTTTATATGTTCAGATCTAAATTTATCTCAGATTTATTGCGGATCCATTTTCTTATCTGAGGTTATACATAAATATATCTGACTTTATGAAATTATATAAATCTATATTAATTTATATAAAATAAGATTAAGTGGATTTAATTGGATGTGACCAAAATTCGGATCTAATTATATCATTTTTTATATATGTGTATCTAAAATAATACATTTAGATCAATATCTGATCCAACTCGATACAGCCAATTTTGAGATCAAATTAGATCAAAAAAGTTTTTTTTTTTACTTGGGCAAGATTTTTTTATGTTTTAATGCAATTAGATCTAATTGGATCCAATGAAATATGGCAATGTCTGGTCAAAACTCGGATGAAATCGAATCATATTTTATACAAGTTGATCTTTTTTAATGCAAAAACATCCACCATTATTCGGATTAAATTGCGTATAAATATATATTGTGTTATATATCATTATGTATTGCATCATATAAAAATTTTTACTCGGGTTTTATAAAAGGTACTTTTTATATAAGGTACTTTTTATAAAAGGTACTTTTTATAAAAGGTACTTTTTATAAAAGGTACTTTTTATAAAAGGTACTTTTTATAAAAGGTACTTTTTTTAAAAGGTACTTTTTATAAAAGGTACTTTTTATAAAAGGTACTTTTTATAAAAGGTACTTTTTATAAAAGGTACTTTTTTTAAAAGGTACTTTTTATAAAAGGTACTTTTTATAAAAGGTACTTTTTATAAAAGGTACTTTTTATAAAAGGTACATTTTATAAAAGGTACTTTTTATAAAAGGTACTTTTTATAAAAGGTACTTTTTATAAAAGGTACTTTTTATAAAAGGTACTTTTTATAAAAGGTACTTTTTATAAAAGGTACTTTTTATAAAAGGTACTTTTTATAAAAGGTACTTTTTATAAAAGGTACTTTTTATAAAAGGTACTTTTTATAAAAGGTACTTTTTATAAAAGGTACTTTTTATAAAAGGTACTTTTTATAAAAGGTACTTTTTATACAGGAACCTTTTTTAAAAGGTACTTTTTATAAAAGGTACTTTTTGAAAACGGTATAGAATTTTCGGAAAGTACTTGTTCCAGAATGTTTTATTTCACTAAAGGATTCTACATTCTAAATTTCAAGTTTGAATAAAATTTCAGTAAATAACAAGTAGAAAAATTAAATTTGACTTGGTCGAATCTATGAATACCCTCCACAATGTTATCTGATAGTAACTTTCTAAAAAATTTGTCAAAAAATTGCATTACAAATTTTTTATTAGAAATATATTATTTTGAGTAAAACTTTTTTTTAATCAATCAAATTTTTTTGAGTGTATAATTTTTTGACTGTCAAAATTTTTTTGAGTGTGTCATTTCATTAAAAAAAAAATAATGTGTACATTTTTTTTGAGTGTAACATTTTTTTTTGAGTGTAAATATTTTTTTTAGTGTACAATTTCTTTGAGTCACAAAGTTTGTAAAATATTTTTGTTGTTTTATACCTATTTATGTAATACAAAAAAAAAAAACTATTTCACATATTTCCCTCTTTTTTTTATTTTACCATCCTCTTCTTTAAAAACCAAAAACAAACATTCAATCATATAAATACCACCTCATGTGATTTTTTTCCAAAAATACTTACTATACACAGTTACATACAGTTACAAAAACAATAACAAATATTTACTTGTCTAACAACTAAACTGCACCCCACGACAAGAAAACAAACAACAACAAGTTTTAAAAGCATGGTGAAATAACAGTTTCAGGTGAAACAAATCTGAAATTCAGTGCTTTGCTTATAACTTTTGAACCACTGAACCGATGTTGCTCAAATTCAAAACAAAACAGCCTCGGGGAACGACAAATATATTTGCTAAGCTTCAGCCCCCTCAGAATTGTCTTTCGAAAGTTATAGTGGTTTTAATCTTGTAAATTCTAAAAATACCCTTGCCGAAATTTACTCTTTTGCTCATAACTTTTGAACCACTTGACCGATTTCGCTGGATTGCAATACCAACCTGACCCGGTAAATGGAGAACATATATGTCAAACTTCAGGAGCCTCCGTAAAGTCTTTCAAAAGTTAGCGTGTTTTCAACGGACAGACAGACAGACAGACGGACGGACGGAGGGACGGACGGACGGACATCGCTAGATCGACTTAAAATCGATCAAGGATCATGAATATATATACTTTATGGGGTCCTAGACCAATATTTCGATGTGGTACAAACGGAATGACAAACTTATATATACCCTCTATCACTAGAGTGGAGGGTATAAAAAAAAGTAACAAAAGTACTTTGTTACCCATTTTACCTCAGTAGAATCAACATTGGCAAAACCCGAGCCTTAGTGAATCTTCTTTCCGGAAGGTGAACCGACATTGCAAATTTCCATTTGCTAGTACCATTATTTAAGGAAATATAAAATGTAACAAAAGTACATATTTTTACCCTTTTTACCCTATTAGACAATCATTGGCAAAACCCAGCCTTAAGGTATCTATGTATATTCCGGGAGGTTAACATACAGTCCAAATTTCAAGTCTATGTGACAATTTTTTAAGGAAATATAAAAGGTGCCAAAAGTACAGATTTTTTCCCCTTTTTACCCTCTTAGAATCAACATTGGCAATAATCCAGCCGTACTGGATCTATATTCTAGGATGTGAACATACTGTCCAAATTTCTATGACCATTATTTCAGGAGATATAAAAAGCACCAAAAGTACAGTTTTTTACCCTTTTGACCCCCTTAGAACTAACACTGGCGAAAATCCAGCCTTAATGGATCTATATTCCGGGAGGTGAACATACAGTCCAAATTTCAAGTCTCTATGATCATTATATCAGAAGATTTAAAAAGTACCAAAAGTACAGTTTTTTACAATTTTTACCCCCCTACCATTGGCTAAACTCCAGCCATAGTGGATCTATATTGCGGGAGGGTAACATACAGTCCAAATTTCAAGTCTCTATGACCATTATATCGGGAGATATAAAAAGTACCAAAAGTACAGTTTTTTACCCTTTTTACCCCCTTAGAATCAACATTGGCAAAAATCCATCCTTAGTGGACCTTTATTCCGGAAGGTTAAACTACAGTCCAAATTTCAAGTCTCTAACTTCAGCGGTTTGGGCTGGGCGATGATGAATGAGTATGTCAGTCAGTCATATTACTCTTTTATATATATATAAATTTTCCGGATTTGGGCGATTTTTGCCATAAAGTTTATTTCTGTCTTTTATTATTTAACAAAATTTATTTTTTTAAATGAAAATATTTTTTTTTTTAAGAAATCTGAACAAAATTGAATTTTGGCGATATTTTACATCCGATTTGGCGACAAAGCCAAAAAAAAGTCTGGCAACCCCGTTAATATGACGAAGCAAAAAATGGACACACACACACACATGCTATATAAAAATAACTATTAATTTTTTTATTATTACTTAACGAACTTTTTTATACCCTCCACTCTAGTGATAGAGGGTATATATAAGTTTGTCATTCCGTTTGTAACACATCGAAATATTGGTCTAGGACCCCAAAAAGTATATATATTTATGATCCTCGATCGATTTTAAGTCGATCTAGCGATGTCCGTCCGTCCGTCCGTCCGTCCGTCCGTCCGTCTGTCTGTCTGTCTGTCTGTCCGTCCGTAGAAAACACGCTAACTTTTGAAAGACTTTACAGAGGCTACTGAAGTTTGGCATATATGTTTGTCATTTACCTGGTCAGGTTGGTATTGCAATCCAGCCAAATCGGTCCAGTGGTTCAAAAGTTATGAGCAAAAGTGTAAATTTCGGCAAGGGTGTTTTACGAATTTACGAGATAAAAAACACGATAACTTTCGAAAGACAATAATGAGACTACTGAAGCTTGGCATATATCTTTCCCGTTCCCCGGGTCTGTTTGGTTTTAAATTTCAGCTCAATCGGTCTAGTGGTTCAAAAGTTATAAGCGAAACACTGAATTTCAGATTAGTTTCATCTAAAATGCCACGTGTTTTAACAAGTTTTAAAAGCATTGGTGGTAACTCAACAATGCTTTTCAAACTTGTTTAATTTTAAAGCAACGCTTTTTAAACTTGTTTAGTTTTAAAAGCATTGGTAACTTAAAAATTACTCTCGAAAAAAATTTTACACTCAAAAAAAATTTTAAACTCAAAAAAAATTTTACACTCAAAAAAAAAATTTGGTTTTTTTTTACAAAAATTGCAATATTTTGTGTACATACTTACGTGCATTCACTCAGAAATATTTTTACAGTAAAAAAAACATTACACTCGAAAAAAATTTTACACTCAAAAAAAAAATTAGTAATTTTTTTTTTTTTTTTAAATGACAAAAAAAGAGTTTTTTACTCAAAATAAAATATTTCTAATCAAAATTGTTAATTTTTTCACGTTAAAAAATGTACTACCGTTTAAAAAAATGCATTGTGGAGGGTATTCATAGATTCGGCAAAGTCGAATTTAACTTTTCTACTTGTTTTAATTAAATTTAGATTTTGTTTTACATATTTTAAAGCTTTTTTGTAAAGATTTTTTTCCTTTTTCTCAGTTTTTTTTTTCATTTCCGTTTTCATTCTTATGTATCACACAAAATATGAGTTAATTTAGGGTTATGTTAAAAAAAATAATGAGTTTTTCAGTAATTCGCTCATAACTTTTAAAATACTTAACCGATTTAAAAAAAAAATACATCAGTTTTTGCCTGGGAAAATTACGCAACTTTTGGTACCCCAAGCGTTTAAATCGGTTTCGGAGTATTGCCAAAAACGTGATTTCAACAGACAGACAGACGGACGGACAGACAGACAGACAGACAGACGGACATCGCTAGATCGACTTAAAATCGATCAAGGATCATGAATATATATACTTTATGGGGTCCTAAACCAATATTTCAATGTGTTACATACACTCATAAAAGTTTTACAGTTACTGTTTCACAGTCAAACAAATAGTTTTCGTTTTAGTTAATATTAAAAGAAAATTCGTTTGTTTCACATACAAATATTCTAAACAACTTTTTGAACGTTTATTCAAATACATAACTGTCTTTTAAATAAAATTTTCCGTAACGTTTGTTTTTTTCAGTTATTTAAAAAACAAACCACATTATTTTATTTGCCGTTTGTTATTTGTCAGTTATTTAAAAATTTCTAAAAATAGATTTTTTTTTTTGAATTTGAAAATGAAATTTAGTTGCTGAAAATATAAGTAGCTTGTGGCACAGAGGGTAGCGTGCTGGGCTATCAGCCAGAAATTATGAGTTCGATTCTGCTCAGGTTCGAAGTTTTTTAAAATTATTTCTAAAAAAATAAATAAAAATGAATGTAAATTTCCGTTATTTTAACCGTTTTTTCCGTAAAATTTTGGCAGTCATTTTTTACGGATTTTTAAGTTATTTTTGCGGATTTCAACAGTTATTAATTAACATTTAAAAATAACTGAGAAATGTTTTTGTTTTAAATGAAATGTAAGTAGTCCGTTTTTTAAATAAAGTTTCATTTGTTTCAAACGTATTTTCTGTTGAATTTACTTACATAATATTTTAAGTGTACGGAATGACAAACTTATATATACCCTCTATCACCAGAGTGGAGGGTATAAAAAGGGGGAGGGAGGGGAAATCCCCCCTCCCAGACCAAATTTCAAAAAGAAACAAGTAAGAAAATTACAGTCGGTCAAGGCCGACCCTACACCAGTGCCAGAGCTTTGAAGGATTTCATTCCTTAATTCGATTTGTCATTCTGAGTGAAAATTTAGTGATTGCATTCCCCAATAACATTTTAGTGAATTGAATGAATTTACTTTAGACTCACTCGATTTATAAATATCGAATGCATTCGTTTTATTTTTCATTCGACTTTCAAAAATCGAATGCATTCGATTTTTTTTTCATTCGACTTTTAAAAATTGAATGCATTCATTTGCGAATGCAATCGATTTTCTTTTCATTCAATTTGAAAAATCGAATGGCTTATTCATTCATTGCATAAAAAACTTAAAAAAACTAACCAAGATAGAGCAAAACAGAGCCAATTTTTTGTCCATAGTATCGCTAACACTCTTCACATTTTTTGTCGTATATGCAGTTAATATGTGCATTTTTAAAATTTTCGGGAACACCAATTTTTTTGGATTCAAAATTAGAGCCCATTAGGATAGGCGATACTATGGACCAAAATTTAGCTCCGTTTTGGTCTATATATTTAAAAAATCGATTGCATTCGCAGTGGAATGATAAAAAATCGAATGAACAAGAAATCGAATGCATTCATTTTTGTTCAATCGAATGAATTCCAAGGACTGCATTCAATGTTGATTTATGAAATCAAATGCATTCACTGACTATGAAAATTGAATGGATTTTTTTGAGAATTCATTCGAAAAGGATTTCATTCTTCGAAGCTCTGACCAATGCACTGAAAAAAAAGACATAACTAAAATTAAGGAAAAAATGTCTTTGAAAATTTATCATGAATTTTCCTAAAATTTAGTTAAATTTAACTAAAAAATGAGAATTTTCTTAACTATGAAGAAAAAAATGTAGTTCATTTACTTACAATTAGTTCATAGTTTTATGCTAATCATTCGTTTAGTTAAAAAATCAAAATGGCGATATCTCGAAAACTAAGCGAGATAGAGCGAAACGGATGAAATTTTCAAAAGAAAGACTACAAAGAAAAATACGAAATAGCCTAGCTCTGCATATCTGTCGGGGTCTCAAGACCCTAATTTTAGATCTAAAATTTGTAATTCCCGAGATTTTATATATGCACATATCTCGGTAAATACTGCCAACACGAGAAAAAGTCCAACGGCATTTGTGTAGCTCTTGACTCGTAGAACACTTTCGCATAATACCCGAAAGCCCTCCGATTAATAGTTTTTGAGTTATACAATTTTTAAGATTCTCAAGACCCTATCAGACCCCTTATTACCGTATCTCAAAAACTAAGCAAGGTAGAGCGAAACGGACACAAGTATTGGGTCAAAATCTATGGGGAACCTTAAATGACCCAACAGGGTCTCGAGTTAACAGGGCTTGACCCATGGGGTCCAAACCCATGGGTCCATGGTCTAGACCCAATCTAGTTCAAAACTGTGAATGAACTAAAGTGTAATATAATGTTTCCCAATTTCTAGTTAAAATTGGCTTAAAATTAAATAACTTTGTTTTCCTTATTTTTGGGAAAACTTTGAACAAAACCAAGAAAAAAATCTTTGGAGCCAAATCATTCCCTCCTTTTCTTAAAATTTAGTTAATTTTCCCAGATTTTAGATCACTTTTTTTTGAGTGTAGTCTATTCGGAAGAGCTAGGATTGAGCCTGGCTTGAAGATTGCCAGATCATTGCAGTGCTTATCAGGCAGAGATGCTGGCAATAAATGAAGTGGCTGACTGGTTGAGTTGCATTGACTTGTCTACAACCGCAGTCAACATCTATTCTGACAGTAAAGCCGCGGTCAAGTTTCTGGAGTTCATATTTCTGAAAACAAGATCTGCCTTTAACTGCCACACATCTTTAAATGAGATATCCAAGTAGTTTGATATACGACTCATATGGGTGCAAGGGCACAGAGACATTCCAGAGAATTGCAAAGCCGATGAGCTTGCAAGACTGGAAACTACCTCACAGGTCCCAACAGAATTGGAATGTGTTGGTACACGCAGAGAAAAAACATGGTTGCGACATGATCACGGCAACTATACTATGATCTCTTAACCCAGTTATGATTGCAGCAATCCAGTTATTGTTTTTAAAATTGTATTTAAACATTTATATTGTTGTTTTAGACATTTAATAGTCGCTTCAATCATGATAAAAAAATTGCTAC
Organism: Pegoplata infirma; assembly: GCA_963921195.1. Classification (NCBI taxonomy): domain Eukaryota; kingdom Metazoa; phylum Arthropoda; class Insecta; order Diptera; family Anthomyiidae; genus Pegoplata; species Pegoplata infirma. The sequence continues at coordinate 80,862,184 of OY992536.1, read as the reverse complement.
ATCCAAAAGTACAATATGGTTGTTGTAACAATGTTATAGTTAATTATTAGGGCAAGTACTTTCATGCATCTAAAAATCGAAAATATGTGCCTATAATATGCTTCTAAAAATTCAAAATATGCACTTAAAACTTAAAAAATATGCATTTAAATATTATTGTTTTTACAAAAAAAAAGGTTTATCAACATTAATTAAATTTTGTCAAATACTTTAAGGCCCTTAAGGACAGCGGTATTTTTGAATGGAAAAAATATTTTATAAGTAAAATATTTTTTATTGACAGATTTTGTGATAAAAATCTTTTTATTTGATTTTTTCTGTAAGTACAGATCGAGCACGGGCTCTAATTATATTTGTTATAAGGGATCAAGTTGAAAAAAATGCAGAAGAAAATTGAATTTCTAAAAATTATAGACATTTCTGGTATTTCCCATACCGGTTTCAAACACCCCAGTTAGTGTTATCATCAGTAGGATTTTAAATGTCGGTTTGTTTTGTTAATGAAAACTGTTTTTTATATATGTGAATATTTATAGTTTCTACAGAATAAATTTTGACAGTTTCCAACACTACAATTCTATTTCTAGCAATCTCAACCTCACTTCATACTTTCTTTCAACTTTTTTGTCTCTTACATTATTTCGCAAGGGTTACCAACATGATCTGGAATTGCAGACACAAATGGAGGAATTTGCATTTTCTGTTTCGGAGACGTGCCTAATCTTTTAATTGAACGAATTTACTTGAGAAGTTTTTTTCTTTGAGTCAACAAATATTCTGGAATAAAAAGTTTTATAAAAAAAATTATTAAAGTAAAAATTTTTTTTAGAACCAGTCCTAAATTAAAATATTTTTTTTAAAAAAAAAATTGCTTTAAAAATATTTCTTTTCACTTTTTTTCGGAATTTTCCCATTCTGAAGTCAATTTAAATGAACTCAAAGACCCCACTCTGACTCTAAGCGAAATCCAAAAAAAATTCAATTTCCTGTAGAAAATTTTAAATTAAAAGAATTTTTTTCTTTACGATTAGTAAAATGTATCAGAATAGGAAAAAATTTTCAGAATCTAAACATTTTACTTCCAGGAACAATTTTCTATAGGAAATGACTCAAAGTATGATTATTGTAAATAAAAAAATTTTTCCATAAGAAATAGGTTATAGGTTTTGAATTTTCCTAAAAAAAGTTTTGATAAAATTTTGATGAAAATTGAAAAAAGTCCAATTTATATGAAAATATGCAAAAATATGCATTTATACCAAAATATGCAAAAATATGCAACTACAAATCGATGCCATTTTATTGCAAATTTCTTGATTCGGATAGATATTTAGTTTGTTGTATGATTAAAGTGCCGAGTAAAAACATGCATTTTCATTAAAGTACTTGCCCTATTAATTATATTCTCGACACACCAAAAATTTGAACATAATATGATTATAACAATCATTAGATAATCACAACTTAATGAAAATTGATTTTGCAAACATTGTCAGGTTTATTCATCAGTTTAGTGTTTTGCCAGCAAGCAGTTAGTCGCAAAGAAGCCACAATTAGTTCTTTAAAAAATTTTGAGTAAAAAAATTGGATCAACGCAGAAGGAAATTAAATACTAAAATCTACTTTCTATAATTTATTTATTGTGCGGTTCAAAAATAACTTTCCATTTTAAATAAAAACTTCATATCGAAAATGTTAAAGTGTTTTTTGTGCATTTTTTGCTTACTGAATGTGTTATAATTGCTGACAATAATTTTAATTTTGTAACAAATGTGTTATGATTGCAGCAAATATGTTATGATTTTGTCAATAACTTAATGGTTTATTCAATCATTTAATGTTAGCTGACAAAAATGCTATCGTTGATGAATTTTTTTAGACAAATGACATAAGTTTATTGCACATCATTGATGTAAAACGCAGGTTGCCACTAAATTGAACCAAAATTAATAAAAATGGTTTCATATTTATAAAAACAACATTCAAAAACAAAAAATAAATTATTAATGTGAACTTTATCAAAAAAAAGTAATGAAGAATTTCTATAAACGTGTGGTATTAAAGCATAATTTTCTCAATTTAAACAAAAAAAAATATTAAACTGGAATCATATTATGATAATTATATAACATTTAGGCCATTATTGCCGCAACCATATAATGATTAACATTCCTTGTTGCCTTCAATCATATTAACATTATTGTTACAATCATATTTCCAATCATAATATGACGCTCTTAAATCATGATCACCGCAACCATGTTTTTTTTCTGCGTGTATGCCTCTAGAAACTTGCAAGCAAATTCTACTGCATTTTTTCGCGACGGAGACAAATCAGAGATGCGCAAATGGATTGACGTGTGAGACAACACGACCTTCTCTTTAGCAGAGGCGCACAAGTGAGCTGATATCGCTTCCAAGAGGAATCATTTCGACAGTGTAATTAAATGTGCCGTCAAATGACTTTTGTCGCAATTGTATGGATGAAGAGTTGGAAACTATCGAACACTTCATCTACCATTGCCCGACACTTTCTGGTCAGAGACTTACTTAACTGGGATCTAGGGAGCTGCACGATCTTTCTGATTTGTCAGATGCCAAAATTAAATATCTTAAGAATTTTATAAAAAGCTCAAATTGGTTTAATGGCAGGGACCTGTAGGGAGACCTATTACGGTCCCGTGGTATAACAATGGTACTCAGAGTCTACGTGTGCTGACGTTAAACGTCAGCATTCACTTACAACCTAACCTAGATGTATGTTATTCAAACAAGTCAAAAAATGAATGAGAAACTGAGTGTACCCCTATACTGTAGTTGGAGAGCAAAAATTTCCTACTGGGTATATGCTGCTTACTACTTTTCTTCCTTCATCGCTGAGTTGTAAAACACTTGGTGTTTGTGATCAAAAAATTATAAAAACCATGTTCAGGAGCATGGTTGCTTTTTGCTAACGTGCCGTTTGACATGCCTTCAAAAGTGCTTCTGCTATTCGTTTTTATTCTAACCATAAACCCCCTAAAGAGTTCACTACTTTTACACAAATCATTAGGATTTTAGTCAACCATTAAGAAGAGTAACTACGCTCAGAAAAGTTATTTCAGCTGATGTAGTTGTTTTTCTAGGACAAATGTTAAACGACTATTATATATTAACTTCAGGAAAAATACTTTTTGAAAATTCCCTTTCTTAAGTGGTAAAATTGGTTAAAAAAAGTTTACTTTCGGTTTTTTTTATATTTCTTGACATAATGGTTCGAGAAACTTGAAATTTGGAATGTAGGATCCTTCGGTGGAAAAAACGTTTAAAAAAATGTAAAAAACGGGCCGTGGATAAAAAAAAATAATTTAAATATTTATAAAACTACACCATTTTAAATTGAAATTGAGAAATTATAAACTCATAATGAGAAATAACAAATTGAAATTGAGAACTGCAAGTTGATATTGAGAAAAACAAATTGATATTGAGAAATGAGAATTGATATTGAGATATTGATACACAAGTTGATATTAAGAAATGAAAATTGATATTGAGAAACACAAATTGATATTGAGAAATTTCAAATTGATATTGAGAAAGGAAAATTTATATTGAGAAAATACAAATTGATATTGTGAAATAATAAATTGATATTGAGAAAGGAAAATTGATATTGGGAAAAGACCAATTGATATTGAGAAATAAGAAATTGAAATTAAGAAAATACACATTGATATTGAGAAGAGAAAAATTGATATTGAGAAAATACAAATTGATATTGAGAAATTAAACAAGTAAGAGTGTTAAATTCGGCTGTGCCGAATCTTTTATACCCCCCAACACGTTTAAAATTAAAAAAAAAAAAAATCGCAGGGGCGTCTTTTTTTTTGGTGGGGTGGGGGCCGGTGGAGTTGGTGGGGGACACATGTACCCCCACTTTATATGTTTACAAATAATTTGTTTATGATATTTACGCTTAAATAATAAATTTTTATCGTTATTTTTAATTAATTTCTATAACCATGCCCCCAAAGGGGGGCGGCCTGAAAAAAATCGAATTTCCTAACCCCCTTGGTCCAAGCGCAGGTCTATGAACAAAATATGGCATACAAATGTTACATTTGTTCAACAAAACTTTAAAAAAACTCGTAAAAATATCGTATTTTTTAGGGGTCGTTTTAGTTCTTCAAGGGGGAACTTTTTTCCCCCTAATCCGATTTTTCCCATCTTCGAACTTAACCTTACCAGTAACATAAGATATATTCTTGCCCAATTTCAGGGGTCTAGCTCTTTTGGTTTGGACTGCATCGTTATTTCTACAGACGGACGGACGGACGGACGGACGGACGGACATCGCTAGATTGTCTTAGATTCTATCATGGATCAATATTATATATACTTTGTGGGGTCCCCGTCCGATATTTCGATATGTTACACACGGAATGACAAAGTGAGTATACCCCCATAATGTGGTTGGAGGGTATAAAAAAAATATTGAGAAAATACAAGTTGATATTGAGAAAATACAAATTGATATTGAGTAAGGGCAAATCCACTTTGTAAGTAAAAAACTTAAAATTTACCATGATCAAAACGTGAAAATATTTTTTTTTTTATAAAAATTACTCAAAAACACCATTGAGTTTATGAACAATTGCTGCATTTTTCAGCTAACCATGAATATGCAGTCTTTCTCAATTGCTGTGTTTTTCAATAAGTGGATTTATTTTCGGATTAATCTTATTTAGTTCAAAATAAATATTTTAACATCCCAAAACAAATTTGGAATATTTTTTCCGTAATCTACGATAAATTAGCATTTATAATCCGAAAAAAAAATAAAAAAATCGGGAAAATAAAAAAAAAGTTATAAATAAATCAAAATTAATCCAACTAAATTTTCGGGTTTAATAAGTCCATTTTGGATTTATTTTGATTTATTTATAACTTTTTTCATTTCCAAATTTTTTTATTATTTTTTCGGAGTATAATTGCAAATTTATCGTAGATAACGGAAAGAAATATTCCAAATTTGTTTTGGTATGATAAAATATTTTTTTAAACAAAATAAGATTAATCAGAAAATAAATCCACTTATTGAAAAACACAGCAAATATCAATCTTCTTTTTTTTAATATTAATTAATTTTTCTTGTCTTAATATTGCATAGTTTCTTCTTCTCAATATCAATTTGTATTTTCTCAATATTATTTTTTATTTTCTCAATATCAATTTGTATTTTCTCAATATCAATTTTTCTTTTCTCAATATCAATTTGTATTTTCTTAATTTAAATTTTTTATTTCTCAATATCAATTTGTCTTTTCCCAATATCAATTTTGTTTTCTCAATATCAATTTGTCTTTTCCCAATATCAATTTGTATTTTCTCAATATGAAATTTCATATCTCAATATCAATTTGTATTTTCTCAATATCAATTTGTGTTTCTCAATATCAATTTTTATTTCTTAATATCAATTTGTTGTTTCTCAATATCAATTTTCATTTCTCAACATATCAATTTATTTTTTCTCAATATCAACTTGCATTTCTCAATATCAATTTGCTTTTTCTCAATATCAATTTTCAATTCTCAATATCAATTTGTATTTTCTCAATATCAACTTAAAATGGTGTATAATACTTTAGTGCACAAAGCAGACAAAAATGAACTTGTAAACATATACCGCGAGGGCCGAGGAGTCACCTCAGCTAGATTATAAAATTTTCTAGTACTTACTGTGGCCATTTTTTTAATTTGTGACCTAATAATGTTTTTAATGAAAGAAGAAAATTCAATTTTTCCATTTTTAAAGTTAACATTAGCATAACTTCAACAAAATTCAAAATTTTTAACAAAATGGCCAGGGTAAGTACCAGATAATGTCATAATCTACAAGTCAAATCAAATTTGATCACAATCGGTTCAGTAGTTTTTGCTGTACAACTGCAGCCGATTTTGTCCTTTAAAAAAAACATTCTGCAATTGAGTGGCAACTAGAGTTTTTCTTTTCCCGGACTTTTTCATTTCCCGGGAAAGCGGGATTCATTTTTAAATTTCCCGGGATCCCGGGAATTCCCGCAATAACTAAAAACCCAAATTTTCTGTTAAAAAAATATATAAAAACCTTGTGAATGCGATTACACTATTTATAATGTTTATTAACACCATAAAGATCTTATTTAGTACCTTTAAAACAAAAAAAAATAAAATAAGTTTCGAGAAAAAAGGAATAATTTTTGTTACCCAGTTTTTATAAAAAAACGGTCCAAATATATCGAAGACATTAAAAATTATTTTTAAGGGAATATGTTATTTCACATCGCTTTATCTGTTTTAACAATAAAAATTCATCATTTATTCTTATTCATCTCAGTTCATTTTTACAATTGGTTCTCAACGCTTTGTCTCTAAAACACAATGAAACTGATTCACAGGAATTTCTCTATTATGTTTCTGAAACTGAATGTAACTGTTTCAGAAAAATTAAATTATAAGAAAATTTACCCCAAAAATTATTAAAAAAAATTAAAAATCCTTATTTCTAAAAAAACTGTCATCCTTTACACAGATTTTATATAAATTTATCGATTTAAAAAGAATCATGTCCAGAGACATAAATATTTTCTAAAGAAACAAATAATCATACTGCAAATTTTTATAATGCAGTTCTCAGAAGGAAAATTTCTTAGCTTCTAAAAAAAGTATCAGGATCTGATTACACAGCCCAAAAACTAAAATAGGAATGGGATCATAGATGGGACTAATTAATTAAAGGGACCAATTAATTGATGGTTTAATTATCATTTAATTGATGTCAATGGTAATGAAATTTTTTTCATTATAATTGGTTGTATCAATTGCACCAATTAAATTACTTATCAATTTAATTACTAATGAAAATTAAAAAAAAAATAATTACCATTGGTATGCCATCACTTAAAAAAAATAATTACCATTAGTAAAAGTCGTCACAATTTTGTCAAAATCGTTAATATTTGGAAATATCTGTTGTTTTTTGTTATATGGTTTTTTAGTTTTTCACAATTTATAAACCAAACACACGTTTATTGCCTTTGTATAACACAATATTTGAAATTTTTATTTGCGTTTTGTTTTTTGTCTTTGACATTTTCATATTTTTTTGTAAAAACATACTTTGATGTTTAAATTTTTAACTTTTCAAAAAAACAAAAATGTGCAAACCAATGGTTTTAAAACTAATTATAATTGGTGTTTTTTAACAATTGGTGCATTTCATTACCATTAGTAATTATTTTTTCAATTAAAAAAATTTAATTACCATTAAATGGTAATGAAAATTTTTTCATTACCATTGATATCAACCAATGGTAATTAAATTTCAATGGTAATGAAAAATTCCCATCTATGAATGGGATGAAACAAAAAGCAAATGAAAGCATAATAAAACCCTCGACACATTTTTTTTTTTTTTTGGTTTAGCGCCAGATTTTTTTACACGCATTTGAAGTTAGTGAACTTTTATTATAATTATAATAATAACTGCTTAAAAATTGTATAAGGCGTATGATTAATTTTGTAATTGCCTTTAAATAACAATCATATGCAACGGTGAACAGTGGATTATTTTTATTAATTTGGCTATTCAGTAAATAGGTACGGGACCGATTGCAGCGAAATTCATACCGGTTGTAGCTAACGTAATTTCGAACTTATGTTTAGACCAGGGGCCCCTAATGTAGGACATGTTTAGTACACAAAAGCTTTAATTGCTTTAAAATGCGTGCAAAAAATAATCTAGCGCTGAATTAAAAAAAGTCTTGGTGGCTTTGTTATGTAAAATGTAAACTTTAATTTGCTTTTGGTGTCATTCTATTCCGATTCGGAAATTTCGATTTTTTATCAAATTAAGATATTGTGAGACTTTTTTCATTTCGTAAGTCTCAGATTTCATGACATTTTTTAGTTAGAACGTCTCTCTTTTTGGGCCCTCATGGTCCCTGTGTACGTTTCTGTCATCAATTATCAAGAATTTTGATAAAATCTCTAAAAAATCACATACTTAATAATCAATAGAAGTCGAAAAATCAACAATCAACAAAGAAACTAAAATTCCCGGGAATTCCCGCTCTATTTCCCGGGATTTCGGGATCGAAAATTTACGGGAATTCCCGGGAATTCCCGTCCCGGGAATTCCCGTGAAAAACTCTAGTGGCAACCCTGGAAATTCTAGTTGACAAAATTTTGTGTTATAAAATTTCTTTCAAATAAAAAAAACACAGAATTAAACAGGTAAGAAAATTATAGTCGGTCAAGACCGACCATATAATACCCTACACCAGAGTTTCCCGGAAAATGGGTCCCATGGACCGATTATATCTATATTTTGTCAAATCTTTTATAAGTGTAAAAAACACCCGCAAATCAAATTTAAGTGAAATAGGCTTCTATTTGTTGACAATAAATCGCTTTAACCACATATCGGGCGTAATTTTGCACATGGGGCCTAGGTCCAAAACTGGTCCGATGATAATCAGATTTGATAAGGTTATTAAAGTACGCGTTTAACATACACAAACACAATTTTAATTGAATATTTTAAATTTTCATGAAATTTGAGAGATTTATTTGAAAATCGGGAAGGTGGTTTGTATGGGGGCTACAAGAAGAACTGGTTCGATTCCTTTAAAATTCGGAATGGTGATTTGTGAAGACAAAACACGTTTACCTGCCAAATTTCGAAAAGATACCTATTATAATACGGTTATTAGAGTCATTTGAGCCAAAACTAATGAGGACCTTTGTATGGCGGCTTGGTCTAAATATGGACCCATTTTTTCCAATTTCAATAGGTTTCGTCCTTGAGCCAAGAGAGGCTTAAGTTTCAAATGTCAAGTCAATAGATTAAAAATTGCGAGCTGTATCGTGTTTACACCGTTTACATGGACAGACAGACGGACGGACAGACGGACGGACGGACATCGCTAAATCGACTCAAAAAGTGATTCTGAGTCGATCAGTATACTTAAAGGTGTATCTAGGACCAATATTTCGGGTAGTTACAAACATCAGCACAAACTCATTATACCCTGTACCACAGTGTGGTGTAGGGTATAAAAATATTGCGTAGTTATTTTTTTATAGCTGTTTAAAAATTGCTCACATAAAGGCTGTTGTTTTGTTTAAACCCCCCTTAAGGAGCCACTTTAAACCTCTCCTTGCATTTTTTTTATCAAACCCTCTTTCACTTAGACTGTTTTTTTTCTGTCTTTTTAAAATTTGTTTACGAAAGTCTTCTAAAAACCAAGTAATCCCCCTTTCTGGCGAAAAAGTCTCTGTTAAATGTCCCCATTAATCCGCTCTATATCAATAATTAAAATTTTCAATGTTAACATATTTTTTTTTTTTTTTTTTTTAATTTTTAATTATTAATAATTTATTATCATTATATTATTTGTAATTGAAATTACAGGTGTGAAAAATTATATTTTTCATTAAATTTAATGAATTTAAATGAATAATCATAAATCATTACAAAACCTCAAAAAAAAAACATATATTTCCTCTACTAAATGAGAAATACATATACAAAACACTACAAATTTCTATTATAAAAAAAAAAAAAAAACTGAAAATAAAGTTTCTTTATTTTATTATTAAGTGTAACATTGATTAAGTATTATTTAAGATTTTTTAATGAACCTCAAAACTCAATTTGTATTTTGTTTGGTTTGCTTTAAAAAAAAAAAAAAAAAACATTATAAAGATGAATTTGGTTGTTTCCAAAATCATTTGTAGATTAATAACTACTCAATGAAATTTGAAGGTATTGTTTCTAGGTATTGTTGGAATACTATGGTTTATACTGTAGGCGCGGCACAGTGGGACACTTTGGCACTTACATTCCACACACTCAGACATACGAGTATACACACCACAAATCTACATGAATAAGAGAAAGACATACTGACAGACAGACCAACAAATGTATAATAAATGATAGTTTTTATTTTTTTTTAATATTTTGAATTTAGATTTTGTATTTCCATTATTATTTTATTGTTTTGTATTGATTTTCAATTTTCTTCGCTAACATTTTTTTTTTTCAATGATTCCAAATATTAAATAAAAAAAACTATCATATGTGTTAAAGGGAGGCGCTTTTTTTTGGATAATAATTTTAACATGATAATGTTTTTAGGCTGGTGTCTAATTTTAAAAAAGTTGCAGGACGCCACCTCATGAGGCCTCAGTTTGACTATATAAGTAGGCTGACCATTTTTTTCTGAACTCAAATCAGTACGCCTAATTTTTTTTATTTTGTCTATAAATAATTCTATGAAAACTCTTTTATATGGGAAAACACTGATGATTTTTTCAACATTATAAAAATTTCGGACATAGTATTTCAGCAAAACAACTGCTAAAAAATAACTTTCATTGTTTTCATTTCATTTGTCGTTATTTTGCAGTAAATATAATTGACTTCAAACAACTTAATTAAAATGTTTTGAGCGTTGCAGTTCAGAAAATATAACAAAAACCACAGGCTTTGAAAATAATAAAATTCCATAGATTCTGAGGACTTTTCTCTTAAGTTTTGATAACTCTTCCTTTTAAAAAACTACCCAGAAAATATGTACACTAGATCTGTTCTTATTATACATGTTTTCCCAGACCATTATACCGTAATTTTTTATATGGAAATTTTTTATTTTTTATTTTCAATTGTTGGGCAAATTATCATTCCATTAGGCCAGCGATACGCAGACACATACTATAACATTTATGCTTGTGTGGGTAATAGCAAGCGAAAAGTCAACAAACTTGCTTAAGCAACAGAATTTTATAGTGTATGTGTGTTGACAGCGCACAAGCAGCGCCTATTCCCGCGGGAATAGGAATTACAAAAATGCGTATCACTGCATTAGGCCAATTGGACTACATAAATGGAAAGAAAATTGTTATTGAAAAAGTTATTTTTCCCCTTATAAAATTATTAACCGATTTCGGCACGTGTTTCCCTTATCTGACTGTCACCAAATTTTGAATTTATAGTTTTTAGATACCAATAAACAAAACTATGGGTCCATGTTAAAAAAATACATTTTGAAAATGTTCCTCGTATTTAAGAACAGGTCTAATGCACATTTTTCATTAAATAGCCCTGATGTTCTGAGAGCTTTTCCAATAAATTCGGATGACATTACCTCATCGAGCATTTTAGAATTATTTGGATTCATGCAATTACATTATGTTAAAAAATATAGAAAATCCATCATCTCGTAAACTTTTCGTTATTAAAAACCAGAAAATTTTTTTTCGCTTTTATATAAATTTATGAAGATCAAAATAACCTCATGCTCAGATACATTTTTGCATTTAATAACCTCTTAATTTATGAACACTAAGCTCATTAGAATTAATTCATTATAAATTTATTTAATTAATAAATTAATTTATAAAAAAAACACTCTGCCAATTTATTTTATGGAAATTCCAGCTTTTGTCTAGAATTTTTAAATACATGTTGAAATATTCAAAAATCAGTACAATCAGTACATATTTTAAAAAATCAGTACAAATCAGTACAACGTTTTTTGATCAGTACACGTGATCAAAAATCAGTACATGTACTGATCAAATCAGTACGAATGGGCAGCCTATATATAAGCTAACAATTAACGAAAAAGAAAATTAGAATTACTATTTTCATTTTCTTAAAACCAAAAGTTTTAGTAACTTGGGTTTGTAACTTGGATAATAGTTCACGTCGCGGTGAATAAAATCGTTTTTCACCAGCTGGTGAATAAAAAGTAACATAATTATTTTTCAACCAAAAATTTTTTTTTCATCAAATCTTTTTTTTTATCATTTTTTTCAATTTTTTTTTTCATCAATTTTTTTTAGTATTTTTTTTTTCATAAATGTTTTTTTTTCGTAAATTTTTTTTTTCATCAAATTTTTTTTTTCATCAAAAATTTTTTTTCCCATCAAATTTTTTTTTTGTCATCAATTTTTTTTTCATAATTTTTATACCCTACACCACTCTGTGGTACAGGGTATAATGAGTTTGTGGTGATGTTTGTAACTACCCGAAATATTGGTCCTAGACCTACCTTCAAGCATACCGATCGACTCAGAATGTCTTTTTGAGTCGATTTAGCGATGTCCGTCCGTCTGTCTGTCCATCTATCGGTTTAAGCACGATACAGGTCGCAATTTTCAAGCAATTGACTTTAAATTTGAAACTTAAGCATCTTTTGAGCCAAGGACGAAGCCTATTAAAATTGGATAAAATCGGTACATGTTAAGACCTAGCCCCCATACAAACGCCCCCTTTGGATTCGGCTTAAATAGCTCTAATAACCGTATTATAATAGATATCGCTTTGAAATTTAGCAGGTAATCAAATTTTGTCTTCATTCCAAATTTCAAAGGAATCGGGTCAGTCCTTCTGGTAGTCCCCATACAAACCACCCTCCCGATATTTATATAATTCCCTCAAAATTCATGAAAATGGAAATATTTGTAAAAATTTTATTTTTAGGTGTTAAACCTGTACTTTAGTAACCTAATCAAATCGGAATATAATTGGACCATTTTTGGACTTAGTCCCCCATATAAAAATTTCGACCGATATTCAGTTAATCGGTCTATTGACAAAAAAATAAACAAATTCCACTAAAATTTGATCTGTGTGTGTTTTCTACACTAAATAAAGATCTAACAAAAGACAGATCCAATCGGTCCATGTTTGGACTTGGGACCCATTTTCCTTTCGGAAAACACTGGTGTAGGGTATCAAAACACTGGTGTAGGGTATCATATGGTCGGTCTTGACCGACTATAACTTGTTTTTTTTTTTAATTTTTTTTTCATAATTTTATTTTTTCATGAATTTTTTTTTTACGTAAACTTTTTTTCATAAATTTTTTTTATTAAATTTTTTATTACATCAAATTTTTTTTATCAAGTTTTTTCTAATCAATTTTTTTTTTATATTTTTTTTTTTTTTTTCATTTTTTACATCAAAAAAAATTTTTCTTTTCATTTTTTGTTTTCATCAACATTTTTTTAAATTTTTTTTCTTTATCCAAAACTTATTTCATCAAACATTTTTTTCACCAAAAACCATTTTCCCAATTTTTTTACCAAAACTATTTTTTCAACAAGTCTAAACTTATCACATAAAAATGTTCCATTTGTTTATCAAATGTACATAAAACAACTCTCCAAAATGTAAAAACACTTTTTTCCACTTTTTTTTGCACTCATTTACCAAATGTACAGCTCTTTTGGTTTGGACTGAATCTTGCTTTCCACAGACAGATGGACGGATGTATATAGCTAGAGTTTCTTAGAAATGGATCAACATATATAAACTTAATGGGGTCCTCCACTGATATTTTAATTCGTTTTGCATGAAATAGCAAAGTAATACAACATTATTTTATCTAAAAAAAACTTTGCTTTGGCAAGTGCACCCAAATTTAATGTTTTGGGCAAGAGTACAAAATTCGCAGGCATTTTTGGAATATTTTCCGTACTTAATTTAAACTTGACTGGGTCGAGTCCATGAATACCCTTTACAATGCACAGAAAAAAAAAATTGAGTAAATTTTTAATAATATTAAGTAAAAAATTACTCAATTTTGCACCAGTAAACGATTTAATAGTATTGAGTAAATTTTTAATGGACACTATTAAAAATTTAATTAAAAATTATTCGATTTTTAACTAACTGTTTAATTGTGTCAAGTACAAATTTATTCAAAATTTATTAATTCATTTTTTTAAAAAGTTTAAAAAAGTTTCACATTTTTTTTTTTTAAAAAATGTTGTTTCAAACTTTACCAAATATATTTATGTCTTAAAGACATAGGAAATTTCATAAAGATGATTTCAAACTTTCATATAGATATACAAAAAACTATAAACTAAATGAGAATTCAAAACACGAAGAGAATAAAAATAAATAAAAATAATATTAAATTTTGTATTAAATTATTTACTCAATTTTTTTTTTTTAATTTATGAGTAAATTTTTAATTGCGTTAATTAAAAAATTACTCAAATCTTATTTAAAAATTTAAACAAGCGATTACTCAAATTGTTTTTCTCAATATTTTTTTCTGTGTGCCCTTTTTAAGTGATTTTTAGTTTTCAAACAAAAAATTAAAAATTTTGGCTACACCATTTACAGATGTAATTCGACAAAGATCAATTGTAATTCTAAGAGTGTACTTGTAATTTGAAGATTCGATTTATGTTTCAAAAATTCCATTTGTAACACCGTCCGACACACTTTTGTACACATGGACCGGACCCGAAAATTCTGAAAGTAGGGCAAAAAAAAAGTACCCGTGTCTCCCAGTTTTTCTAGATCAATTCGCGTTTTCGCGAAAAACGCAAAAAAAAAAAAAAAATTACATGTAAAAAAAAAGTTCGCTTTTCAGAAAGTGGGGCTCAAAATAACATTCCTGTGTTTCCCGGTTTTTCTATATCAATTCGCGTTTTCGCGAAAATGCATTTTTTTTTTACACACTTGAAAAAATTTAGTGCATTCCGAAAATAGGGCTTAAAATAAAATATTGTTCTAGTTTTTCCATCATTATCACGAATTATCACGAAAAATGCAATTTTGAAAAAATGTATTGCATTATTTTTTATAAATATAAAACATAAATGTTAGAGATGGGCGCGTGAGTGACTTTTGACTCACACTCACTCACGCTCACGACAGGAATTTTTGAATCACGCACACTCACTCTCGAGCATATTTTTATACCCTCCACTCTAGTGATAGAGGGTATATATAAGTTTGTCATTCCGTTTGTAACACCTCGAAATATTGGTCTAGGACCCCATAAAGTATATATATTTATGATCCTCGATCGATTTTAAGTCGATCTAGCGATGTCCGTCCGTCCGTCCGTCCGTCCGTCCGTCCGTCTGTCTGTCTGTCTGTCCGTCCGTAGAAAACACGCTAACTTTTGAAAGACTTTACAGAGGCTACTGAAGTTTGGCATATATGTTTGTCATTTACCTGGTCAGGTTGGTATTGCAATCCAGCCAAATCGGTCCAGTGGTTCAAAAGTTATGAGCAAAATAGTAAATTTCGGGAAGGGTATTTTTCGAATTTACAAGATTAAAACCACTATAACTTTCGAAAGACAATTCTGAGGGGACTGAAGCTTAGCATATATATTTGTTGTTCCCCAAGACTGTTTGGATTTGAATTTCAGCAAAATCGGTTCAATGGTTCAAAAGTTATAAGCAATGCACTGAATTTCAGATTTGTTTCACCATAAACTGTTGAAAACTCGTTAAACAAGTTTTAATAGCATGGTGAAATACCAGTTTTGTAAAACTTGTTGTTGTTTGTTTTCTTGTGGTGGAGTGCATTTTAGTTGTTAGACAAGTAAATATTTGTTATTGTTAGTGTAACTGTATGTAACGGGAAAAAATCAAATAAAGTATGTGTATGATTGAATGTTAATTTGTTTTTGGTTTTTAGAGAAAAGGATGGTAATATAAAAAGAGGAAAATATGTGAAATAGTTTTTTTTTTGTATTACATATATGTAGGTATAAAACAACAAAAATATTTTACAAAGTAATTTGTACACTAAAAAAAATTTACACTCAAAAAAAAATTTACACTCAAAAAAAAATGTTACACTCAAAAAAAAATATTTACACATTATTATTTTTTTGAATGAAATGGCAGACTCAAAAAAATGTTGACAGTCAAAAAAATTGTACACTCAAAAAAATCTGATTGAAAGAAAGTTTGACTCAAAATAATATACATATTTCTAATAAAAAATTTGTAATGCAATTTTTTTTAATTTTTTTTAGAAAATTACTATCAGATAACATTGTGGAGGGTATTCATAGATTCGACCAAGTCGAATTAAATTTTTCTACTTGTTTCTACTCACACTCACTCACAATCACGTGAGTAAATTTAAAACAACTAACACTCACGTGCACTCACGCAAGCTTCACTCACACTCACATTGACTCACACTCACGAAAATTTCAATAACTATAATTTCAAAAATCTTTCAAAAATTTTCAGCAAAATTTACAGTTCAGCGAAATTTTACATTTTTTTTGGTTTTTTTGGGACAAAATCATAAATTAAGCCAAATTTTAAAATTTTTTTGTTGCTTTTTTGGTACAATAGAAAATATAAAGAGAAAATAATTCTCGCAAACTCACGCAAAAAAACGACTCACGCAATTTTTTTCTCCACTCACTCACAATCACGAGAGTAAAATTGAAATCAGTCACAATCACGCGTGATTCACGTGAATCACGCTCTAATCTGCTCATGTTCCCATCTCTAATAAATATACATGATTTACAGTAGAATTACGGTCCTTATACAAAAATTGCTAAAAATAAAATTCTCGTGTCTCCCAATGTAGTATGTATCTATTCGCGTTTTCGCGAAAATGCACTTTTTTGCACACTTAAAAAAAATTTACTACATTCGAAAAGTGGGACTAAAAATAAAATATTCACCTAATTTTTTTTAAATTAAAATTAAATTAGCTGGAAAAACTCTGATACATGGGAAATTTCTTTTTAACTCTACTTGAAATTTTGCGAGTGTGCTAAAAAGAACAAAATATTTTTTTTTTTACAAATTTGCGAATTGATATGAAATAACTGGGACATAAATGCTTAGATTTAAACCCAATTTTTTTTTTTTAACAGTGCAAAAAAAAATTTTTTTAGCGTTTTTCGCGAATACGCGAATTGATCGCGAAAACCTGAGAGACACGGGTGTTTTTTTTTCAACCCCACTTTCTGAATAGCATAATTTTTTTCTATTGTAAAAACTTTTTTTTTTGGTGCATTTTTCGCGAAAACGCGAATTGATCTAGAGAAACTGGGAGACACGGGTATTTTATTTTTGGCCCAACTTTCCGAATTTTCGGGTCCGGTTCATGTGTACAGCCAAAAGTTGCAATTTGTTGGACGGTGTAATTCGAGAAAGATAAATGGTATGGTCTAATTCGAAAAAGATCAGTTGAGGGCCTTAAAGCACAAGTTCCATTTTTTTTCTAAAAATGAGTTAAAGTTCCAGTGACTTTTTTTCTAAAATTGACTTTCTACACACAAAAAAAAAACCTTGTCAAATTACTAGAAAGAGTCTCATAATCGCATTTGACTAATATTTGACAGTTTTCCTTGTTTTTTTAACAAAAAAATTTTCGATCAAAACTTAAATTTTTTTTTGTGATTTTACAGCTTTTCTTGTAATTTTACAAATTTACAAGATTTTTTACAAAAAAAACTCTAGTAAATTCACGAGAATTCCTTGTAATTTTTAAATTCTCCAAAAAAGTTGTAAATTTACAATTTAATTGATAAAAAGCTTGTAAGAT
Organism: Pegoplata infirma; assembly: GCA_963921195.1. Classification (NCBI taxonomy): domain Eukaryota; kingdom Metazoa; phylum Arthropoda; class Insecta; order Diptera; family Anthomyiidae; genus Pegoplata; species Pegoplata infirma. The sequence goes on along the minus strand of OY992536.1, from coordinate 80,844,813 downwards.
TACAAAAAATCTCGTAATTTTTACTAAGAATTCTCGTAAAATAGGAGGTAGCTAAAAATCTAATAAAGTTACGTATTGCGTCAAAAAAATTGTAAATTTACAATTTTATTGGTAAAAATCTTGTAAAAAGACTATAAATTCTTGTCAAATAGGAGGTAGCAAAAAATAAAAATAACAAATTTTGCTTGTCATTTTAAAAGGTTTTTTTTTAATGTATAATAAATATTACCCTAATAATTTTTTTATATTTATTTTTATATCATTTGTGTTATTTTTTTACAAATTAGTTCAGTTTTTTAACATTAAATTTCATTAAATCTCATCATTATTTTTTTTTAATGAATTTTTGTATAACAAAAAAAAATTAATGAACTTTCATATTGAACTCATTTGTAAGACATTATTTTTTAATTATTTGTTTGATTTATAGTGAGGGAATTACTTTATATTTACATTGATATATATTTAATACAATCATCCAGGGGTCTATGGATTTTAGGCTCTCCATTTTATTATTCCATTTTGAATGTAACAAGGTTTGCGAAAATTTAATTAAATTCAGGATCGCCAATACACTGTAATAAAACAAGTAAAGTTTCCTAACAAATTGGGTAAATTTCAACAAATTCTAATTACACTGTACAACACAAAAAAAAATTACAAGGTCAGACCAAAAAATTTTGATAGAAGAGACAAAAAAAAAATACACGTGTATCGGCGTTTTGAAAGTTTACATCTGGGTTTCATTTTAGGGGGAGGTGAAGTTTCCCCCAAATGCAAATGCTGTATTGTAAATCGTCATTGAATATCGAGTGAAGGTTACGTTTAAAGTATATGATGTGTTAAGCAAATTTATGTAAAATGTTACGGAGAACATTTTTGTGGAATATTTTAACCCTCTAACTCCTCAAGATAAGTGTCTTTTTTGTCCTTCTTTTCAAAAAGAGCAAAAAACACCATTAAAACAGGGATTTAAGGGGTTTGAATGTTCCGCAAAAATATCCGCCGTGAAATTTTACTATAAGTCCCTGAATACACCAAAACGGAAAACTTAACAAGAAAGTCAGAAATAAGACACAACAAAAGAGAGCTTAGGGTTAATTTCGCATTTATTAAGAAAATCGAGTTAAGCTTACGTTTAAAGTATATGGTGTGTGAAGCAATTTTATGTAAAATGTTACGGAAAACATTTTTGTAGAATATGTTAACCCTCTAGCTCCTCAAGGTAAGGGTCTTTTTTTTGCTTCTTTTGAAAAAGAGCAAAAACACCATTAAAACAGCTATTTAAGGGTTAAAATGGTCCGCAAAAATATTTGCCGTGAAAGGGACTTATAGTAAAATTTCACGACGAATATTTTTGCGGAACATTTTAACCCCATAAATCCCTGTTCTAGTGGCGTTCTTTGCTCTTTTTTAAAAGAAGGACAAAAAAGACCCTTATCTTGAGGAGTTAGAGGGTTAACATATTCTACAAAAATGTTCTCCGTAATATTTTACATAAATTTGCTGAACACACCATATACTTTAAACGTAAGCTTTACCCGATTTTCTTAATAAATGCGAAATTAACCCTAAGCTCTCTTTTGTTGTGTCTTATATCTGACTTTCTTGTTGAGTTTGCTGTTTTGGTGTGTTCAGGGACTTATGGTAAAATTTCACGGCGGATATTTTTGCGGAACATTAAAACCCCTTAAATCCCTGTTTTAATGGTGTTTTTGGCTCTTTTTGAAAAGAAGAACAAAAAAGACCCTTATCTTGAGGAGTTAGAGGGTTAACATATTCTACAAAAATGTTCTCCGTAACATTTTACATAAATTTGCTGAACACACCATATACTTTAAACGTAAGCTTTAAACGATTTTCTTAATAAATGCGAAATTAACCCTAAGATCTCTTTTGTTGTGTCTTATTTCTGACCTTCTGGTTGAGTTTTCCGTTTTGGTGTATTCAAGGACTTATAGTAAAATTTTACGACGAATATTTTTTCGGAACATTTAAACCCCTTAAATCCCTTTTTTAATGGTGTTTTTTGCTCTTTTTGAAAAGAAGGACAAAAAAGACCCTTACCGTGAGGAGCTAGAGGGTTAATATATTCCACAAAAATGTTCTCCGTAACATTTTATATAAATTTGCAGAACACACCATATACTTTAAACGTAAGCTTCACTCGATATTCAATGACGATTGACAATACAACATCTGCATTTAGGGGAAACTTTACCTCCCCCTAAAATGAAACCCAGATGTAAACTTTCAAAACGCCGATACACGTGTATTTTTTTTTTGTCTCATCTATCAAAATTTTTTGGTCTGACCTTGTAATTTTGGAAAAAATTTGATTTTGTTGTGCAGTGTTATTTACTACGATAAATTGTGTAAATTTAAAGGATTTTCAAATTACAGAGTTTGTTGAAATTCACCGTATGTCGGTTATTTTCCGTTTTTGTTTTTTTATACTCTCCACTTAGGTAGTGGGTAAAAACTTGTTATTCCGTTTGTAACTCATCGAAATATCGGTCTGGAAACTCATAAAGTATATGAGCAATTGTCATTAACTTTTAATATTTAAGAAAAAAAATTTGCGATTTTTTTTTCGTGGCACATTGATAAGACTTTGTAGGTAAGTTACATTATAAATAAGTAATTCAAATCCGTTCGCGTGCATTAATTTGAGCGATCGCACCCAAAACTATGGCGGTTTAAAGTTAAAATTTTTAAAAAAATTGTCAAAATTACATTTTTTATCCGAAGTTAACCAAACGTACCATTTTGTATTATGCTTACCCAGAGCTAAAATACATATTCAAACATGCATAAAATCTTTGCTAAATATCGAGATATTTGCATTTAACCAATTTTTTTTCGGCACATTTTCCAATATTTTGGAAATAAAAATGTTGCCAGCGTTTTTATTTTTTTTAGAAAAATATAACCAAATGCACTAACAAAATCTCAACAAATTCTTAGTTAACACCACTATTCTATCTATAATAGGCAGAAATCGTCAATTTTAAAAAAAAAAAATCGTCAAAATCGTCAAGTTGAAAAAAATTTGTCGTCAAAAAATCGTCATGACAAAAATACGCTAATAAATACCAAAAATGTTAATACCCCAGACCACTCCATGGTCCAGAGTGTATTGAGTTTCCGTTGATGTTTGTAACTATCCAAAATATTGGTCCTCGACCTTTTTCAAGTCCCAATTATCAATTAATTAACCTGAAATTTGAAACTTAAGAAAAGCTTATGGCCCAAGGACGAAGATTTTTGAAAATGATTTTTTGTGCATAACCCCCATATTAAAATTCACCCCGATATTGGAGCGTTGTAAATTTAGCGCACCAATTAATTTATATTGACCACTTCTAATAACAAGTGTATTTTTCTGGTGAATTTTTAACTTTTCCTGCATTTTCAAAGCTTGTTAAGCTTTTTTATTAAAAGTAACTATCTTTTTTTAAAAAATATAGGTTTTTCTCTTTTCATTTCAAAAAATTAAGTGAACTTCAAAGAATTTGCTTACAAAATTTGAATTTTTTGATAAAAGTTTACCATTTTTGCCTCATTTAATAAAATCGTCATTTTTGTTCCTGGCGAAAATGAAAAATCGTCATTTTAGTAAAATTGACTTCAAAAATCGTCAAAATGACGATAAATCGTCAAAGTTGGCAGCGCTGCTAATAGGTAAGAAACAGCAGTGGTTTAAAGGGAACAAAAAAATTTAATAATTTTGAATTTATTTTTTTTTTTTAATATTAATGGGGCTATTCTAAAATTTTATTATTATAATAAGTGCTATTATTAGCAACCCAGAATTTTATTATAGATACCAAAAATTTCAACTCTAAAAAAAGCTTTATCAACTTTTTGTTGTTCTAAAACAATTTAATTTGAAATTTTAATTTAGACAACAAAATTTTATAAGCACAATAGCTGTATGGGTAGGTGGGTGGTTTTGATATTTTGTTATTTTTGGGGGCATGGGTTCAAATCCCACCCATTTCTAACAAATATTTTTTTTTTGCCAATTTTTATTTTTTTTTTTATTACAAATATTATAATGCAGTTTTTTTAATTTTTAAATTTCGCAATTTTTAAAAGATGCAAAAAAAAAATGATTTTTGCATCTGTTTTTTCTGAAATTATTATTATTGTATGGTTTTAATTGGCTATTTCTCTCGCAAAAAAATATTATAATTGTCTTTAGAGGAAAAAAAATAATATTTTTTTTTAACTACACTTTTTTGCATGCAAAAAAATTGCAATAATTTTTGTAATAATATGTTTCTTATTTTTGACTACAATAATGCGTATTTTGACAAATTGCGAAAAAAATACGGAATTTTGACGAAAACAAAATGTTGGTTTCTTGTTATAAATGAAAAAAATATTGTTATAGATGACAAAACTTGTTATAGACTGAAAAGTACATAACAATATTTTGTCATCTATAACAATATTTTTTTCATTTATAACAAGAAACCAACATTTTGTTTTCGTCAAAATTCCGTATTTTTTTCGCAATTTGTCAAAATACGCATTATTGTACACTCTAATCAAAATTTGTTGAAATTTACCCAATTTATAGTAGGAAACTGGACTCCTACTATAAATTGGGTAATTTTACTCTGAATGTGTAAATTGACCATTAGTGGTTAATTTAATTAAAAAAAGAGGTGAATAAATATAACAAAAAAACAAAAAAAAAAAAAAAAAACAGTCGGCGCCAGCCAGCATCGAACTCGACACCATCCGATTTGAAAGTACACTTCTTAACCACTACGCTACGGAAGCTTATACTTTTATCTAGCGTTTTAGTTATTTAACATTTGTGTATGTATATAGAATGAAACCAAAATAATTATAATAAAAGCTAAAGAAAAGTAAAATTTGTATAAAAAAGTCTATATGTGTTTTTATATAACTTTTTTAATTATTTAACTATAATAATATTAATACAATGTTAAAAAAAGTAATAATTAAAAAAAAAAAAAATTTAAAAAAAAAAATAAAAAAAGTTGATGCCAGGGGAGACGCACCAAGGACCCGCTGCACGCAAAGCTGGCACACTTCAGCTAGGCTATAGTACTTGTTGAATTGATTGAAGATATAAATCGTATTGTGTTTATTTTCTTTTTGTAGTTGTTTGACAATTTTGTTTACACATTTGTGTGTAAAATATTTGAATTAACGGATAATATTAATGATTTGCTGTGTTTAATTTGTTTGAAATTATTTTACGCATTTAGTGTTTATATTAACACATAATGAGTGCTATTCAACAAAAATTTACCCAATTTATAATAGTAAGTTTACATGCGTTTTTTAGAGTGTAGTTAAAAATAAGAAACATATTATTACAAAAATTATTGCAATTTTTTTTGCATGCAAAAAAGTGTAGTTAAAAAAAAAAATATTATTTTTTTTCCTCTAAAGACAATTATAATGTTTTTTTGCGAGAGAAAAAGCCAATTAAAACCATACAATAATAATAATTTCAGAAAAAAAAGATGCAAAAATCATTTTTTTTTGCATCTTTTAAAAATTGCGAAATTTAAAAATTAAAAAAAACTGCATTATAATATTTGTAATAAAAAAAAATAAAAATTGGCAAAAAAAAAAATATTTGTTAGAAATGGGTGGGATTTGAACCCATGCCCCCAAAAATAACAAAATATCAAAACCACCCACCTACCCATACAGCTATTGTGCTTATAAAATTTTGTTGTCTTAATTCAAATTTCAAATTAAATTGTTTTAGAACAACAAAAAGTTGATAAAGCTTTTTTTAGAGTTGAAATTTTTGGTATCTATAATAAAATTCTGGGTTGCTAATAATAGCACTTATTATAATAATAAAATTTTAGAATAGCCCCATAAATGTCTCATTTTACAGTGTTGTCCTTTACTGAATATTGAAAATATTCAAAGTATGATTAATAATGTTAATATTAAGGTTATTACGAAATATTTTAACGTTATTACTAATTTTATCAAGGTTATAAAAAATTTTAGCGATTTTTCGCGATTTTCGCGACTGCAAAAATCAATGGACTAATTTTGAAATATTATTTGAATAAGACATGTCAAAATCTATCAAAATACATTTCTTTTCTACTTTATTTAAGTAATGTAAGATTTTATATAACCATTAAATTTAAAAGTATCAAAAATTTTAAAACCACCAAAAACCACTAAAACGTCAATTGTTTTTGGGTGCGAATGGATTGAAGATAAAGCATTAAAAATACTACCAAACGCGCTTTTCACTGACCAATTTCGATAAGCGGCCTGGATGTGCCTTACAAAAAAGTGAAAACTTAAAAACACCGCGTAATTCGCCAATATTAACTTTTGATCAATGTTGCTTTCCATGATTTATTATATTTGCACATACCATTGTTTCTACATGTTCAATTTTCAGCCATGCACATTTGGCTGTCAAATAATGCAAAACTAAAATATCGAAATTTTGCAAAAAATTTAAAAAGTTCATAAAATTTTTGCAATTGAATATTTTTTGGTGCGTTTGTAAATCAAGTGGGAAATGGTAAATTATAAAGTTCACAAAGCATTCGGAACCATTCGGAATAAAACTGGGAGTGTGCCTCGCAAAAAACAGATTTTTAAAAAATTCACGTTTTTTCTTCCCATCTTTGGAGAGCTGCAGCTTCGTAACCATTGCGAGCACATCACTCGAATCAGTCTCAGATTGTGCATATTTACAAGGGCTTTTACCATGTGTATTTGAATTTTAAAATTACAGTTTGCACCAAAAGCTACAATCAAAAAACATCGAAAAATTGAAAATTGAAAAAAGTTGGTATCAAAGATTTAGGTCCATGTAACTTTTTTCTTATTGATGGCACATCCACTGAACCTACACCAAATAATTGCCCAAGTCTACTGATTAAACGATATTAAACTTGGAGCAATAGCTTTAACGCACCCAACAATATGGAACTTTGAACGAAAAATTTCATGAGAGTATCAAGCGATTTTTTTACATTTTTCAACTTTGCACGTTCCTTACCATGAGATAATGAGACTATTTGCGCTGTACCTTTGCAGAATTACTCATTATGGTTCCCTTAACATATCTACATTCACAGGTACCACCTAGTTTACAAATAAAAATGTTATTGCGAAATTAGTAAAATATCACAAGCGTTAAAAGTTAATGACAAAAGTCCATATGTATAAATATATTATTGATTCGTCAATGTCTGTCTGTTGAAATGGCAATCACGGCCAAAATATTACTCGAATGTAACTAAAACTTAACATATTTACTTGTTGCTGCCCTTAGAAGTTTGGTATTGCATTTGAGCGAAATCGGTTTAGCGTTTCAAAAGATATGAACGAAAATGTAAGGACATCTCAAAAATTTTAGTACATTCCACATAACCTAAAAATACAAAATGCTTTACCTCGGCTGCTGGTTGATATATGCGAAAAACATTGGACACAAAATGGGTTTAAATATGTCCACACTAATTTTTGTATAAAAAAAAATTTAGCGGAATTTTTTTCACCAAAAATTTTATTTCCGCGTATTTTTTTTTTTTTTGCAAAAAAATTTTTTTTACATTGTGCAGGGTATCAATACATTTGTCTTGTTTTTTTTTTTTTAATTTTCCGCAACCATTACCTGAACCTAATTAATTTTATCTTTTACATTTGAGATTTTTATTAATTAAACTGACATAAACAAACATAATTTTTGACCGCAAATTCAATATTTAATATTGAAATTAATGTAAAAACCACGCACAATAGACAACAACATAAATGGTAACATTTGTAATTACAGTATTTTAACATAAACTATAGATTTTGTATGAGAAATAAATGGAAGGGAAACAAGTAGCATAAAGTGAAACCGCAAATATCGATTTGATTGTGGTTAAATTTATATGATAATGTCATGATTTATAAATGATAATAATCTTTTTTTTAATTTGTAATAATTAGAATTAAGAAAAAAAAGTATTGCATTCAGTACGGTTTTAACCATTAGGGCACACGGGGCAGGCCCCCGACAGCCCGTGAGGTCCGAAATCACAATAAATCCGCTTGAACGGAAAATGGAGCTTTATTTTTGATGATAATATTTTTATATTTTATTTTTTAGAAAAAGTCTCAAATTTTAACACATTTTTCGTATAGAAAAGTCTAAATCTGAAAATTTTTCTATAGGAGAAATTCTCTCTACACTTTAAAAAAAATGAGTCCAGTTTCCTACTATAAATTAGGTAAATTTCAAAAAAATTAAACTACTATAAATTGTGTAAATTTCTATTCATTTTAAGCAGAATTACGCAATTTGTGTAAATTTACCAAATTGTTAGTAGGAAACTGAAATCAATTTAATTAAAGTGTAAATAACACCACTCTACAAATCTGAGGTTTGTCGCTGCGTTTTGGATGAAACCAAAAAAAGTTGATAGGGTTTGGTGCCCCGATTCCAAAACGGTCACTCAAATTTTTCTATCACGTCACAATTTTGAGAAAATCGCGGTTAAAGTGTCAAAAAATGCCCATTTTGACCATTTTTGAACGCCTATAAAATAAGATCCTGACATGCAAATGACTTGGTATCAAGCTCATTCGAAAGTGTGTAATTTTCTCTTTCAGATAAGGTCAAATCTTCTTGAAATTTAATTTTCTAAAGTGGTAAAAAAAATCATTAGCCACAAGTGCTTTAAATCTAAAATTTACGTATGAATTTGTATTGAAATTTGTTAAAAAACACTGTGTAAATAAACTAAATATTGAAAAAATGGATGGTTTTTTGCAAATGATTTTTTTACCATTTTCGAAAATTAAATTTTTAGAACATTTTATCCAATCTTTAAGAGAAAATTACAGGCTTTCGAATGAGCTTGATACCAAGTCATTTGCATGTCAGGATCTTATTTAATAAGCTTTTAAAAAGGGTCAAAAATGCCCTTTTTCGGCACTTTAACCGCGAATTACTCAAAATCCTGACGTGATAGACAAATTTTTGCTCCGGATTTGGAATCAGCGCAGCAGACACTATCCAAATCACTAACCAGAATCCAATACGCATTTTCTTGTTGAGCTGTGTAATAAGTCCCACATTTATTATGTCAAAGACATTTTTCGTATAGAAAAAGTTTTAGATTTTGGGACATTTTTCTTATAGAAAAAGTCTCAGATTCTGAGACATTTTTCTTATAGAAAAAGTCTTAGATTCTGAGACATTTTTCTTATAGAAAAAGTCTCAGATTCTGAGACATTTTTCTTATAGAAAAAGTCTCAGATTCTGAGACATTTTTCTTATAGAAAAAGTCTCAGATTCTGAGACATTTTTCTTATAGAAAAAGTCTCAGATTCTGAGACATTTTTCTTATAGAAAAAGTCTCAGATTCTGAGACATTTTTCTTATAGAAAAAGTCTCAGATTCTGAGACATTTTTCTTATAGAAAAAGTATCAGATTCTGAGATGTTTTTCTTATAGAAAAAGTATCAGATTCTGAAATGTTTTTCTTATAGAAAACATTTTTGTTATAGCAAAAATCTCAGACTCTGAGACATTCAGAGTCTGAATGTTTTTCTATGAAAAAATATCTCAGAATCTAAAAAAATATCTTAGAATCTGAGACTTTTTCATAGAAAAAAGGTCCAAGATTTTAAGATTTTTTTGTATGAAAAATAATGTCTCAGAATCTTTTTCCTTAAAAAAATGTCTGAGAATCTGAAAGTTTTTGTTGAGAAAAATGTCTAAAAATTTTAAACTTTTATGAAAAATGTCTTTGAATTTTCAATAAAAAAAAGGCATCAGTTTTTGGAGCATTTTTCTCATAGACAAAAAATCAGATCTTAAGATTTGAGCTATTTTTCTTGTGTTGTCAGATTCTTTTTTCTTATATTTTTTTTATAATTTTTCGTTGGTTCTACTGATAAATTCAGTTGTTTGTAGTTAAATTTGATATAAATACCAATTGATTTAAACGAAAGTCATAAGATTGGAATAAAATTGTTAGTTATCACAACTGATAAAAGTGTTAGTGGTCTGGTCCACAAAAATATTATTGGTTCGTAATTTGGTTTTCTGTGTGTATACATATAAAAAAATATTGTGGTAAAAAAACAAAATATTTAAACAAGGTGGTGAAAAATTCAAAAATTCTGAAGTGGGTGCTAGATTATTCAAAAATTCTGAAGTGGGTGCTAGATTATTGTCTAGCACCCAGTTATAAAATTTGGGAGCTAGATCACTAACGCGGGTGCTGGATCTAGCACCCAAAGTGCTGACATGGCAAGCCTGGTCTGAATAGTGTTTAGTCGAAACTTTTGTTTTCACTTTTGCACATACGTACACGTCCGTTCACAAAAAAACATAACATCAACTGAATTGAAAATATATTTTTTATTGCGTCATCCAAATTTTCGTTTTGCTGTTTGATGCTCGTAAGTCGTCGTATAATTTATAGTTTTTTTCGCTTGCCTTACGGTAGTGCATACTAGATGCACTACTGTGAGCGAATGTATTTAAAAATGTCTGTTTATATTCGTAATTTATCGAAAAATTTATATTTTTATCTCTGCCTTAGAGTAGTGCATATAGTATGCACTACTGTAAGGCAGTCTGGCATACACAAGCGCTGAAGACGAAGCGCTTGTGTATGCCAGAAAAATTATGAACTGCTTTCACAATTTCGATTATTTTTTGCTGGGAAGCAAGTACTTGGTAAAATTATGCTATTTTTTGCATAATATATGCAAAAAACTTTTAAAACGCATATCCTCCCAAGTACTTGGTAAAAATTTTTTTGTGTGTAGGTTTTTTGAGTAAAAAAACAGACTTAGTGCGGATTACTCATCGTCCAGTTAGCTGTTAACTGTCGGTTTAACAGAGTCTTATGTCAAAATCGACAGGCTTAAACGTAATATTTTGAGAATTAACAAAAAAACGTTATTAAAAAAAGAAGCATGTGTAATTCGTGATTTCATGTGTAATTTTGGCATGATCCATGTGTAATTTACTATTTTGTTGGTGGCAACACTGCGTACGTTAGAGTTTTTTTTCAAACCCTGATTATAAGTCCCAAATTTATCATGTCAAAGACATTTTTCGTATAGAAAAAAATTAAGATTTTGGGACATTTTTCGTATAGAAAAAGTCTCAGATTCTGAGACATTTTTCGTATAGAAAAAGTCTCAGATTTTGAGACATATTTCGTATAAAAAAAGTCTTCGATTTTGTGACATTTTTCGTATAGAAAAATCTCAGATTCTGAGCCATTTTTTGTATAGAAAAAGTCTCAGATTTGAGACATATTTCATATAAAAAAAGTCTTAGATTTTGAGACTTTTTTAAAAAGTCTCAGATTCTGAGACATTTTTTGTATATAAAAAGTCTCAGATTCTGATATATTTTTTATTTATATAGAAAAAGTATCAGATTCTGAGACAGAAAAAGTCACAGACTCTGACACTTTTTCTATATGAAAAATGTGTCAGAAGCTGAGACTTTTTCTATACGAAAAATGTCTCAGAATCTGAGACTTTTTCTATACGATACTCTCAGATTCTATACTCTCAGATTCTGAGACATTTTTCGTTTACACTGAAAAAAATAACCTTCCTGATATTAATGAAGCGGATTCATTATTTTGTTTTCATTACTTAAATAAAGGAATTCATAAGCTGATTGAAATTTCATGCATGTTATGAACAAATTTTATGAAACTTGTTTCATTGGATTTCATAATTTCATTAAAAAATATCATAAGATTTTTTAGAACTAAATACAACTCTGCGTTGCGAATAAGAGAAAGAAAACAGAACAAAAACATACGACGTTTAATTGCACCACGCGTGTTTAGTCTAATTGTAATTTTTTCATGTGTGTTAACTTTTTTCTAATAAAATAAAATAATTTTATATTTTTTTGCTTTGTTATTGAAACTTGTGTGTGTGTTATGCTGGTTATATCTAATTGAAATTACAAGTGAAAAGTTCCGTATAAGTGCTTCTTTTGACTTTTTCTTATAAAATATAATATAATTTTCAACAGAAAAATAGTTTTTTAAGTCATTAAAATTTTATGATGAAATGTAGGGTAATTTGTGTTGTTCCATTGCTTCGTTGTTGCTACGTTTTGGCAGCACGTATTTTTAAAGTCATCGCGTTTTTGTCTTTTATAGTTTACCTCACGGTTTAGTTATAAGGTTACATACGACTAGTAAACAAATCCGCCATGTCAACCGTTTGACAAGTTTCGGTGTTTTATTATTATTTTAATTATCTTAAATTTTGCACACTTTTGCCACCCAAAATTTGTTAAATTTTTAAGAATTTAAAATTTAAAATTATATTTTTTATAAACATTCACAAATTATACAAAATTTTAAACAAAATTAAAGAAAATTAAATTGAAAATTTTTTCAATTCCTTTTTGTTTCGACATTCTATTTTTTTAGTATACACCGATTTCTGTCGTTCTTCTCAATCCTTTATATATGTCATTCGTGGTTTACCTTATATGGCAATTCAGACCAATTTAAGTTTGGAGTAAAATTTTGTTGTGTGTAAAAACTAGGTGAAAACCATAAAAAGTGTGCAATTAAGTGTCATGTCACAGACTCAATTCCGTTCGGAAGTGGAATAAGTGGTTCACTCGTAAAACGCAAAGCAAATACTTTTTTTCGGAATGAAACCACTTTTAGCAATTCAATTCCACTTTGATTTTTGAAAGTGATTTCATTCCAAAAAAAAAAAATTGTTTTGCGTTTTACTAGTAACAAATTAATGCAAATTTTCACTTATGGGTGTATGATACGTGCTGTTTTTAGGTAACTTGTTCCTAACTTGATTAGGGGCTTTCTATGGAAATTTTGATAACTTTAACCAACATGAATTTATCGTAATTCCCATATCAAAACCTTAATAAAGTTAGCAACTAGTTACTTGTAAAAAGCAATTATCATACGCTCATTACCAACTACTATTCCACATTTAATCAATGGATATTTTCATACATTTTATGAAAAACTTCATAAACGTTTCAAACAAGTTCTACGAATATTTTCATTATTTATATGCAAGTTTTCATTGAAAGGAACTTTAATGACACCAGTTTCATTAATCAAATGAAACCTGTCTTCGGTTGAAAACGTGAGTCATTTTTCATTAAGGTTAAGTCAATTTTCATTAATTTCACGAAGCTATTTTTTTCAGTGTAGGAAGTCTCAGATCTTTTTCATATGGTTTATATTTTTTTAAAGAAAAATGACCTTCATTTAACAGAACATTGTCTACTGAATTGAAATAAAAAAAAAAACAAGTAAGAAAGTTATAGTCGGTAAAGACCGACCATATAATACCCTACACCAGCGTTTTAGGGAAATGGGTCCCAAGTCCAAACATGGACCGATTGGATCTGTCTTTTGTTAGATCCTTATTTAGTGCAGAAAACACACACAGATCAAATTTTAGTGGAATTGGTTTATATTTTTGTCAAAAGACCGATTAAACTGAATATCGGTTGATATTTGTGTATGGGGACTAAGTCCAAAAACGGCCCAATTATATTCTGATTTGATTAGGTTACTAAAGTACACGTTTAACACCTAAAAATAAAATTGTTATCAAATATTTTCATTTTTATGAATTTTGAGGGAATTATGTGAATATCGGGAGGGTGGTTTGTATGGGGGCTACCAGAAAGGCTGACCCGACCCCTTTAAAATTTGGAATAGTGATTCGTGAATACAAAATTTGATTACCTGATAAAATCGATATCTATAAAAATACGGTTAGTAGAGTCGTTTAAGCCGAATCCAAAGGGAGCGTTTGTATAGGGCTAGGTCTTAACATGGACCGATTTTCTCCAATTTCAATAGGCTTCGTCCTTGGGCCAAAATATGTTTAAGTTTCAAATTTCAAGTCAATTGATTGAAAATTGCGACCTGTATCGTGCTTAAACCGATAGATGGACAGACGGACGGACGGACATCGCTAAATCGACTCAAAAAGTAATTCTGAGTCGATCGATATACTTGATGATAGGTCTAGGACCAATATTACGGGTAGTTACAAACATCAGCACAAACTCATTATACCCTGTACCACAGAGTGGTGTAGGGTATAAAAACACAAAATGTTCGTACGCCTTTAACAAAAAGTACTTTATCACTTGTCTTGGTTATTTGTTTTGCCCCATCTTTATTCGTTTGTTACACCTCCTCCCACATATTAAGATTCCTTTGTTCTGTTTAAACGAATCAAAGGATTGCAAAAGCATGAGCGGATCTAAAGGGGACAACTGGAGGAAAACAAACCAAACTAAACACCGAATTGGAAAAATAAAACGGAAAAATAAAATTAAGAGAAATAATTAGGAAATAAGGGTTAATAAAAGGAAGAAAGAGATAAGGGGACTTTCTCTATAACACTCAAAAAATAATGTTAGTAAAATCAACTGAAAATGTCAGTTAAAATAACTACTTTGTAAGTTGTTTTGGGGTCAACTACTTTTTCAGTTAAATCAACTAACAATGTTAGTTATTTTAACTGACAAAAAACAACTGACTTATGTAGTAAAAACTACTTACATTTGTGGTCAAAACAACTAAAATGTAGTAAAAATAAAGAAATCTATAAATAATTTATTTTTTTCAAAAAATTTTTGAGAAAAAAAATTGAAGACCAAATTTTTTCAAAGTTTTTTTTTATTTTAAAAAAAAAGTTGTGAAAAATAAAAAAAAACGAAAATTTATTTTTATTTTATGGAAAAAAACTTTGAAAATTTTTCAGAGATAAAAAAAAATAAAATTAACTACTTTAAATAACTGTTACTACTTCACAGTACTTTTTTTGTTAGTTATTCAAAAAAAGTACTTAAAATAACTAACAGAAATAGTTGTTTGATAATTTTCATACAAAAACAACTGACTTTGTAGTTGAAAACAACTAACTACTGTAAAATATACAAACAACTAACATGTAGTAACTTACATAATTTTCTGAGTGAAGAATTTAATAATAACACAGTGACACAAAATCGAACATTCCGAATCGGAATGGGATGAACCAAAAGCAAATTAAGAGGCTCAATTCAGTTCAAAAGTGGAAAAAATGGTTTTCTCGTAAAACGGAAAGCGAATATTTTTTTCCGGAATGAAACCACTTTTATTCAATTCAATTCCACTTTGGTTTCTGAAAGTGATTTCATTCCGAAAAAAAGATATTCGTTTGGGGTCCAGCGTTTAAACTTAATTTCGAAGTTACGATAGCTATAACTGGTATGACTACCGGTTAACTACAAAATTAAGTATACGCCACTTATACAGTTTTCAAGAAATTATTAATAAAAGTTCGCCAACTTAAATGCGAGTAAAAAAAATCTAGCACAAAAACCGACAAAAATCTAGTTTCCCCCTCCCCCTTGGTCCGCTTAATGTGTGATTGGATACGTAAATAAAACAGGTAACTCTAACTCTTCTTTCCCATTGGCAAGTTTCAGGATAATCGGTGGGTGCCCATTGAAAGACCTCCCTCGTAAGTGGAGGGTATAATAAATGTTGCCCCCACTGCAGGAGCGTGAGCCATCCACGCTAAAGGGTTCTTTATTACATTTAGTTTAAGAGCAACCACAATAATAGTAGTTGGTTTTTACACACCCTACACTCCTTTCCAAACATTAAAAAACAGTTGTCTATTTTGTTTCAATTCCATCTCTCCTTTTCTAATACCACAGACTAATGCAGAATTGACATCCATCTATGCCAGATGTCAAAAAAGTAATCTTTTATCATATGGTTAATTTTTTAATTTTATTCTACTAATTGGGTTAGAAAGAGAAAACTAACATAACGCGCCAGAATAAAACAAGTAAGAAAATTATATTCGGTCAAGACCGACCATATAATACCATACACCTGTGTTTCCCGGAAAATGGGCCTCAAGTTTAAACATGGACCGATTGGATCTATCTTTTGTCAAATCTTTAGTAAGTGTAAAATCCACTCACAAAAGAAATTTGAGTGAAATAGGCTTTTATTTGTTGTCAATAAACCGCTTTAACTGAATATCGGTCGAAATTTTCATATGTGGCCTAAGTCCAAAAATGGTCCTATTAATATAAGATTTGATAAGGTTATTAAAGTACGCGTAAAACACACACAAACAAAACTAATTAAATATTTTTTGTGAAAATATTTAAATATTTATGTGAATATCGGGAAGGTGGTTTTTATGGGGGGCTACAAGAAGAACTTATCCGATTCCTTTAAAATTCGGAATGGTGATTACTGAATACAAAACACATTTACCTGTCAAATTTGTATAGGGACTAGGTCTAAAGGTGCGTTCACACGAGAAAGAAATCTCGATAGAAAAATCGAAAATTTGTCACCTCTAGCATTTTTAAATATCATCTCTAAAAAAAATAAAATTTGTTTACGTTATAATTTTTTTATTAAACAAAATAAAGACTTCAAATCAAAAATAATATCATTATCTTCCAAAAATCTGTAACATTATCAAAAAAAGGTAAGAAATAATACGTTTTAGAGGAATTTGATTTGACACAATTATTGAAAAAGTAAAATTCACAGGTACACAGAGTCGTTTTTCTGTCTTTGTCTAGCAGTTTTCTCTCCCGTGTAAACGCGCCTTAAAAATAGACCGATTTTTTTCCAATTTCAATAGGCTTCGTTCTTAAGCCAAACGAAACTTAAGTTTCAAATTTCAACCAAATCGATTACTAATTGCGACCTGTATCGTGTTTACAACGTTTAGATGGACGAACGGAAGCACATCGCTAAAATGACTTAAAAAGTTATTCTGAGTCGATCGGTATACTTGAAAGTGGGTCTAGGACCAATATTTCGGGTAGTTACAAACATCAGCACAAAGGCATTATACCTGGGCTGACCATACGTACTGATTTGATCAGTACATGTACTGATTTTTGATCACGTGTACTGATCAAAAGACGTTGTACTGATTTGTACTGATTTTTTGAAATATGTACTGATTGTACTGATTTTTGATCATTTTAACATAAAAAATAATTTTCTTCTAAAACTTTATACAAAAATTTGAATTTCCATAAAATAAGTCATCGGAGTAGTTTTTTATAACTTATGACAAAGAGATAATTTGAGTTAAATCAATTCTAAAAAGTTAAGAGTTCGTGAATCAAGAGGTTCATTAACGCAAAAATGTATCTGAGCATGAGGTTGTTTTGATCCTATAAGTATGAAAAGGTTTATATGAAAAGACGCCCATAATCTTTGAGGTTTTCTAAACGAAAAGTTCACGTGATGATAGATTTTTTATATTTTTAGAAATATAATGTAACTGCAACATCAAATGATTCTGAGATGTTCGATAAGGTAATATCTTAAGAATTTATTGGACAAATCACTCAGAACATCAGCCGCAATTTAACAGACATGTGCTTTTTATCTGGGAAGTTTTGCAAAAGACAGAGTTATCAAAACTTATGCGAAAAAGTCATCAGAATTTAAGGGATTTTCTTAAACTCAAAACCTGTGGGTTTTTGTTTGTTATAATTTCTGCGCTGATCAACGATCAACATTCAAATGAAGTTGTTTGAAGTCAGTTAAATTTTTTGCAAAATAACGACAACAGTTTAAGGCAGTTGTTTTTTAACCTTTGTTTTTAAACAACTATTTTCAAACAGTTGTTTTTACTAAAATACTAATTGTCCCAAGTTTGCTAGTTAACCCGAATTTTTTTGAGTGATGAAAAAATTATCAGTGTTATGCCATAGAAAAGAGTTTTTAGAGAGGTATTTCACGAAAATATAAACGTAAAAGCTTGGACGTACTGATTTGAGTTCAGAAAAAAATGGCCACCCTAATTACACCCTGTACCACAGAGTGGTGTAGGGTATAAAAATCGCAATATGTTTTTTTACATGGTAGAGGTATTCATACATTCGACAAGGCCGAATTTAAATTTTTTCCCTGTTTTTTATACCCTACACCACACTGCGGTACAGGGTATAATGAGTTTGTGCTGATGCTTGTAACTACCCGAAATATTGGTCCTAAACCCACTTTCAAGTATACCGATCGACTCCGAATCACTTTTTGAGTCGATTTAGCGATGTCCGTCCGTCCATCTAAACGTTGTAAACACGATACAGGTCGCAATTTGTAATCGATTTGGCTGAAATTTGAAACTTAAGTTTCGTTTGGCTTAAGAACGAAGCCTATTGAAATTGGAAAAATCGGTCTTTTTTTAGACCTAGCCCCTATACAAAGGTCTGTTTTATTTTGGCACAAAATGACTCTAATAACCGTATTATAATAGATACCTTTAAGTATACCGATCGACTCAGAATCACTTCTTGAGTCGATTTAGCGATGTCCGTCCATCCGTCCGTCTGTCTGTCTGCCCATGTAAACGGTGTTAACACGATACAGGTCGTAATTTTTAATCAATTGACTTGAAATTTGAAACTTAAGCCTCTTTTGCCCCAAGGACGAAATTGAAATTAAAAAAAAATCGGTTCATATTTAGACCTAGCCCCCATACAAAGGTCCTCTTTAGTTTTGGCTCAAATGACTATAATAACCGTGTTGTGAGAGGTATATTTTCGAAATTTGGCAGGTAAACGTGTTTTGTCTTCGCAAATCACCATTTTGAATTTTAAAGAAAAAAAAAATAGAAAATATTTAATTAAAATTTCGTTTGTGTATGTTAAACGCGTACTTAAATAGCCTTATCAAATCTGATAATCATCGGACCAGTTTTGGACTTAGGCACCTGATGAAAACTTCGCCTGATATTCCGTTAAAGCGGTTTATTTTCAACAAATAGAAGCCTATTTCACTCAAATTTGATTTGTGAGTGTTTTTTACACTTATTAAAGATTTGACAAAATATAGACCCGAGTAAAAATAATTTAATATGATCTTATATACTTTTATATAGTCATATTATTTGATATATGATCATGTGTGACACTATGTATTGCAAGATAAATTTATATAATAAATTTTGATGTGGGATTTTATTAAGATATCGCCATACATAACTATATGTTGCAACATCTGGTCCCATGCATCATTTTAAATTTCTAAGTGTTTTATATAAAATTTTATATGCCTCCATTATTTTTTAATATTTTCAAAGTGTTTTATATAAAATTTCATATGACTTCATATTTTTTTATTTTTCTAAGATTTTTCCAAGCACCACTTTTTTATCACGAATATTTTCTAAGTGTTTTATATAAAATTTTATATGACTCCATCTTTTAAATTTTTTCTAAGTTTTTTTCAAGGAACATTTTTTTTTATCGAAAATATTTTCTAAGTGTTTTATATAAAATTTTATATAACTCCATTTTTTCAAATTTTTCTAAGTTTTTTCCAAGGACAAATTTTTTTGAAAATATTTTCTAAGTGTTTTATATAAAATTTAACATGACTCCATTTTTTGAAATTTTTCTAAGTTTTTTTCAAAGAACAACTTATTTTTATTATTTAAATTTTTCAACTTTTTATTAAAAACTAAAAAAAAAAAACATCCGATTTCTAAAATTGTATAAATTTTAATATAATTGGATATAATTTTATATCATTGGATTAGACCAAAACTCGTATCAAAGTCGATATAAAGTTATATAAACTGATATTATTAGATATTATTCGATCAAATCTTATGAAACCATTTTTCGTATAAGATTATATCAAAATAGACACGAACCATTATTAAATTATATATTGTGTCATATCAATTTTTTTACTCGGGGATCTAATCGGTTCATCGGACCCATTTTCCGGGAAACACTGGTGTAGGGCATCATATGGCCGGTATTCACCGACTATAATTTTCTTACTTGTTTTATTGCACTCAAAATAATACATTAGTAGATTTATTAATTTTTTTTTGCTAATGCTGGTTAGCTAAATTTTAGCAAATTTTTAGTTGAGATTAGCATGTTAGCAAAAATATCTTGTAAACTTCATTTAGCGCATTAGCAATTTTAAACAAAATTTGAACTAATTTTTTTTGCTAAATTTAAAATTGAGTTGACCAAATTTTTACAAGCTTTTTTGCTAATATTAGCAAAAATAATTGGTAAATTTTTTTTAGTTTCAGAAAACTTTAAATGGCGCTATCTCGGAAACTAAACCAGATAGAGCAAAATGGAGGCCATTTTTTGGTTCTCGGCTCTCCATAGTATCGCCGCACAGTGGTCAATTTCGCGAGATAGCGGTCAAAACTCTATAACTTTTGACCGGATTGGTATTTTTTTACGCAATTTATTTTGTTCAATAGGAGGGACTTTAAGCTTCAATTTGTGTGTTCAAACGTAAAAATCGACTGATAGGAACGTAAGTAATGTGGAGTTAAAAATGCATTTTAATTTTTTGTTGAGTTTCCATATAAAAGTTGAATATTTTGACATTTTAAATAGGTATTTTTTTTATAATTTCTTATTTTCTTCAATCGTATTTTACAACCAATACTTATTTATTATTCCTAAACTTAATTTTGGTCAGGAAATGCCAACATTTGGCCCCTGACATTTATTTAGTCTCAATATTCACAGGGGCCAAAGGTTGGTTTTTTGGAAGAAAGCTAATTCTTGTGAGGATTAAACTGAAAAATAACACTGAAATTCCCAACAATATCAATACCATTTGGATATATTATACACAGAACACAACATCGATAAAATTTTAAGTAAACTTTTACTATTGATTTAAAGTGCACATCTATTTTATTTAAATGTATTAATAAAAATTTATACTAAAATTAGAAACAAATTATAATCTTTAAACTAGTATTAATTAAACAATATTAGTAAAAATTTCTTCCAAATAGCTTTGATTTTCATTTTGCAGTAGTTGTTTAGCTTCTTCATCTAACTCTAATGAGGTTGATTTCCATTTTTGTCGAATACTGGACATATATGGGTCTGATGTGCACAACAAAATATTAATAAGATCTTCATTAGTACAATATCTGGAAATTTTTCTTGTATTGTGCTCGCGAAAGAATCTGTAGTCTTTGTTCCTTTTTTCTTGCGCTTCTTCTGAGAGATCTCCAATTGGAAGCATATTGTGCTGAATTATTTGTTCCCCATGGAACAAAATTTTGTGAACTGTGGTTGGCATATGTCTCCAAGAATATTTTTGGTTATAAAGGGTTGTTGTCTCATTAGCATACTGACCAAATTTTTTTGCATCTATCTTTTTGCTACATGCTATAACTTCTAATATGATTTGGAATCGTCGTATTAAATCATAATCTACTCCAGTTATAGAAGCTGCAGTTTCTGGATCGGAAAAAAATCTCCTTGCTCTGTTTCCATCATTAGAATTTCCTTCTCCTTGCTTTGGCTGGTCAATTATAAGGCCTATCTCACAGTATTTTTCTTGAATATCTTTTTTTTTTGCTTTCTTTTTTCCAAATTTTCTTTGTTGTTTCAAACTGTTTCGCCTAACGGGCCAAATTCCAAATCGTATCCCAATTTAAGAATATGCTCCATAAAACGAATTCTAGCATGAAGAGGTGACATTCCAAATTCATATGCTTCATTAAAACTATCGTCTTGTGTTGGTGGTTGGCTCAATTGACTTGATGTTTTTTGGCATATGGTGCAGCTTGACGAAGACTTTGTTTCGGTTAAAGCTTGTGCAACTTTTCCATCGATCATTGTAAGTGACATTTTAAAGTTAACTTCGATGCATTGGTCATTAAATTCAAATATCACTGGTTGAAGTTCTTTAATTTCATCTCTTATTTTGCCAACTTCTTCAGTTATGACATCTTTAGTTTCTTTTTTGTAAGCAAACTTTATTGGTCTACAAAATTTTGTTGACGAGGGAATTTCATTCTTCCATACATCTATCTCTGCAGCTCTACTAGTTGACGGCTCTGAACCAATATAAGTTTTTGTTAAACGTAATGGAACGAAAGAAATCATGAATAAATTGGCATCTGATGAATTTTCCGCATTACAATGTTTGTATTGTTTCTGGCCAGAGGACCCATCACATCCCCATTTAGAAATTAAAGTCATTGTTGCGGGTGCTTTTGACCCCCTATTCATTTTTTTGATTTGCCCCGCCACTGGATAACCAAACATCTGGTAGTATAGTGTATGTATGTGTGTGTTCAGTGTAGTACACTGGTAAATTTGTTAGTGTACTGAGAGAAACTTTGTTTGTTTATGAATGAAATTTGTGTTCTTTTTGTTTATGTTCACAAGTTTCGTCCATAAGTAAAGGTTTTTGTCCAAGGTTTTTAATGTTTATTTGGTGGTGACGTCCTAGAAAGGGACAACTATGGAAATGGAAAAAGGTCCAATAGAAGGGTTTATTCCAGGGAATATGTATACAAACCCAAGCCAGTCTTAGCCATTTTTGTTTTAATATAGAACGAACAACCTAACAACACAGGCGTCAATCAAAGAAAGTGTTTCTTCAGTGTTTTTAAATAAGTTTTTTTTATTTTTTAAATATTAATAAACAAAAATGACTTAAAATTTTCTAAGAAAAATCCCCTGAAGTCCGGTGTTTCGTTTAGGAAACGTGAGTGTTTTTATTTGTTTTAATTATTATAAAAGACAGCGTTTATAGAATTTGTCTTTATTTATTTTGTTTCATAAAGATTGGTATTGGCCTTCATCTGGTACCAGGGGTCAGATTCAAAATGGAGGCCACAAAATTTCCGTATTTCCCCCAAAGTCTTGGAATTTTAAAGACAAATGCCAGGTAACAAGAATAATTTATGATTTTTATAAAGATGTGAGCGGTTTGATCTGAAAAGAAACAAAAGTGCTGAAAAGGAAGAAAGAAAAAGTAAAACAAAAAAAAAAAAAATATATATATAAAAAGGAAAAACCTGAAAAGAATAGAAAATTTAATATCCTGAAAAAAAAACGGAAAGAAAGATTAAAGTTTAAAAATTAAAAGCTGAAAAAGAAACACATAAAATCAAAAGCCTGAAAGGAAACTAAAGGAAAATACAAAGAAGAAGAAGAATAGTGTTAAGATTTTGTTAAGTGTAGCTTTGTTGTGCATGTTTGATTTAAGAGCCAGTTTGTGAAGTTTTTTTAGTTTTAGTGTCCCCAAAAATCCGGTTAAAATATATAAAATACAAATTCTGTGAGAAAAAGAATAAGATATTGGTATAAAAAATCAGTAGGATTCACATTTTTTTTGACAGGAAAAATACTTACCTTCGGAATAACTGCGAACTTTAGGGAGCTCCTTCAAGTGTAGGGTGTTTCGTAGGCGTCGTTAGTTGATTTTTTTTTTGTTTAAAGTATTTTGTCTGTGGGTTCTACGAACAAAATACCAATATGAGTGTATTTTTTTTTGTAATTAAACCGGAAAAATTTAGCACAAAGATTTATACTTAATTTGTCACCAGTTTTGATTTTTGTTAATATTTTTTTTTATATAATTTAATTATTTTTTTTTTATTCACTTATATTTATCTTTATCCACTCTCCTTATTATTATTATTCGTATTTTTTTTTTATGTTGTTTTGTACATATTTTTTTTATTCGTTTTCAAATTAATTTTTCTTTACAACTTTTTCTTTAACCATATTTATTTCATTTATTATTTAACTAGATCTTATTTATTTTTTTTTAATATATTTATTTCAATTTAATATTATTTATTTCACCTTTTTTTATTTATGTTCGTTTCTTATTTATTTGTTGTTTTAAGTCGTGTTTAATTTTATCATTTTTCTTTAGTTTCGTATACGTTCTGCACTCACTGAACGTATACTATACTATGGGTGGATGCCAGACCGGCAAGTTTTGCGTTTCCCCACTTTGGGTATTTAATTAATCCCCATAATCCCCCTTCTTAAAGATTATTTATTTATGATTATTAATTTTTTTTTAATTTAGTGTATTTTAGATGTAGTTTATTAGTTTTAATGAATTATTTTTAATAAAAACCATACTTTTTTTTTATAATGTGTTTTGAAAAGAAATTTAAGTATTTGTTTTTTAAATGGTTATTGTGTAAGTATCGCGTGTGTTTGTGGGGTCGTGTTAATTGTAGTGGACAAACGGACGACCAAAGGTAGGGCAGGGCCAGTGAGGAGCCAACATCTTTCTCCTCCTCTCGATGACGTGTTTCGTTTTTATTTAGTTTGTTTTTTGTGAATTTTAATTGTTCGGACGGATGGGTTAGGGTTTTGGCGGGATGGACCGACCTGTGAGTGTGTTTTGTGTTCGTGGTGTGTTAGCCGGCACTAGCCGCCCTAACGCCTTTTCCGGTGACCGTAACATCATGCTGCAATTTTTAAACTTCTTTAAATAGTCAGCATCAAATGTCTTTAATAATCGTTCTGCAGTGTGATCAAGAAGATCCTGCAATTTTATTTCTGCTGAACTTGAAGTTACACTAATAGCAGTTGGTGAAGGTAAGCAATCTTTTTTGGCAGAAACTATATTTATTTTATTTTATTTATTTATTTATTTATTTATTTATTTATTTATTTATTTATTTATTTATTTATTTATTTATTTATTTATTTATTTATTTATTTATTTATTTATTTATTTATTTATTTATTTATTTATTTATTTATTTATTTATTTATTTATTTATTTATTTATTTATTTATTTATTTATTTATTTATTTATTTATTTATTTATTTATTTATTTATTTATTTATTTATTTATTTATTTATTTATTTATTTATTTATTTATTTATTTATTTATTTATTTATTTATTTATTTATTTATTTATTTATTTATTTATTTATTTATTTATTTATTTATTTATTTATTTATTTATTTATTTATTTATTTATTTATTTATTTATTTATTTATTTATTTATTTATTTATTTATTTATTTATTTATTTATTTATTTATTTATTTATTTATTTATTTATTTATTTATTTATTTATTTATTTATTTATTTATTTATTTATTTATTTATTTATTTATTTATTTATTTATTTATTTATTTATTTATTTATTTATTTATTTATTTATTTATTTATTTATTTATTTATTTATTTATTTATTTATTTATTTATTTATTTATTTATTTATTTATTTATTTATTTATTTATTTATTTATTTATTTATTTATTTATTTATTTATTTATTTATTTATTTATTTATTTATTTATTTATTTATTTATTTATTTATTTATTTATTTATTTATTTATTTATTTATTTATTTATTTATTTATTTATTTATTTATTTATTTATTTATTTATTTATTTATTTATTTATTTATTTATTTATTTATTTATTTATTTATTTATTTATTTATTTATTTATTTATTTATTTATTTATTTATTTATTTATTTATTTATTTATTTATTTATTTAT
Organism: Pegoplata infirma; assembly: GCA_963921195.1. Lineage (NCBI taxonomy): Eukaryota > Metazoa > Arthropoda > Insecta > Diptera > Anthomyiidae > Pegoplata > Pegoplata infirma. Next base: position 80,819,466 of record OY992536.1, on the reverse strand, counting down.
TTATTTATTTATTTATTTATTTATTTATTTATTTATTTATTTATTTATTTATTTATTTATTTATTTATTTATTTATTTATTTATTTATTTATTTATTTATTTATTTATTTATTTATTTATTTATTTATTTATTTATTTATTTATTTATTTATTTATTTATTTATTTATTTATTTATTTATTTATTTATTTATTTATTTATTTATTTATTTATTTATTTATTTATTTATTTATTTATTTATTTATTTATTTATTTATTTATTTATTTATTTATTTATTTATTTATTTATTTATTTATTTATTTATTTATTTATTTATTTATTTATTTATTTATTTATTTATTTATTTATTTATTTATTTATTTATTTATTTATTTATTTATTTATTTATTTATTTATTTATTTATTTATTTATTTATTTATTTATTTATTTATTTATTTATTTATTTATTTATTTATTTATTTATTTATTTATTTATTTATTTATTTATTTATTTATTTATTTATTTATTTATTTATTTATTTATTTATTTATTTATTTATTTATTTATTTATTTATTTATTTATTTATTTATTTATTTATTTATTTATTTATTTATTTATTTATTTATTTATTTATTTATTTATTTATTTATTTATTTATTTATTTATTTATTTATTTATTTATTTATTTATTTATTTATTTATTTATTTATTTATTTATTTATTTATTTATTTATTTATTTATTTATTTATTTATTTATTTATTTATTTATTTATTTATTTATTTATTTATTTATTTATTTATTTATTTATTTATTTATTTATTTATTTATTTATTTATTTATTTATTTATTTATTTATTTATTTATTTATTTATTTATTTATTTATTTATTTATTTATTTATTTATTTATTTATTTATTTATTTATTTATTTATTTATTTATTTATTTATTTATTTATTTATTTATTTATTTATTTATTTATTTATTTATTTATTTATTTATTTATTTATTTATTTATTTATTTATTTATTTATTTATTTATTTATTTATTTATTTATTTATTTATTTATTTATTTATTTATTTATTTATTTATTTATTTATTTATTTATTTATTTATTTATTTATTTATTTATTTATTTATTTATTTATTTATTTATTTATTTATTTATTTATTTATTTATTTATTTATTTATTTATTTATTTATTTATTTATTTATTTATTTATTTATTTATTTATTTATTTATTTATTTATTTATTTATTTATTTATTTATTTATTTATTTATTTATTTATTTATTTATTTATTTATTTATTTATTTATTTATTTATTTATTTATTTATTTATTTATTTATTTATTTATTTATTTATTTATTTATTTATTTATTTATTTATTTATTTATTTATTTATTTATTTATTTATTTATTTATTTATTTATTTATTTATTTATTTATTTATTTATTTATTTATTTATTTATTTATTTATTTATTTATTTATTTATTTATTTATTTATTTATTTATTTATTTATTTATTTATTTATTTATTTATTTATTTATTTATTTATTTATTTATTTATTTATTTATTTATTTATTTATTTATTTATTTATTTATTTATTTATTTATTTATTTATTTATTTATTTATTTATTTATTTATTTATTTATTTATTTATTTATTTATTTATTTATTTATTTATTTATTTATTTATTTATTTATTTATTTATTTATTTATTTATTTATTTATTTATTTATTTATTTATTTATTTATTTATTTATTTATTTATTTATTTATTTATTTATTTATTTATTTATTTATTTATTTATTTATTTATTTATTTATTTATTTATTTATTTATTTATTTATTTATTTATTTATTTATTTATTTATTTATTTATTTATTTATTTATTTATTTATTTATTTATTTATTTATTTATTTATTTATTTATTTATTTATTTATTTATTTATTTATTTATTTATTTATTTATTTATTTATTTATTTATTTATTTATTTATTTATTTATTTATTTATTTATTTATTTATTTATTTATTTATTTATTTATTTATTTATTTATTTATTTATTTATTTATTTATTTATTTATTTATTTATTTATTTATTTATTTATTTATTTATTTATTTATTTATTTATTTATTTATTTATTTATTTATTTATTTATTTATTTATTTATTTATTTATTTATTTATTTATTTATTTATTTATTTATTTATTTATTTATTTATTTATTTATTTATTTATTTATTTATTTATTTATTTATTTATTTATTTATTTATTTATTTATTTATTTATTTATTTATTTATTTATTTATTTATTTATTTATTTATTTATTTATTTATTTATTTATTTATTTATTTATTTATTTATTTATTTATTTATTTATTTATTTATTTATTTATTTATTTATTTATTTATTTATTTATTTATTTATTTATTTATTTATTTATTTATTTATTTATTTATTTATTTATTTATTTATTTATTTATTTATTTATTTATTTATTTATTTATTTATTTATTTATTTATTTATTTATTTATTTATTTATTTATTTATTTATTTATTTATTTATTTATTTATTTATTTATTTATTTATTTATTTATTTATTTATTTATTTATTTATTTATTTATTTATTTATTTATTTATTTATTTATTTATTTATTTATTTATTTATTTATTTATTTATTTATTTATTTATTTATTTATTTATTTATTTATTTATTTATTTATTTATTTATTTATTTATTTATTTATTTATTTATTTATTTATTTATTTATTTATTTATTTATTTATTTATTTATTTATTTATTTATTTATTTATTTATTTATTTATTTATTTATTTATTTATTTATTTATTTATTTATTTATTTATTTATTTATTTATTTATTTATTTATTTATTTATTTATTTATTTATTTATTTATTTATTTATTTATTTATTTATTTATTTATTTATTTATTTATTTATTTATTTATTTATTTATTTATTTATTTATTTATTTATTTATTTATTTATTTATTTATTTATTTATTTATTTATTTATTTATTTATTTATTTATTTATTTATTTATTTATTTATTTATTTATTTATTTATTTATTTATTTATTTATTTATTTATTTATTTATTTATTTATTTATTTATTTATTTATTTATTTATTTATTTATTTATTTATTTATTTATTTATTTATTTATTTATTTATTTATTTATTTATTTATTTATTTATTTATTTATTTATTTATTTATTTATTTATTTATTTATTTATTTATTTATTTATTTATTTATTTATTTATTTATTTATTTATTTATTTATTTATTTATTTATTTATTTATTTATTTATTTATTTATTTATTTATTTATTTATTTATTTATTTATTTATTTATTTATTTATTTATTTATTTATTTATTTATTTATTTATTTATTTATTTATTTATTTATTTATTTATTTATTTATTTATTTATTTATTTATTTATTTATTTATTTATTTATTTATTTATTTATTTATTTATTTATTTATTTATTTATTTATTTATTTATTTATTTATTTATTTATTTATTTATTTATTTATTTATTTATTTATTTATTTATTTATTTATTTATTTATTTATTTATTTATTTATTTATTTATTTATTTATTTATTTATTTATTTATTTATTTATTTATTTATTTATTTATTTATTTATTTATTTATTTATTTATTTATTTATTTATTTATTTATTTATTTATTTATTTATTTATTTATTTATTTATTTATTTATTTATTTATTTATTTATTTATTTATTTATTTATTTATTTATTTATTTATTTATTTATTTATTTATTTATTTATTTATTTATTTATTTATTTATTTATTTATTTATTTATTTATTTATTTATTTATTTATTTATTTATTTATTTATTTATTTATTTATTTATTTATTTATTTATTTATTTATTTATTTATTTATTTATTTATTTATTTATTTATTTATTTATTTATTTATTTATTTATTTATTTATTTATTTATTTATTTATTTATTTATTTATTTATTTATTTATTTATTTATTTATTTATTTATTTATTTATTTATTTATTTATTTATTTATTTATTTATTTATTTATTTATTTATTTATTTATTTATTTATTTATTTATTTATTTATTTATTTATTTATTTATTTATTTATTTATTTATTTATTTATTTATTTATTTATTTATTTATTTATTTATTTATTTATTTATTTATTTATTTATTTATTTATTTATTTATTTATTTATTTATTTATTTATTTATTTATTTATTTATTTATTTATTTATTTATTTATTTATTTATTTATTTATTTATTTATTTATTTATTTATTTATTTATTTATTTATTTATTTATTTATTTATTTATTTATTTATTTATTTATTTATTTATTTATTTATTTATTTATTTATTTATTTATTTATTTATTTATTTATTTATTTATTTATTTATTTATTTATTTATTTATTTATTTATTTATTTATTTATTTATTTATTTATTTATTTATTTATTTATTTATTTATTTATTTATTTATTTATTTATTTATTTATTTATTTATTTATTTATTTATTTATTTATTTATTTATTTATTTATTTATTTATTTATTTATTTATTTATTTATTTATTTATTTATTTATTTATTTATTTATTTATTTATTTATTTATTTATTTATTTATTTATTTATTTATTTATTTATTTATTTATTTATTTATTTATTTATTTATTTATTTATTTATTTATTTATTTATTTATTTATTTATTTATTTATTTATTTATTTATTTATTTATTTATTTATTTATTTATTTATTTATTTATTTATTTATTTATTTATTTATTTATTTATTTATTTATTTATTTATTTATTTATTTATTTATTTATTTATTTATTTATTTATTTATTTATTTATTTATTTATTTATTTATTTATTTATTTATTTATTTATTTATTTATTTATTTATTTATTTATTTATTTATTTATTTATTTATTTATTTATTTATTTATTTATTTATTTATTTATTTATTTATTTATTTATTTATTTATTTATTTATTTATTTATTTATTTATTTATTTATTTATTTATTTATTTATTTATTTATTTATTTATTTATTTATTTATTTATTTATTTATTTATTTATTTATTTATTTATTTATTTATTTATTTATTTATTTATTTATTTATTTATTTATTTATTTATTTATTTATTTATTTATTTATTTATTTATTTATTTATTTATTTATTTATTTATTTATTTATTTATTTATTTATTTATTTATTTATTTATTTATTTATTTATTTATTTATTTATTTATTTATTTATTTATTTATTTATTTATTTATTTATTTATTTATTTATTTATTTATTTATTTATTTATTTATTTATTTATTTATTTATTTATTTATTTATTTATTTATTTATTTATTTATTTATTTATTTATTTATTTATTTATTTATTTATTTATTTATTTATTTATTTATTTATTTATTTATTTATTTATTTATTTATTTATTTATTTATTTATTTATTTATTTATTTATTTATTTATTTATTTATTTATTTATTTATTTATTTATTTATTTATTTATTTATTTATTTATTTATTTATTTATTTATTTATTTATTTATTTATTTATTTATTTATTTATTTATTTATTTATTTATTTATTTATTTATTTATTTATTTATTTATTTATTTATTTATTTATTTATTTATTTATTTATTTATTTATTTATTTATTTATTTATTTATTTATTTATTTATTTATTTATTTATTTATTTATTTATTTATTTATTTATTTATTTATTTATTTATTTATTTATTTATTTATTTATTTATTTATTTATTTATTTATTTATTTATTTATTTATTTATTTATTTATTTATTTATTTATTTATTTATTTATTTATTTATTTATTTATTTATTTATTTATTTATTTATTTATTTATTTATTTATTTATTTATTTATTTATTTATTTATTTATTTATTTATTTATTTATTTATTTATTTATTTATTTATTTATTTATTTATTTATTTATTTATTTATTTATTTATTTATTTATTTATTTATTTATTTATTTATTTATTTATTTATTTATTTATTTATTTATTTATTTATTTATTTATTTATTTATTTATTTATTTATTTATTTATTTATTTATTTATTTATTTATTTATTTATTTATTTATTTATTTATTTATTTATTTATTTATTTATTTATTTATTTATTTATTTATTTATTTATTTATTTATTTATTTATTTATTTATTTATTTATTTATTTATTTATTTATTTATTTATTTATTTATTTATTTATTTATTTATTTATTTATTTATTTATTTATTTATTTATTTATTTATTTATTTATTTATTTATTTATTTATTTATTTATTTATTTATTTATTTATTTATTTATTTATTTATTTATTTATTTATTTATTTATTTATTTATTTATTTATTTATTTATTTATTTATTTATTTATTTATTTATTTATTTATTTATTTATTTATTTATTTATTTATTTATTTATTTATTTATTTATTTATTTATTTATTTATTTATTTATTTATTTATTTATTTATTTATTTATTTATTTATTTATTTATTTATTTATTTATTTATTTATTTATTTATTTATTTATTTATTTATTTATTTATTTATTTATTTATTTATTTATTTATTTATTTATTTATTTATTTATTTATTTATTTATTTATTTATTTATTTATTTATTTATTTATTTATTTATTTATTTATTTATTTATTTATTTATTTATTTATTTATTTATTTATTTATTTATTTATTTATTTATTTATTTATTTATTTATTTATTTATTTATTTATTTATTTATTTATTTATTTATTTATTTATTTATTTATTTATTTATTTATTTATTTATTTATTTATTTATTTATTTATTTATTTATTTATTTATTTATTTATTTATTTATTTATTTATTTATTTATTTATTTATTTATTTATTTATTTATTTATTTATTTATTTATTTATTTATTTATTTATTTATTTATTTATTTATTTATTTATTTATTTATTTATTTATTTATTTATTTATTTATTTATTTATTTATTTATTTATTTATTTATTTATTTATTTATTTATTTATTTATTTATTTATTTATTTATTTATTTATTTATTTATTTATTTATTTATTTATTTATTTATTTATTTATTTATTTATTTATTTATTTATTTATTTATTTATTTATTTATTTATTTATTTATTTATTTATTTATTTATTTATTTATTTATTTATTTATTTATTTATTTATTTATTTATTTATTTATTTATTTATTTATTTATTTATTTATTTATTTATTTATTTATTTATTTATTTATTTATTTATTTATTTATTTATTTATTTATTTATTTATTTATTTATTTATTTATTTATTTATTTATTTATTTATTTATTTATTTATTTATTTATTTATTTATTTATTTATTTATTTATTTATTTATTTATTTATTTATTTATTTATTTATTTATTTATTTATTTATTTATTTATTTATTTATTTATTTATTTATTTATTTATTTATTTATTTATTTATTTATTTATTTATTTATTTATTTATTTATTTATTTATTTATTTATTTATTTATTTATTTATTTATTTATTTATTTATTTATTTATTTATTTATTTATTTATTTATTTATTTATTTATTTATTTATTTATTTATTTATTTATTTATTTATTTATTTATTTATTTATTTATTTATTTATTTATTTATTTATTAAATAATCATGAAGCCACTTAAGGCCAACCGATTACAGTAGATTTTTGACAGTTCATATTATTTTCTCAACATTATTTAAAATTAATAGTATATCTATACTTTTACATCTATATTAAACAAATGCATCTATAAAATTCCTAAAATTCCCTAACACGAATATGGTTCATCTGTTTTCCCCCATGAAGGTGGCAACTAATGATGAATGCACCGAAAACGGAGTAATATAAGAAGAGCTATAAGAAAACACATATGTGTGTACACGTATGTAGCTTCCTTAAGCCCCTATGACACTACATTTTTTTTGTATTTTATTTTTTATTAATTGATAGAATGAAACAGAAAAAGAAGAAATGAAAAAGAAACATAAAATAAACAAACAAATAGTGATGATTACTTTCATTTAAATAAAAACCCGCTGAATTAATACCAAAAACCGTCAAAAAAGCAAAAAAGTCGCTTCATTTAATGAAAAACAGAAAAGTTGGCAACACTTAATATCATTAATGCGTAAATGTCAAAAAAATATGTAAAATTTTTACATTTTTTTTGACATTCAATCATTTGATAACCAAATTAATCGATAACACAAGAATAAAATTTGACGTTTACTGTTTTTTTTAGTTTGCTTTTACTCTTCACACTTGTTCAGGTTTCCTATGGTGATATATTTGCACTGTTCACATAAATTTCATCAATACAAAAAAAATGTAGTGTCATAGGGGCTTTAATGAATTATTGATGATAATAAATTTTTAAATTGCGGTACAGATAGCGAAAAATTTCTTTCTTCGTAGTCTAAAATTGAGTTCCATAGTCTGGTAACTCGAACTACAAAAGATTGTTGCATAAAGAGTGTATAAAAATATATCTCGATATGATGGAAAAATTCCACAATTTTTTTTCATTGGTTCGCTTCCGCAATTCTGTATATTGGTTTTTAGTCATTTTCAAATCCAAAAATAGTGCAAATGCTTCTTCTGGAGTAAATTTATTTTCTTCAGTTGGTGTCGGCATACTTTCTAAAATCCTTTTTGTGCGTCTGGGGCTTGCTTCCACTATTTTTTCAATGATAGCAATTTTACTCTTTTTAGTTTTCGATGGTTGAATTTGATGCAGAAATGAATCCTTTATGATGCTACAAGAAACTTCTTCATTGATATGTTTAAGCTTGCGTCTTCGTGATCTTCCACTACAATTATCAATTGGCTTTGCTAGTCGACCACCTTTTCCAGTTTCCGTGGTAGTTACTGATGGCTTTTTAAAAATAAGTTTATTTCTTAGCCATTCTTGGTTGCGTGAGTAAAACAATTTCTTGTTTCTGGAACATTGATTGTACCGTTTTCTTAAAGTATTTAAAAAGTTTTTTATTTTTAAGTTATGAATTTTAGTTTCTTGTTTGTCGCATATTTTGAAGAATGGATTATTCATTATATGTAAAATAATGTCGTTTTCATCTTTCCGTTCAAAATATATATCAGATAGAACACTATAACTGAATTTAGCCATTGTTTAAACAATAATGAAGAAAAAAAAATGAATGCATGGATTAATATACTATTGCTCGAAGTTTCAACATTATCTTTTTTACCTCTTTGAAACATAGTTTTACAGGTACTTGGTTTTACCAGTTATTTCCATTTGTTTTAAATTTATTTGCAATTTTCAGGTATTTAAGTTGTGTAATATTAGATGGCAATAAAATAATTTTTTACCTTTTCCAAATGAATTGCTAGATACCACATAATTTGAGAGTTAACAGGTACTGGCAATAATATAACAGGTACTTGGTTTTACCAGTTATTTCCATTGGTTTTAAATTTATTTGCAATTTTCAGGTATTTAAGTTATGTAATATTAGATGGCAATAAAATCATTTTTTACCTTTTCCAAATGAATTGCCAGATACCACATAATTTGAGAGTTCTATTGTCATTTTTGTCAAAATTTTGATACACCCTTCTATGTGGACTAGGTCCAAATATGGGCCAACTTCTCCTTATTTCAACAGAATTATTTTTTGGATCAATAAGAACTCTTTTACAAAATTTCATCAAAATATATGCATAATAGCCACTTTCACATACAAATAACTTCTAAAAAAATATGACGTGCATTTGTACCGAATATCTTACCTTGGGTCAGAAAAATTGCTGTAGCTCAAAAAGTGCAGTTCCGATGCATGGACATGTATATATAGGAATGTAGGGGAGAGTTAGGACTACAAAATAGTAAATTTGTGTTTTGACTCAGCTTGACTCACAGGAGTTGTGCTCTATGAAGTAGGAAATTTCCGAGAAATTTGACCTTTTTTAAAAAAAATATTTAAATTGTTCTGAAAACAGTAGAGCTTCAATTTTTTACCAGTAATAGGAAATAAGTTAAGTTACAACAGAAAATTTATTTCGTCCAAAAATCTTGAAAAACAAAAAAGTTATGATCATTTAAACTTTAAAAATTAACTAAAAATATCATAAATTTACTAAATTCTGAAAAAGCCCATTTTGGACCACCCTGTTCTCAGTGAAATAGTTGAAATAGAGTTCTAATTTTTTGGCTCCCGAGGTTTACTACTGTCTACTTTCATATGAGTCTAATAACTTTAAAATCGGAGAACAAAAACCAAAAGGAGTTTTGGCCGCTATCTCAAAATATTGACCACAGTGCGCCGGTCCTCTTCACATGTGTGGACCCTAATGGGTCCTAACTTTGGATTCAAAAAAGTTAGCATTCCCGGAAATTTTAAAATGCTCATATCTCGGTAAATATTGCCGACACAACAAAAAACATTTTGTAGCTCTCAACACGTAGAACAAGATCGCAAAATAATCAAAAGCTCTCCGAGTAATATTTTTGAAGTTATAAAGTTTTGTAATTCTCAAAACCCATGTGGTCCCCTAAAATCACGTATCTCAAAAACTAAGCACGGTAGCGCGAAACGGACACAAATTTTGGATCGAAAACTATGACCCAACTAGGTCTAGGCCCCTCGGGGTCTGGACCTATCGGGTCCGAACCCAATGGGGTCCTCAAATGTGTATGAACTAAGTTGAAATAAAAAAATTTCAGTTAACTAATTTTTGGCAAAACATTTTTGCTAACTTTACCAAAAAAATTGTGGGTTCAAAATCAGCAAATTTTCTTATAGGTTATAGGTGATAGAGGGTATATATAAGTTTGTCATTTCGTTTATAACTCATCGAAATATCGGTCTGGGACCCCATAAAGTATATATATTCATGATCCCCGATCGATTTTAAGACATTCTAGCGATGTCTGTCCGTCTGTCTGTCTGTGGAAATGGTGATCACGGCCAAAATATTACACGGAGATTACTGAAACTTAACATATTTATTGAAAGTTCTCCCGAGAAGTTTGTTATTGCATTTGAGCGATATCGGTTCAGCGGTTCAAAAGTTATGAACGAAAATGTTAGGACACGTCAAAAAATACAAAATGCTTTAATTCGACTGCTGGTTGACATAATTGAACACCAAATGGTATTTAAGCAAGTACGAACATATTTTTGGACAAAAAAAGAAAGAAAATCGCGGATTTTTTTTTTGCGGAATTTTTTTTTTTTTTCAAAAGTAATTTCTTCTTTTAAAAAAAAGTTTTTTGCAATAATCTTTTTGAAATTGTGGAGGGTATCATTCCATTCGGCAAGGCCGAATTTAACTTTTTTACTTGTTTTTTTTTTTAGTGTGTAATGTAGTGTATATTAAATTCGTTTCAGCCCTTTCAAAGCACTCTTGTATTATTCTGCTGTATATATTTGTTTGGTAAAATGTTTGGAGCATTATACAAAGATGGCGCCTGCTGTGTAGAAAATTGATCGAAGTATTCCCTGCCGTTTGAACTATGATGCGATATGTCATCATATATCGTTCGTTCGCATAAGTGCTGGATTTTTTTTTTTTGCTGCCAATGAATTTGCTTCTCTTTTTAGAGTATTGAAGGTGGGTATGTTTTTGTATTATTGTTGTTTGTGGTGTTTTACAATTTCCCCCTTTTGCTGGATATATTTTGATATTGGAAGTTTATTTTTTTGTGCATTTTTCATCTTTATGTAGTGGTTTGTCATTGATTATGTTGACCAGTGGTCATTTAGTACATCCATACATAAAATAATTTTGGTAGCGCCATTTATATTTAATGTTTAATTTTTGAAATTTATTTCAATGGTATTTGAACATACAAATGCCACATCACACAGTTTTCGAAGGATATTTATATTTTATATTAATAAATTTTGAATTTATGGAAACTGTGGGAAATAAAACCAAATCAGGTAAATGCTGCTGCTGGTGAGTGGATAATAATATAAACATATTTTTAGTGGATTAATTGTAAATCTGTCACTAAAGCGTAGTTGTTTGTTATCAATTATGAGGCATTCAACTTGAAAAAGAAAATATTACAAAATTGCACTTAATGGGGGGAACCATATAAAATATTAACTGCCCCCTATAACACTGAAATCTTAAGGCTTGGAACGCTTGGTACCGCTTTTTAGTTTGTCTTTGTTATTTATGCATTTCTTTCTATATTTTCATAATTTTTTTATATTTTTATGATTTTTATGTTATCTTTAATTTTTCTGAATTTTCTTGAGTTTTTCAGGATTTTGTCTGAATCTCATTTCTGATTTGTTTTTAATTCTCCTGAACACCTTCCAGTATTTTTTGTATTTGTCTGAATTTTCTTGATTTAAATTTCTAAACAAACAACTGTTATAATCTTTCATAATTCAAATGTTTACTTTCATATGAAATTACAGAGGATGTTAAATTTCCTTAGCATACTTTTGGGATGTAACGGAAACTGTTAATAAGATTGCCATTCATTTCTAGTTATAGAAAAAATTAAATCTGGCAACATCTCAATATTCGAATTATTAGAGATTTTATTTTCATTGCATACTTTTGGGGTGCAACGAAAAATGGTAATGAGAATCCAATTCGAACTTTTACAAAAACACTGTTGTCAACTTTTATTGAAAAAAAAGCGCTAAATACACATCGAAAATAGCAAGAAACGAATTTTTTCCAAGTAACAGAATAATCACAATTGAAGCGGGAAGCGGAAAAACGCAATTGTCCTCATAAAAATAGAATTGAATCTAGTTTGGCGGAAAAACGCGGCGGAATTTTGTTGTCATATAAAACGTATGTGAACAGTTGCGGAAAAACGCTTCCCGCTCCAATTGTGATTATTCTCTAAGTGTCTCTTCACAATACAGCAGCAGACAGCAAAATTTTTACATGTATTTTGTTGTTGGCGCAAAAAAATATCGAAAAAGCGCTTAATAAATTTTGAAAAAATATATCAATTTCTAATTAGTACACTCATAGAAATATCTTAGTAGAAAAATTAGTAAACCCATTGTAGATCAAGTTTTACAGAATATTGCCGTATTCAACAAAAATTAATGTTGATATCGTTGAATAATCAGTAAAGTTGAATCAACTATTTACAACGCTTATACAAAATTCAATAGATAAAACCAAAAAAGAAAAAACAACCCGGTTCGTTAATTTTTGTATTATCAAGTTGGTAGCAATGTGAAATTTGTTTGTCTCTTATAAAATTATTTTATGTGTTTGTTTCTTATAAAAAAATTAATATTATAAAAATAATTTATTTAATAGGATCTGATGATCAGATTCTGATCGGTAAATATTTGGTAAGTAATAAAATACATTGATTACTTTATGTATTCAAACTATATTATAAATTTTTTTGTTTTTTTTAAGGTTTTTGATTTGGTGTCAATAGAAAACTGGAGAATGGCTTACGAGTGCACAACATAAATAAACGAAGTGTGTGTGAAAATCTCGTGTTTAAATATTGCAGCTTTAAAAGCCGGTGATAATTCTAAAAAATATTGTGATTTATACTTAATAAAAGAATATTTACAAATAACAGCAAGCTTTTTTTATTAATAAAATTTCTTATATCAACAAAAATATGAGTTGAGTTTACAAAAAATACAAAAAAACGAGTTGACCAACTTTTACAAAAACTGATAACAATTTTTATTGAAATCAACATAAATATTTGTAAAGTCAAAATCAACAATGATTTCTGTTGAATTTACAACGATTTTCTTTGGGAATACAATGATTTTTGGTTAAGTGTAGTTTTTTTAAATTACAAATTTGTGTTTTGTAATAATTTTCTATTTTTACAGGGTGCTTTTAAATAAATTCGTGAAGCTATAGCAGATCCTTCACTTCAAGAAAAATCGTAAGCAGCAGTCACTGGAGAAAATTGTACAAAAAGGGTCAGTTGGTCGGTGGTAAAGCATATTTTTGGTTAAATTATGCCAGATTTTTGCTCACTCCGACACAGATTTTTTTTGCGTGTATAATTCGGCCTTTAAAAACAAGTAAGAAAATTATAGTCGGTCAACCCCTATAATACCCTACACTAAGAAAAAAAAAAATTTCAAATCAAGCAGAAACAATCTCAAATTAAAAATAAAACAGTGACAAAAGTCAGCAAACTTTGTTTTTGCTTAATTTGAAAATGTTTATTTTCATTTTTAAAATGGGTGAATAAAAACTAACGTTTTAAAATTAAAGTTGATTCATTTTTAATTTGAAATTGAGAAATTTTTGATTTAAGGTTGATATAATTTTATTTTTATGTTCCATGTTATTTTATTTCATTAATTAAAACATTTTTTTTAATATTTAAAGTAAACAATTTATTAAAAATTATAAAAAATAATACGCAGTTTTGTATAAAATTGGTGATTTGTTATTTTTGTGAAACCCCGCCTATGTAGAATGGTAAAATGATTAGCTCTTTGATCAGACTATGTTGACTGTGGTAAAAACTTATTTTACAATTTTCACTATTATACATACTTAACCTGCTTAGACTTATTTATTTTTTTATTTTCCTATCCGGGAATTAGTCCATTTTATAATTGTCATCAATTATTTTTTCCACGACAACGCCCTTAAACCAAAGAAGAACAAAACATGTTAGATAACAAAAAAAAAAACACATTAAACTTTATAACTTACCATTGCTTATAAATTATTTCAACAAATTTAATTTTTTACGAATATTATTCATTATATCTCAGGTATTATTAAAATTTTAACAAATGTTTCCATTTTTTGCAAAAATTACGCAATGACGCAATAAATTTTCTTAAAATGAACATATTTAAATTGAAAATGTTTCTATCTTCAAATTTAACACATGATTTCAAAATGTCAATTCACAACTTAAATTCAAATTGTTTAACATCAAATTGAACATGAAACAATATTGTTTTTAAAATGAAAATTTGAATTGACAACAAATTTAATTTTTAACGAACTTTTACGACAGCATAATAAATCTATGTGTATTCATTTTTAAATTAAAAGGTTAACAACTTTAAAATAAATATATTTATTTTTAAATCAACATATTTCAATATTAATAATAAAATTTTTTAAAAATAATGTAATATTTTTAAATTAAAAATGAAAATTTTTGATTTAAGTATGCTTTTTTCCCTCAGTGTACACCAGAGTCTCCCGGAAAATGGGTCACAAGTTCAAACATGGACTGATTAGATCTATATTTTGTCAAATCTTTAATAAGTGTAAAATGCACTCACTAATCAAATTTGAGTGGAATTGGCTTCTTTTTGTTGACAATAAATCGCTTCAACTGAATATCGGGCGAAATTTCCACATGGGACCTAAGTCCAAAAATGGTCTGAGGATAATCAGATTTGATAAGGTTATTAAACTACGCGTTTAACATACACAAACAGAATTTTAATTAAATATTTTCTATTTTCATGAAATTTGAGAGATTTATGTGAAAACCGGGAAGGTGGTTTGTATGACAGCTACAAGAAGAACTGGTCCGACTTCTTTAAAATTCGGAATGGTGATTTGTGTGGATAAAACACGATTACCTGCCGAATTTCGAAAATGCGGCTATTAGAGTCATTTGAGCCAAAACTAAAGAGGACCCTTTGTATGGGGGCTGGGTCTAAATATGTACCGATTTTTTCCAATTTCAATAGGCTTCGTCCTTGGGTCAAAAGAGGATTAAGTTTCAAATTTCATGTCAATTGATTAAGAATTGCGACCTGTATCGTGTTTACACCGTTTACATGGACACACGGACGGACAGACGGACGGACATCGCTAAATCGACTCAGAAAGTGATTCTAAGTCGATCGGTATACTTAAAAGTGGGTCTAGGACCAATATTTCGAGTAGTTACAAACATCAGCACAAACTCATTACACCCTGTACCACAGTGTGGTGTAGGGTATAATAAAATCCATAGAGTAAAGGGCCATTTAGATTGGCAGACTTGTAAAACGACCTGTCAAAAATTCATGCGGAGAGAATTTTTTTCATCGTCTAAACACTCAACATACAAATACGGACAGACTTTTTGTCAATACGGAGAGGAAAATGTTGACATACGGATGTAATTTTTGTGTTTTGAAAAATTTCAAAGAATTACTATTTTCATTAGATCAGGGATGTTTTTTATGTAAACAAAAATACAAATAATAACAACAGCTGTTGTGAAGTGGTGGTAAAAATAAATAAAATTTTATATGGGCTAAATTTTCGGAACAAGTCTAATTGGCAGACATTGGTCCGATTTATTTTTTTCTATTTTTTGAAATAGGGATGATTTAGGTGAGTTCAACAAAGAAACAAAATTGTCGGCGGCCCGTGGTTCCAGAGTTATGGGTCTCCAAAGTTCGGATATCGAATTTAATATATCTTCATCAATAATGGTCCAATCAGACCAAGATTGGTTTCATTCGAAAGCTTATTCAAATACCTTTAATTTGACATTTTAAAAAATTTGGATTCATTAACCCATTGGGAAACAACTCTAAATTTTAGATTTTTCACCCCAAGTTTTTGAAGAAATGGGGTAAAATTTTAAAATTATGCCCTATTAAGGTATTTATTTTTATAACTAGGCTTATAGCTTAGATATTAAGCTTTGATTTGAGCTTTCATTTGACCTTTTAACCCTTATAGAACCGGAGTTATTTACGTTTAAACATTAGAAAACATATTTGAATATATATACCAGACCTCTGTGTAGTTTATTTTTTTTTGCCTTAAAAGGTTTTCTGGGTTGCCGGCCTTCGGACGGGCTTAGGGATTTTAATTTTCATATATTAATTAAGCGGCTTCGCTAAATAAAGTTTTTTTTTTATTAATACTTATATAAGCGGGGTCAATGGTTATGAGTCAATAACTTCGGTTCTATAAGGGTTAAAAGGTCCATTAAAAGCTCAAATGAAAGCTTAATATCTAAGCTTTAAATCTCGTTGTATAAATTCATGCCTTAATAACACACAATTTTGAAATATAACGCATTTTCTCTAAAAACTTTGGTTTAAAAATCTAAAATTTGGTTTTGTGCCACAATGGGTTAATGGAACCAAATTTTTTTTAAATTTCAAAATAAAGGTATTTGATTAAGCTTTCGAATGAAACCAATCTTGGTCTGATCGGACCAATTTTGATGAAGATATATCAAATTCTATATCCGAACTTTGGAGGCCCATAACTCGGAAACCATGGGCCGCCGACATTTTTTTTTTTCTTTTTTGGACACAGCACTAAAAGTTCTACCTGTGATATTTTTTTTTTTTGATCAGAGAAATGTCTGCCAACTAAACCAAACTTCCTGCCAAACAAGGAATATGGAGTCGGTGGAGATGTTGGAATCAGAGATGTCGGAATCAGTGGAGATTTAGATTTATGCATCTTTTGGTTAAGGAACGCAAATTGAAGAAAATATTTTACCACAATTGTATGGTTGATTTGTAAATTTTACAAATGCAAAATGTTTTTTGGATGTGTGTTTGTAATGAACAGCTGTTTTTTTTTTACAATTTAATTTACGCGTATACTTCTAAACACACAAAAGACATTCAAGAGAGTTTTTTTATACTTTTTGACAAGCGGTTTAAAATGAAAAGACTTTTTCGGAGAGTTGGCAGCACTGCTGAACGCGTCGGTCGTGAAATTTTATGCTCGTGTGAAAATTTTGAATTAATTGACATTTTATTGATAAAAAGTGCAAAATTTTGCGATTTAACTGCATAACTATACGTGACTTTGATTTTTTTCTTGGTACTTAAGCTGGTACTTTGGATTAAACGGCGAACTCTATTGATTGATTGATTACTAGCACCCCAGTGGGTGCAACTTTTGATATGGCGGACGAAGATCGTAGGAATAGGCCTCCTGATAGGATGAGGAAGAAAGGTGGTGACAGGAGTAGAAGTCGCAGCAACATTAGATGTGAAAGTGTGTTGGAATTATCTCCGCCAGCGGGCGTGGGTGCTGGGGAGAATTTGATTAACACCGAGGATAATGATTTTGGTGGCGCAACGGGCTATTCTGCTGGACAGAAGGTAACGGATGTGAACTTAAACTACACACACGAAACACTGCAATGGAGATATGATGCCACTCATCGTGGCCCATACGTTGTATATGTTGATACGAAGAAGAAGATTGTGGAGGTAGTAGATCCCAAGGATAAAACTAAGAAGAAGGTGGAGGAAAGAGTTCCTATAAACCAATTTAGACTGACGCATACACTAATGAGACTGAAGATACCTGGTATTATTGATAATATTAAAATAGGATACTCTAGATGCAAAGTAGTGTTGAATACAATGCTGAACGCTAATAATATGATAGATGGAAGGCAACTTGAAGAGGCGGGATATGAGGTGAAGGTGTTTGAGCATTTATTTACGAAAACGGGGTTAATATTTAACATTCCGGAGGAGATCAACATGCCTGAATTGTATGGAATACTTGCATCCCCCATCCCCATAGTAAGACTGATTAGAATGACTAGAAGCGACGGCACGAAACGAGGTATATTGACTATGAAGGTAAAAGTTATATTTAAGGGTGTTCAAATTCCGAGGGAGATGGACTTTTCTTATACGAAGGTGGTAACAAAGCCATTTATACCATTCGGCCAGTGTTACAATTGCTATCGTTTTAACCACAGAACTGATAACTGCAAACAGAAGGAGCCAAATTGCAAAACATGCTATGAAAGACACAGTGAGGCGGAAAGATGTGACGGAGCGAATATAAGATGCGTAAATTGTAATGAATCTCACCTTCCAACGGACAGAAATTGTCCGGCCAGGGAGAAGGCATTGAGTTTGAAGAGGCTGATGGTCTTGGAGAATTTAAGCCTCAGAGAGGCAAGGTCACGATATGCAACAACAGTAGGGGCGAACAGATTTGATTTACTAGGTGAAGAAGGCATAGACAACACATTCCCACAGATTGAAAGACAACAACGCAACACCATTATGAACAACACTACTGAAGCGGCAAAATACATTCATAAGAATATGTCATATGCTAGGGCGACCAAGATAAATGTAAATAGAAGAAGAGAAGAAGAGAAATCAAGAGAAATGATGGAGGCATGGAAAAAGGCAACTCAGGGTGTCAATGAAGAGCCGGCTTATAGAAGAAATGTTGAAAACCCCTATAGGTCAAATGAATATGAGAGATTAATGAAGAATTTGAATACGTTAATAACAGCCTGGACGGTTAATGAATCGACCCAGGAGAACTCAATGGGAAAAAAGGAATTAATTCAGGAAATAAAAAATTTAATAAATGAAGAGACTATTGAAAAAGATAGACAGGATATAAACAATTCCTTAAGGAATTGAAATAATTTAATCAATATGGATATACTACAATATAATATACAAAGTTTAAACACACCCGGCACCAAGGAATCCCTTGAATATTTCATGAACAAACACAAAATCAGTATAGCGCTTCTAACGGAAACGTGGTTGAAGGATAATAGAAACACCAGTATATGTAATTACAATTTTATCGGAAAATATAGAGACGGAGAACGGCGTGGTGGCGGCGTCGGCATATACCTGAAGAACAATATCAAATTTTACATCAACAGAATTAACTTGGCAAGTGAGGCGATTTCAATAACAACAACAAATTTAGATACGAATTTTAATCTGGTTAGTGTATACTTCCCGGAAAGTGATGCGATATTTATGGAAAATGAGATGGGGAAAATTTTTGACTTTTTTGCGAATTCATCAAATATTACACTTATTGGCGGCGACTTTAATGCCAAGTCTACGGCTTGGGGGAACTCGGTCACGGATCCCAAAGGTGCTGCGCTGGATGATATTATTCAGATCTACAGGTATGATATAATTAATGACGGCTCCCCTACATTTGTGGGTCCAAACAGGGATTCAGCTATTGATTTGACACTGATGAGTAGAGATGGGAACTTGTTCACATGGAGAACCCTGGACACAAGAATTTCAGCAAGTCATCATAAACCGATCATCATAAGAAGCTTAAGAAACAATAGTACGCGTGGTAGTGTCAGAAAGGTACTTTTCGGTAAGGTGTACAAGGAGTTATCCAACATGAACATAGCTGACAACCTAAGTGACATCGGTAGGGATATCAGAGGCACAGACTAAATACAGACTCGACAGTAGAGTTTAATAAGAAAAAATGGGGAAAAACTAAGCGATTTTAGGAGAAAACACAGCGGTTTTTAGTCCGTTTTACGCTAACATGGCAACACTTTCTACGACTTAGGAGTGAGTGAAACAACAAAAACCGATCTGGCATCTATTTTTCTTATGGCGCGTTATATTAGTTTTCTCTTTCTAACCTAATTCGTAGAATAATTTTAAAATATTAACCATATGGTTCAGAATTACTTTTTTGACACCTGTCACTTATGTCGAGTCTGTATTAGTCTGTGTCAGAGGGGTGGTTCAGCGTAATACGGTTGATCTGGGTCCTGGTAAACATTATGAACCGAAAGGTTGGTGGAACGAGGATTCGGATAGACTCTTCAGAATCAGAAATGCTAAGAGACTGCAGGCACTACGCAATAAATCGTTTGAGAACAGCGTCTTGGCAGTCAAGGCGGACAAAGCTTTCAAAGAACACATTAAGGAACGGAAGAGAATAAATTTCAGAAGATTGCAAGACGAGATCTCTAACCCAGAATCGCAAAAATTGATGTGGCAAAGGATACAAAATTTAAAGAAATACAACCGTGTTAAAAAAGTGAAGAATGATTTTAGCGATGAGGAAAATGAAGCATTTCTTCGAAAAATTACCTATCAGGTTGATATATCTGTTAATACCGAAATCCCGGATTATATTAATATGGATAAAACCCCACCGTTTGAATTCGATACTTTTAATGAATTCCTTTCGAGTAGAAATCCGGACTCCGCAAAGGGATCGGATGGGATCTCGTACAGAATGTTAATCAACTTATCGGGCGATGCAAAGAGGAAGCTATTTGGCATCTTGAATGATGTCTGGAAAGCGGGTGTAATACCGAGATCTTGGAGGGAGATAAAGATATACCCCATCCCCAAGAAGGAAGATACCACCGAAATTGATAACTTCAGACCCATATGTCTTCTATCAGTATTATTAAAATGTATCGAAGGCCTATTAAAACCGGTTATGGAAAAACACATCGACAATAACGACCTTTTACCTGATAAATCGTATGCCTTCAGAAAGAACATGAGTACGACTCTGTGTATTAATGAATTGGTGAACACGGTACAGATACTAAGATCGAAGGACTTAAAAGTAGTGGCAGTATGTGTGGATTTAGAGAAGGCATATGATTACGTGAATACGAGCATCCTAGAGGCGAAACTGATTGAGATGAGATTCAACAAGGATGCTATAGAATGGATAGGTTCCTTCCTTCGGGATAGAACCCTGATACTTGGCAACATGAGGCGCAACACCAGTAGGGGATTGGCACAGGGAAGTGGGCTAAGCCCATTACTATTTAACCTGTACACTGCGGCACTACATGAAATTGAAGACGAGAACACCTTTATATATCAATTTGCCGATGATTTCTTCATCCTGACGGTTGGAGACAATTTTGATGAAGCAAGAAATCATCTAAGAGTTAAAATACGTGAATTCATCTCGGCCTGTAGTGAGGTCGACCTCAAAATCAACTTACGGAAGACAACGGTTATGGCTTTTGGTATAAGAAACCCCCCACTCAACATCACTATGGATAATATAGAAATTAGAGAAGTCAAGGAGGTGAAGTATCTTGGTCGGGTGATAGCGGCCAACAATTCAACCATGCCTCATGTACAAAGTGCAGTGGGTAAGGTGGAACAAACTTGCAACTTCCTATTTACGTTAAGTGGATGCAGATTTGGTATTGATCCAAGGAGGGCGATGCAACTGTATAGAGTCTTTTCCCGATCTAAGATTGAATATGCGGCCTCAACTTTCGCGAATCTTACCGAACAGGCAAAAAACAGGATTAGAACGTGTATGAATCTTCAAGTAAGAAAGGCACTGGGACTGATTAGATCAACGCCTGTCCATGTTATTTATCACTTAGCCGGTGAATTACCACCTGAACATCGCATGGAACTGAGGACAGCCAGGGATCTGGCGAATATATTTCACAGGGGCACGCAAATGTCGGAGATACTACCCATGATAGATACACCAATCAAGACCACCCTTTTTATTGTATATGAAAAACACAAGAACATCCTTTTGAATATTGAAAAACAGAAGCCATTAGTGAAAAGATCTGAGAGGATTAAGGTTATAAGCGACTTCTATGGTAAGGAAAATAGTGGAATGAACAAGATTAATGCTAACGAGGAGATGATAAGGCAGATATTCCTTCGAAAAGTGGAGGAACTGATGGAGGAGGGAATAAGATTGTTTTTCACAGACGCCTCCATTAAAGATGGCAGGGTAGGTGGTGCTCAATATGAACAGGAAACGAACAACATTGAGATGTACAAACTACCGAATACGGTATCATCAATGACGGCGGAATTATACACCATGAAGAAGGCAACAGAAACAATTATAAAGAAGGGGTACAGAAAAGCGGCAATCCTGACGGATAGTAAAAGCGGCTGCATTAGCCTGGAGAGGGCCACTGATAATAGTATATGTACCGAAATTCATGAGATGGTCTGCAACGCAAATCATATTGAGAAATTGGAATTCCACTACATTCCATCGCATAAAGGCATAGACGGGAACACCATTGTAGACGAAGCTGCCAGAAAAGCGATTACAGAAGGCCAAGAACAGGAAATGAAATACTCGAAAAGAGATGCAATAAACAAGATTCAAAGAAAAATCCAAGAAGATTGGGAGCGGAAATATGAGAGTATGATAAGAAGAAAGGGCATGGGCTACGGCAAAATTTATCCAACAGTGTCTGGGAAACCATGGTTTGAAAAGGAGAAGATTAACATGAATGGTATAAGAATAAGACAAATTAATCGACTTTTAACTGGACACTCCTTTAGTCCAGCTTCGCTGGCGAAAATGAAAGTAGAATCAGCAGGAGACGGCATGTGCAGCATCTGCAATGTAGAGGATGATGACTCCCACATAATTTTTAAATGTACACAGCATCGGGGACAGAGGGCAAATTACCCTGTCTTAATGAAGTATAACAATACGATTGATTTTTTCCGGAACGAGAAGACGAATAGCTACAAATACATTTCCGACTACCTTGATGATATCGGGGTCAATCTGTAAACCCACTGAGGAATAGTTTTTAATGGCGTTTTTCCAAGAGGACCAGCCAAGTAAACCTCCCATCCTTTACTAGGTAAAGGGGTACGGAGTAATATCAAAGCGAGAAAAAAAAAAAAAAGACTTTTTCATCTTGATAATCTTTTCAAAAAGTGTGCTAATCTAAATTGGCCTTAAAGAAGTAAGAGAGTTTGAAAGGACCCAAAATCAGTCTGCAAGTTTATGAAAATTGGTAAACTTAATGTATTGCAGAAATTTAAAATTTTTTTAAAAAGATCAAAGAGAATTAGAAAATGAGTAAATTTTAACACTATTATAGAGAGCATAACCTATCTATATTGAGAGGATTACCACTATTTCCGTTATTAAAATTCTCTCTTAACTAATTTCCCTACCTTTCCCCTGACCTACTCTTTTTACTTTTTCCCCTGATTTTACAGCATTTTTTTTTTTTAAATTTGCAGATATTTTCATACATTAAAAGAACCATTTTTTCCTTTGTAAAAAAAGAGTGAATTTTTTTTTGACCCCATATAATCTGACACCCACAGATAAAATCTACCGTAAATCAAAAATCGCAAAATTTCCCGCTAACCGCTAAAATTTTTGTTTTTCCCTAAAATCGTTAGATTTGCAAGAAAAATACTAAACTGGCAACAATGATAAAAAAACGTCAAATGCTTTTACTACTGGCAACAGTGGTAATATGTGTATGTGTGTATTAGTATCAGCTGTTATACAAACCAAAACGAAAGAAAAAATAAAGCAGAAATATCATAAAAAAAATTTTCTACCTTGTTTTTTGCAAATTAATTAAAAAAGTGTATTTAAAATAAATATAAACTTTAGAAAATGTAAATTGTTGCAAATAGCTACAAATTTCTTTGCGAAATTAATAAAAAAGAGGTGAGGTAATGAAATAATTTTGTTCCGAAATAAAATTTGCATAAACATTTTTTTTTTAATGAAAACAAAGAAGAACAAGAAAACAAACGTAAAAAGCCAAAATTTGTAGTAGTGAAAAAACGACCAATGATGAAAAAAAACCAATGGGAAAAAAATTTCTTATGCAGTAGTGTGTAAAAGAAATAGTAAAATATGTGTGTGTGTGCAGAGTAAAAGAATAGTAACAAAAGCAGTCGTACAATCATTTTTTCGCAATTAAATGAAATAAATAATTATGAATGCATTTTTTGCACAAATTTAAATTAAATAAACGATTTCATATGAAAGTGGACTTGAAGGAATTGTAATATACATATAATTTTGGAAAACCGGTTCCGGCTTTCTTCAAAAGTCATGTAAAGTTTTGGAAAGAATATGGTTTAAAATAAATGAAACGATTATCGGGTATGTATGTAAGTGTATGTGTCAGGCAATAACAATGTTGGTACGAAATGTACAATTTTTGGAAAAGAACTTGGAACAAATTTTGATCCTTTAGAAATTTATTTGGGGAACAGGTTGACTTTATTGGTTTCATCAGAACACTCAGCGGGGCTTTTAAAATGTTCAGCTCATTTTAACTTTTTTTTAAACTTTTTTTCAGGATTTTTGTAAAAATTTTATTGAATTGTTTAAACATACGGATATCTGACAAACTACTAGTCCGATCGAGACAAATATGGTAATTTAGAAAGTGAATTAAAGACCTTTCCAGCGATGTGTAACATGAAACCCCCCATAAAGTGATTTTAACCGGGCAAAAGGCTTGATACACAAAAAATTTGGCTAAAGTCTAGTTGGCAGACATTGCTCTGATCCAAACAAAAAAATACTACAGACAGATCTTTTAATGTTGAGTCAAAAAAAAAAAATTGTCGGCGCCCCATGGTTCCCGAGATATGGGCCTCCAAAGTTTGGAACTATAATTGGATATATCTTCTGAAATAATGGTCCGATCTGGTCGAGATTGGTTTCATTCGAAAGCTTATTCAAATACCTTTCATATGACATTTACAAAAATTGGATCCATTAACCCATTGGGGTGCAACAACTAATTTTAGATTTTTTAAGTGGCCATTTTGCAGTAAAATAATTTTATTTCAAAATTATGCATTATTAACCTATATATTTATGCAACCAAGGTTAAAGCTTAGAGCTTAAGCTTTAATTTGACATTAAGGTCGATATATTAACCCTTATAGAACCGGAGATATAAAATGTTGAAAATTGATAAAATTTTTTTTTTTTATTTGTACTTCATTTTTTTGCATTTAATAATCTTATACTATATATTTACAAGTAGAAATCGGAAAGATTTCTTAAAAAAATAATGCCATATTTTCAAAATCCCAAAAAGGCGAAAATCAGCCATATCTGGAAAGAAAAAAAAAAAAAAATCGCGCGATTTTTTTCCAAATAATGGCATTATTTTTTCTAAACATTATTTCCTATAATGTTTTAGAAACAGTTTTAATACTATATTATGATCTATTAAAATTATATCTTCTTTAATATGATCTTCACTTTCTTGGCTTGTTGAAGATGATAGGGAAGAGTCTAATAAATTCTCATCACCAGAGTCTAGTTCCAATTGATCTTCTTCGGCTGATTCTCGAACAGTATGACATTCGGTGCACGGATTCATGGGATCATATAATTGGCAGGAAATTTCCAGAATTCGCTTAATGTACCCAGTCAGAAAAATACAAAAGGGCCAAGGTTGGCAAAGCGTTGGTGCCAGTATTACCAACGTTGGCCGATAACACGGTTTGCAACTAATACTGTACAGTGGCATTGTTGGATTGATAACGCCAGATGGGGCTCGGGCCAATTGTTTTTTCTGGTGTTGGCAGACTGTTGGCAAAACAAAAAATGCTGTACATATTTAATAATGGAATGGACATATTTAATAAGTCCAAAAAAGGTTTTTGGACATTAATGGGAAGAGTTTTTGCAAGCCATTTATAATAGCATTATACTTTGGAAATTTAAAACCGTATTTTGCTGGAGAATTTTTGTCTGAATTTGTATACGAAGTTAATACTTTAACTAATGAAGGTACACACAAAAATTAGAAAAAAAATTTAAATATTTTTTTTTACTTATATTATTAAAGGTGTCGAAGTCCACGGAAAACAATTTACATTTAAAATATTAGTTTTTTGCTGTGATATGCCTGCCCGAGCGTTTATCAAGTGTACCAAGGGTCACACAGATTTTTTTCTTGTGAAAGATGCACCGTAAAAGGAGAAACAGTAAATAAAACACGCATTTTTAAAGAAATAAATTGTGAACAACGTACGCTCCAGTCGTTTAGAGAAAAGGCTAACGCTCAGCACCATTTAGCTAAAGAAACCAGTCCACTTCTCGATATTCCTATGAAATGCATATGTTGTACCTTGGAATTGGAAAAACGTTACTTTTAGAAACTTATTTTTAAGAATCCAGATTCTTATATTTCCGAAGAAAACGTAGCAATTATGCAACAAATTTTTTTAAAAATATCTAAAGATATTACAGCTGAGTTCCAAAGAAAAACGTTTGATTTAATGGATACAGGAAATTGGAAAGCTACACAATATCGTTTTTTTTTATTATATGGCGGAGGGATAGTTTTGAAAAATGTATTGAAATCTAATCAGTACAGACTTTTTTTACTTCTTTTTACAGCTTGTCGAATTTTGTCATCTAGCAAATTAGCTACATTAAAAGCTGATTATGCTAAGCAGTTATTAAGGAAATTGGTTGAACTTATGTCATATTTTTATGGACCAAAATCACATACAGTGAATATTCACAACCTCATTCATATCGCAGATGACGTTGTTAATATAGGGGCGCCGCTATCTCAATTTTCCGCGTTTGATTTCGAAAATAGCCTAGGTTTTATAAAAAGTATTATAAATTCTCCAACCAACCCCATCGGAGAAGTTCAAAGAAAACTTCATATTTTTCGATCAAACGATTCATCAAATAATTTTCCATTGCTTTATCGTATCAATAGAAGCTTAAAATATTCTCTTGGAAAAATTTTAGAAACCTGGGAAATAGGAGTTACTTTTAGCTTTGTTATTATCGAAGGCAATAAAATTTCACCACTTCCTCCTGATAACGTATGCTTACTAAGAAATGGAAATGTTATTACGGTTAACGAAATTTTTAGTAGGAAAGTGTCGAATTTCAAATGTGATGATATTTTTTTTAAAGGCAACGTTTTTCTTGAAGTTACTGATTTTGTGGAATATCCACTTCCATCAAATGAAATAGGATTGATTGTATTTTAGAAAATTAGATGAAAATAACACTGAAATTAACATAAGTATGGTAGAATTCAAGTGTATTCTTACTACATGTGATGATAAAACAATTGCTATTACTCTATTACACTAATTTTAATAATATATATGTAAATTATTTAATAACTCTTTGTTTATATAATAAAAGGTGTAATAAAACAATATTTAATCGAAATCCAACCGCTTAAAAATAATTAATAAAAAAATAAATGGTCGTAAATGTTGTATAAAATGTACTGGCAGAGTACAATTCTGTTTGTAATTGCCAACGTTGAAACGCTGTTGGCATTTCCAATAAATCCAGTGCTCCGCCAGTACAATATTTTTTGTACGGTTGGCAGTTTCTGATTGGGTACTTGTAAAAAAAGGCAATAAGTGAAACAAATTAACAGAGTTCCCGAATTTCCTACAAATTTCAGCTTAATGAGGTAAACTTTTCATAAAATATGAACGCTAAGAAATGAAAACAAGCTGTTTTTTAAGCAACATGAGCGATTTTTAAAAATGGAACTTTTTCAACACTTAAATCAAAATAATATTCAAAAAAATAAATAAATTATCAATGTTCAACATTTGATATCTCCGGTTCTATAAGGGTTAATGGGTTAAACAAAACGTCAAATTAAAGCTTATTATCTAAGCTTTAATCCTAGTTCCATAAATATATAGGCTAATAAGGCCTAATTTTGAAATAAAATTATTTTACTGCAAAAAGTCCAGTTTAAAAATCTAAAATTTGCTGTTGCTCCCCAATGGGTTAATGGATCGAACTTTTTTAAATGTCATATTAAAGGAATTTCAATAAGCTTTCGAATGAAACCAATTTCGACCAAATCGGACCATTATTTCATAAGATATTTCCAATTATAGCTCCAATCTTTGGAGGCCCATAACTCGGAAACCATGGGCCTCCGACAAATGTTTTTTTTTTTTTTTGGATTCACCTATTTCATCCCTATTTTTGAAAAAAAAAAAAAAAAGGAGCAATGTCTGCCAACTAGACTTGTTCCGCTTTCGAATAAAACAAATCTTGGTCTGATCGGACAACTATTAGAGAAGATATATCAAATTCGATATCCAAACTTTGGAGGCCCATAAGGAACAAGTCTAGTTGGCAGACATTGCTTATGCCATATTTACATACATATTTATACCACTCTGTGGTACATGTAAATGGTGTAAACACGATACAGGTCGCAATTTGTGAGCAACTGACTTGAAATTTGAAACTTAAGCCTCTCTTGGCCCAAGAACGAATCCTATTGAAATTGGACCCATATAAAAGTCCTCTTTAATTTTGACCAAAATAACTCTAATAACCGTATTTTAATAGATATTCTTTTGATATTTGGCAGTTAATCGTGTTTTTTAATCACAAATCACCATTCCGAATTTTAAAGGAATCGGACCAGATCATCTTGTAGCCCACATACAAACCAACTTGACGATATTCACATAAATCTCTCAAATTTCTTGAAAATAATTAATAATTTTTTTTTTGTATGTTTAACGCGTACTTTTGGACTTAGGCCCCATGTTAAAATTTCGCCCGAAATTCAGGTAAAGCGGTTTATTGCCAACAAATAGAAGCCTATTTCACTCAAATTTGGTGTGTAGGTGTTTTCTACACTTTTTGTAGATTTGAAAAAAGATAGATCGAACTGGTACATGTTTGGACTTGGAACCCGTTTTCCGGTAAACATTGGTGTAGGGTATTATATGGTATGTCTTGACCTACTATATATTTCTTACTTGTTTTAAACTAGTTTAAGCACTTAAACATATTTATGTACCTCAACAAGTTTAAATTTAAACATGTTTATGTACTTCAACAAGTTTGAACATGTTTAAAAAAAATGCTAATTTGGTATTATCCAAATACCTTTATTTTGACATTAAAAAAAATTGGATTCATTAACCCATTCTGGTACAATACCAAATTTTAGATTTTTAAGTTTTTGGAGAAACAACGTTATATTTTAAAATTATGCCTTGTTAACGCATGTATTTATATAACCAGATTAAAAGCTAAGATATTAAGTTTTAATTTGATATTTTATTGGACCTTTTAAAAATCTTAAAACTATCTAAAAAACCAGTTAATCCCATGGGAGTCATTTGGTAAGATGGGCCTCTTGACTACAAGGGCGGCAGATCTGCTCTTCGCAGTCTGGAATGTGACTGGCTTTAAAGTTGAAAACAAATTCGAATATATCTCTGCTTGTAATAATTCGATCGTAATAAATATGGTAGTAAAAAAAGTATAAATCTATTTTTCTTTTCTCAAAAAAATGTTTGCCTTTTTAGTGTATACATTTTTAAAGTGTTTACAACACACCTTTAAAAATTTGCATTTTATTTGACTGGAATAAAACACAACATACAGCAATATTCTGCCCTGCTTTTTTTAATAGCTGCTTTGAGAAAACAACACAGAAAAAGTCAGCTTTTGTATATGGCAATTTCAACCCCGTGATTTTTTGCTGGGTAAAAAGTGCAACTTTTTTATATTTTATAGGGCAGACATTTTTAGAAAAGAACACAATATCCTTTATAAGGGTTGACATTTTTTAGAAAATACACAAAAACACAATTTTCGGGGCAAAATGCAAAAAAAATCATTTTTTGCCAGAAAAGAAAACACCATAAAACTAACTCATATGGAGCTTTTCATTTCAAAAGTACCACGAAAAAAAAAAAAAATAATTGGATCAAAGTCGAACTTACAGAGCTTATATGGAACTAAAAATTTGTCTACCAAAAGTTTTATAGTTTTTCGGAATAATTTTTCGAGATTTGCATGGTCAAAAATGGTAAAATTGAGCAATTTTTGCATGACATCGCTTTATATTAATTTATTAATATTAATTCTACAATTTCCGAAACATATTTTTTTGATAGAGTTTTGTAGAGGTTTTCGATTCGCATAATTTGTTTTTGAAACAAAATTGGGAACTATGGCTGAATTTTCCAAATTTAACCTAAAAAACGCGCCATTTTTATTTTTAAACTTTAAATGAAAGTACATTAAATTCTCTACAAAATGTAAAATTTTCAGAAAGCAGTTATTTTTTTTCGAGAAAAATTACTGATTTTTACCATATGGTAAAATTGAGCAATTTTTGCATGACATCGCTTTATGTTTAATTTTTTCTACTGTAATTGAACAATTCTGGAGTTTCCGAAACACATCGATTTAATGGAGTTTTGTATGGGCTATCGATTAGCATTATTTGTTTCATGACTAGTTCCGATTTTTTTTAATTTTTGATAAAAACTGATTTTTTCCAAAATACACCAGTTTCAACTATTTTTTTTAAATATTTTGAAATGAATGTTCATTAAAAACTCTACAAAATTTTGAATTTTCAGAGAGCATTAATTTTGTGTTTTCGTAATTTTCATAATTGTTTGCTTTGAAGTAATTTTTCTCGAAAACAAAAAAAAAAAAACTGTTCTCCAAAAGTTTGAAATTTTGTAAAGAATTTAATGGATTCTTATCCGAAATTTGGAAAGATATTACTCTGTTCCATGGTTTGGTTGACATTTTTTAGATCCTTCCATATATGTTCGTGATCATTTGATCGATATTGTTTTAGCGGTTTTAAAGTTATGAACAAAAATGTAAGAACCAAGAATGTACCAAAACGATATAATTACACCGCAAAACAAGCTTTTTTTAATTTTAATTCTGGTGAGCAATTTTAGTAGTTTTTGATCACCTGACTCCAAATCTTATGAAACTTTGTGCATCGACTAAGGACCTCATCCTGAGTACAGTGGTACCACTTTGTCGGAGACAAACGCCCACAAGGGAGTGGGTTGACTTTAAATTTTCAAATTTTGCACTGAAAATACATAGGGCCAAAAACTTTTTGCGTAAAAAAGCTTTTTAACGCAGAGGGGATGGGTTTAATTCGGCCGAAGGTCGGCTACGCAAAAAAAAATTCGTCTCGGTTTTTAGTTAATCAGGATTGAAAATGCGAAAAATGGCGATTTTTTCATGAAATAAAAATCCAGCTGTCCTCGGTTACCAAACGATATAATTACACCGCTTAACAATGTTTTTCCAGTTTTAATTCTGATAAGCAATTTTTGTAGTCTTTGATCACATAATTCCAAATCAATTTTCTAAATTTTTCCATCACGTCTAGATTTTTACTTTTTCACGATTGAAAATGCTGAGCTGTCCTCAGTTACCAAATATTTTTCTTTAGGTAAAACTTCTGTTCTAATTTTTTTTTTCCTATAAAAATCTTTTCCGTTACCGAGTACTTCTTTGTTTGAAAAAGATCTTTAGATTTTGACAATAGATTCTGAAAACTTTTTTTTTGAAAAATATAAATTTTATAGAAATTCCCTTATAATGCTTCTCTTAAAATACACCACTGAAAAAAACTAACTGAAGCCCCATGGTGGGCGCCAAAAAACTAAATTGATTAATAAACTGAACAAAATTATGATCCAAAGAACTTGTTGCATAACACTTTAGTTTTCATATTACTAATTTGAAATGAAAGGTTTTTTGGCCGCTAGAAGTTTACAGAAATGAATTTTATATAAAATCCCGAGTTGGGCGCCAATTATTTTTAAAGATAAAGAGGCTTATTAATAGAAAACAGTCATAACTCAATTATTAGTCAACTTTTCCATGTGGTTTTTGTAGAACAATCATAAAAATTATTTTTTTTTATTTTGAGGATGTTAATTTTTTTTTTTAATTTTTTTAATGGTGTACTGACATTTTCGTTCATAACTTTTAAACTACTTGACCAATATTGCTGAAAAGCAATACCAAACTACTCTAAGCATCGACTAATATCTTTGTTTTAGAAACATTTTTTTCTGTGTCATACTCTACCTGTAATCGGCATTTTAACAGACCGACAGGCATCACTAAATCAAGAATATTCGAGTTGCTATACTTTATTTCAACGAGTTACAAACCTAATGACATATATACCCCCTACCAGTATAGGGTATGAAAACAAGTACATTACCAAAACTAGTTTGTACCAAATAAAAAATTTACATGTATCATCCCCAGTATTGTAAGTGCGTATGTACGTTTTGGTTTAAGCACCAAGAGGGAGTCTGCAAAGTGGGGGTGTTGGTGTTTTGTGTCTTTTTTTTACAATTCCTTACACAAAAATATCAATGAAAGAAGACAAAATTTTTTTTGGTAAACGTAACGAAACAAGAACGGATACAAAAATAATTGATCTTTCAACATTTTGTATAATTTTAAATGTATTTTATTTTGATATTATTTAAAGGTAAACGAAGAAGACATCATGTGTATTTAAAAAGTGGACAAATAAAATTAAATCAATTGTAAAACTCATGCCATCATGTTGGTTGCCACACCAGGACAGACTGCAGCTTATAGTACACTACATAATAGTGGTAATACAACAAACAGCAACACAAATACAACGACGGGTCCTTTAGCTAAAAAATCGACTTTGTCAAATGTAACGTCTACGGCGACTGGAACGCCTAAATCTTTAAATAACAACAATAATAATAATCATAATTTATCATCATCATCTACGACCAACACCACCAATAACTCCTACAATCATCAAAATCATAAAAATGACAACAATACTAAAACAATATCTTCCAAAGATCTTAATTCTTCAATAACTCATTCCTTAAAAACTGAAAATTCCACCAAACAAACAACAAATTTCATACAAACGCTTAAAGATTCTGTGCAAAAAGCTTTAATTTCAACTACTGGCGGCAACAATTCTCTTACAAAACATAATAATACCAATAATTTAAAGATTCAAAATTGTAACAACTCCGCAACAACAACAAAGTCTCTACAAAATGTCACCTCATCAACAGCAGCAACTAATAATGCTAAAGCAGCCAACGCCGCAGCAACAACTTCTTCATCCATATCTACCAATTCTGCTAACGCTGTTGCTTCTACATCGTCAGCATCATCGCTGTCTTTGGTACGCAATAAATATTCTTCTTGCTCATTATCCAAACTACACACCGTTGCACCCACCATACTTCATCGTTATCCAGAAGAAAGGCAACATGCCAGCAGTACTGATAGTCTACAAAAGGAAATGTGCCATTTTAAACCAATACGTACCGCTCCCACAACACCATGGAAAAGGTAAGTGAATTCTAATACATTTTTAGTATTCAAAATATTTCATATTCTACAAAAAATTTTGTATAGAAAAGTTTCTAGATTCTAATACATTTTGCTGATACATTTTTTCTATAGAAAAATTCTCAGATTCTAAAACATTTTTTTTATAGAAAAATTCTCAGATTCAGAGACATTTTTTCTATAAAAAAAATTCTTAGATTCTGAGACATTTTTTTTATAGAAAAATTCTCAGATTCTGAGACATTTTTTCTATAGAAAAATTCTCAGGTTCTGAGACATTTTTTCTATAGAAAAATTCTCAGATTCTGAGACATTTTTTCTATAGAAAAATTCTCAGATTCTGAGACATTTTTTCTATAGAAAAATTCTCAGATTCTGAGACATTTTTTCTATAGAAAAATTCTCAGATTCTGAGACATTTTTTCTATAGAAAAATTCTCAGATTCTGAGATATTTTTTCTATAAAAAAATTCTCAGATTCTGAGATATTTTTTATAATAGAAAAATTCTCAGATTCTGAGATATTTTTTTTAATAGAAAAATTCTCAGATTCTGAGACTTTTTTCTGTAGAAAAATTCTCAGATTCTGGACATTTTTTTCTATAGAAAAATTCTCAGATTCTGGACATTTTTTTTCTATTGAAAAATTCTCAGATTCTGAGACATTTTTTCTATAGAAAAATTCTCAGATTCTGCGACATTTTTTCTATAGAAAAATTCTCAGATTCTTAAGACATTTTTTCTACAGAAAAATTCTCAGATTCTGAGACAACTCAAATTCTGAGATATTTTTTTGTACAGAAAAGCTCTTAGATTTTGAGATATTTTTGTATAGAAAAATTCTCAGATTCTGAGACTTTTGTGTATAGAAAAATTCTCAGATTCTGAGACATTTTTTATATAGAAAAATTCTCAGATTCTGACACATTTTTTTTATAGAAAGATTCTCAGCTTCTGAGATACTTTTTGTATAAAGAAATTCCTAAAATTTGAGAAATATTTATAAAAAAAAGTTTTGCTTTTTGTAAAGTTTTTTGGTATAGAAAAATTCTCAGCATCTGAGGCATTTTTGTTTACAAAATTCTCAGCTTCTGTGACTTTTTCTTGCTTCGAAAACTTCTCTGTTTCTGAGACATTTTTTATGTAGAAATATTCTCAGAAATATTCCCAGATATTGTTTGGCAAAGCTAATTCTTTTTCTGTAACATTATATGTATATGTAGAAGATTTATCCGATTTAGATACATTTTTCAAATTCTCAATTCAAAAAAAATAAATCTACATTTCAGTGGCAGCAAATCTCGTGGCAGTTCATTGCGTTTTCCAAAAGCAAATCTTGCCATGAAAAAAACTGAATTTATTTTAAAATCAAACTGTGATGTTAATAATAGAAAGAAGAAGCAACAACAACAAAAACAAGAGGATCATAATGATGATGATGACGAGGATGATGATAATGAAGATGAACAAGAAAATAAAGAATTCTATGGAATATATAAACCAAAGCCAAGGTAAAATATTCATACAAAAACAAATTATAAATGGATCAACCAAAATTTTTTTACAATGGGGTCAGGGGTTTTAAAGAGTTTATTCTATAATATTTCTGTAGTCATTTTAATAAAATTAAGTTTTAGGAAAATTTTAAATTATTTAGCACATTATTTATCAAGAGGCAACGTCGCAAGATTTTAAATGAAAAATTCCATGAGACAAGGTATCACAACTGGTAGACCTTGATTATATGTATTTCTACAGAAGTACATTAACCCTTTTTTATACCCTTCTAAGTCTATTTTTACAGATGTTTATACCGTAATATAAGTCCTCGAAAACTTTTCTTTCTGTTTCTTACGAAAACATTTGCTAAATATCAAAAACGAAAAATAGCCCCATTTGTTAACCATTTTTGGGCATATGGTAATTTGTCCGTTTAATTTCGTTTGTAACTAATCAAAATTTAGGTCTGGAACTCCAGATCAATCGTAATTTGTTAAAGATCAATTAAAATTCGTAAAAGATCATTTAAAATTTCAAAATGATTAATTTAATTGAATTTCGTAAAAGATTAATTGTAATTCGATGATTCCGGTCGCAAATCGTTTCATATTTATTGAAATTAACGAATAATAAATAGAATCTTTGAATTTTAAATATATTCTTTGATTTTCAATAGGGTTGGCTATGTATACGCCCTAGGTTAGGTTAGGTTGTAAGTGGCTGCTGACGTTTTACGTCAACACACGTAGACTCTGAGGTCCATTGTGATACCACGGGACCGTAATAGGTTTCCCTACTAGTCCCTGTCGTTAAACCAGTTTGAGCTTCTTATGAAACTCCTTAGATATTGAATTTTGACATCCGACAAATCAGAAAGATCGTACAGCTCCCTAGATCCCAGTGAATCAAGTCTCTGACCAGAAAGTGACGGGCAATGGCAAATAAAGTGTTCGATAGTTTCCAACTCCTCTTCATCCATCGACGGCACATTTAACCGCTCTGCATGCTTCCCTATAAGACAGTGTCCGGTAATTATAGAAACCACCGTCGAAATCTCTCCTCTTGGAAGCGATATCAGCTCACTTGTGCGCCCCTGATTAAGTGAAGGCCAAATCAGTGGTGTTGTCTGACACGTCCATCCATTTGCCCATCTTTGATTAGTCTCCGTCGCAGAACAAAGCCGTAGGTTTTGCTTGCAAGTTTCTAGAGGCATACCAACACATTCCAATTCTGTTGGAACCTGTAAGGTAGTTCCTAGTCTTGCAAGCTCATCAGCTTTGCAATTCCCTGGAATGTCTCTGTGCCCTGGGACCCATATGAGTCGTATGTTAAACTGCTGGCCATCTCATTTAAAGACGTGCGGCAGTTAAGGGCAGATCTTGTTTTCAGAAACATTGAATCCAGGGACTTGACCGCGGCTTGACTGTCAGTATAGATGTTGACTGCGGTTGTAGACATGACATTGCAGCTCAACCAGTCAGTCACTTCCTTTACTGCCATCATCTCTGCCTGGTAAACACTGCAATGATCTGGCAATCTTCGAGTCAGGCTCAATCCAAGCTCTTCCGAATAGACTCCAAAGCCCACTTGTTCGTGCAACCTCGATCCATCTGTATAAAAATTTATGGTGGCTCCACTACCCGGAATGTCCCCCATCCAAGACTCCCTGGATGGTATCATAGTGGTAAAGTGGCGCTCAAAGAGGGAGCACAGTCCACATTTTGTGATATTGTTATCTTCTTCAAGATCGCGCTATGGCCACAATCGCTGCTCCTCCATTGCAGCGTGCTATCAAGTCGAATTGCCGTCGCAGCCGCACACTGCCTACCCAATATGTCCAATGGTATCAGATGAAGCAGGATTTCTAATGCAGCCGTAGGTGTAGTACGAAGAGCACCAGTGATGCACATCGACGCCATTCTCTGTACCTTCGTGATAAAGACACAGTTCGCTTTTGTTTCTAAAGCAGGCCACCAGACAATGATTCCATACAGCAAAATTGGACGCACCACTGCTGTATAGATCCAATGAACGTCTCAATAGGCAACCCTAATTTTCAATTTAAGGGCTTATTGTAAAAACTCGGTAAACAACTTTTAAAATATTTGGAGAACTTTTATTCTCAACATACTTGTACGAAGGTTTAAAGCAAGACTTCTGCCAAAAATCTGTCAATGGAACATGAGCAGAAGGCGAAAAACACGAAAAAATAAAATGTTGCCTATCAAGTTCTTGCAGTAAGCCCTTCAATTGATCTTTTTAGAATAACTACTATCCCCAAAACAATTTATAAATTTAAATTTCAGAAACTTATTTAACAAAGAATGAACTCGTTTAGCGTTTATATATAGTAGTGAACGGTTGATGCCGTTTCCTGTAACAAAAAACAACATGTTTTGAATTTTTAATTTATCTATTTACTATTTCATATTGAATTTAAAATTTTTCCTAAGTTTTTAAATTCTCCCAGCAAAACTTTTCGGAGTCATTCAAAAATAACTAGTTCTAGAAGTACTTCAAAGCTTGTCACGAGAGGTTCTCAAAGAGCATCCTGGAGTGATGTCACAACTAGTTCTAGAAGTGATCCAAAAGGGTAATATTTGATTCCAAAGAGCTTTTTTGGAGTAGTTTGGGAACTAGTGATTTGGAACTAGTCGTACATGACTTCTGCACCACTTCCATGAAACAAATACTGGTTCTCAAATAACATCTTGGAAGCTGTTTCAAAAACTTATAATTTTTTTTCAAAAAAGAAAAAAATATATATTTGGTTACATATATTCGATTAGAGTTTTATTCTAGTTCGAGGCCCAAAAATATTTCTATTTATGATATTGTCATAATAGAGTATTTTTAATTTATTGCTTTAAAAAAGTTACTATCTCATAGTATGTCTGTACTGATCAGTTTCATCCCCACTAAAGGAATCTTCAGCAGACTTTAGAGAATCATCGTTGGTCAATCAAACATCAAACCAGACATAATATTTGATATATTTCCCAAGTTATATGAGAAGTACTATTATGAAGGTCCGAAATCTGTTTTCCAACAAAAATAACTCTTTTTAAGCAAAAATTGTATATATTAAATCACCGTCGGTAACTATTAATATATGTGTTGCTGTTATTTTACAATAACAACAGTGCCTAACCAAACAATAGTGTTGGTAGGATAAGTCGTACTAAACTTTGTGTTAAATGTTGTTTTTTTATTTTTAGTACCAAAAGGTACATAAAAATAAAATGTATTTATTCGGCCTTTATATATGTATATATATTCGATTAGAGTTTTATTCTAGTTCGAGGCCCAAAAATATTTCTATTTATGATATTGTCATAATAGAGTATTTTTAATTTATTGCTTTAAAAAAGTTACTATCTCATAGTATGTCTGTACTGATCAGTTTCATCCCCACTAAAGGAATCTTCAGCAGACTTTAGAGAATCATCGTTGGTCAATCAAACATCAAACCAGACATAATATTTGATATATTTCCCAAGTTATATGAGAAGTACTATTATGAAGGTCCGAAATCTGTTTTCCAACAAAGTTTTCTCTAAAGTCTGCTGAAGATTCCTTTAGTGGGGATGAAACTGATCAGTACAGACATACTATGAGATAGTAACTTTTTTAAAGCAATAAATTAAAAATACTCTATTATGACAATATCATAAATAGAAATATTTTTGGGCCTCGAACTAGAATAAAACTCTAATCGAATATATATACATATATAAAGGCCGAATAAATACATTTTATTTTTATGTACCTTTTGGTACTAAAAATAAAAAAACAACATTTAACACAAAGTTTAGTACGACTTATCCTACCAACACTATTGTTTGGTTAGGCACTGTTGTTATTGTAAAATAACAGCAACACATATATTAATAGTTACCGACGGTGATTTAATATATACAATTTTTGCTTAAAAAGAGTTATTTTTGTTGGAAAACAGATTTCGGACCTTCATAATAGTACTTCTCATATAACTTGGGAAATATATCAAATATTATGTCTGGTTTGATGTTTGATTGACCAACGATGATTCTCTAAAGTCTGCTGAAGATTCCTTTAGTGGGGATGAAACTGATCAGTACAGACATACTATGAGATAGTAACTTTTTTAAAGCAATAAATTAAAAATACTCTATTATGACAATATCATAAATAGAAATATTTTTGGGCCTCGAACTAGAATAAAACTCTAATCGAATATATATACATATATAAAGGCCGAATAAATACATTTTATTTTTATGTACCTTTTGGTACTAAAAATAAAAAAACAACATTT
The DNA here is from genome assembly GCA_963921195.1 of Pegoplata infirma. Taxonomy (NCBI): domain Eukaryota; kingdom Metazoa; phylum Arthropoda; class Insecta; order Diptera; family Anthomyiidae; genus Pegoplata; species Pegoplata infirma. The sequence goes on along the minus strand of OY992536.1, from coordinate 80,779,850 downwards.
AACACAAAGTTTAGTACGACTTATCCTACCAACACTATTGTTTGGTTAGGCACTGTTGTTATTGTAAAATAACAGCAACACATATATTAATAGTTACCGACGGTGATTTAATATATACAATTTTTGCTTAAAAAGAGTTATTTTTGTTGGAAAACAGATTTCGGACCTTCATAATAGTACTTCTCATATAACTTGGGAAATATATCAAATATTATGTCTGGTTTGATGTTTGATTGACCAACGATGATTCTCTAAAGTCTGCTGAAGATTCCTTTAGTGGGGATGAAACTGATCAGTACAGACATACTATGAGATAGTAACTTTTTTAAAGCAATAAATTAAAAATACTCTATTATGACAATATCATAAATAGAAATATTTTTGGGCCTCGAACTAGAATAAAACTCTAATCGAATATATATACATTAAGGGTGTTCTTATTTTTTTATTTCGGATTTTTGTGTTGCACTGGGCAGAATTTTGTTCCTTTGTACTAAAAACTTAATAATAAAAAATTTGGAGTTAATCCGATAACTTTAAGTGGACGCGGAAACGATCTGAAGTTTGAAAAACGAATTACAGGGGGAAAAAACGACTTTTTACTCATTTTCTCAATTTTTTCGACATTTTAAGTTAACTTTGAATTCAAATGGTTACAGAATTGTGATGTGGAGTACATTACCTTTGTAATAAGGCAATAAAAACTAAAATCGGTTAAAAATCAGCCAAGTTATTACAACTGCCCCAGACAACTAGCGTGTGGCAGACCACTTGATCAAAGATTTCGAGTTCCATTTTTGAAATTGATTGAAATTATCTACTATAGCAACATTTTTTTATTCTTTTAGTCCCAATGTACTAAGGTGATAAGCATTTTTTATATTGTGTTATGCTAACTTGTTTTAAATAAATGGTAAAAAGGTCTTAATTTTTCAACCCTGTTTTCAAATCTCCAATTTCAAATTTTTATTTTTTTTGGCAAATAAAATTTAAAAAATTGACCATTGGACTATAGGATTTTGTAAAGCACATATAAGGGAATAAAAACTACAAAAATTGTAGACATTCCTTTTTTCATTTGGCTAGTTTAGCGATTTTATTTCGGCGGATTTCGAGATAATAGTGATTTTGGTAACTTTTTTAGCTTTTAGTTAATTTTTTATTATTTTTTAACAAACCTCATATGTTTTCTACCGAATTATAGCAGTATAATATAGAATACTTCAATCCCTTTAATAAGAGCGAAATTGAGACATGAAAAATTGACCCAATTAAAGGTCAAAGGTCAAATGTTAGAAGAATTTGAATTTTTAAAGATTAACAGATTTTTCGAGCGGATATTAATGAAACTGATTGATGTTATTTTAATATGTCTAAAAATTAATAGTTTGTTATTAAAATTCAGAACATTAACCCTTAAGTGCTGTTGGGGTCTATATGACCCTATGAAATAATATACTTATATTTTCTCCATTATAAAAAAAAAACTATAGACCCCAATAGCACTTAAGGGTTAATTTTCTGAATTTTAATAATAATCCATTTACGTTTAATCATATTAAAACAACATCAAGGAATTTCATTAATATCCGCTCAAAAAAATTGTTAATCTTTAAAAATTTAAATTATTCTAAAATTTGACCTTTAATTGGGTCAATTTTTCATGTCTCAATTCCGCTCTTATTAAAGGAATTGAAGTATTCTATATTATGCTGCAATAATTCGGTTGAAAACATATGTGGTTTGTTAAAAAATTATAAAAAAAATAACTAAAAGCTAAAAAAGTTACCAAAATCACTATTATCTCGAAATCCGCCGAAATAAAATCGCTGAACTAGCCGAATGAAAAAAGGAATGTCTACAATTTTTGCAGTTTTTATTCCCTTATATGTGCTTAACAAAATCCTATAGTCCAATGGTCAATTATTTAAATTTTATTTGCCAAAAAAAATAAAAATTTGAAATTGGAGATTTGAAAACAGGGTTGAAAAATTAAGACCTTTTTACCATTTATTTAAAACAAGTTAGCATAACACAATATGAAAAATGCTTATCACCTTAGTACATTGGGACTTAAAGAATAAAAAAATGTTGCTAAAGTAGATAATTTCAATCAATTTCAAAAATGGAACTCGAAATCTCTGATCAAGTGGTCTGCCACACGCTAGTTGCCTGGGGCAGTTGTAATAACTTGGCTGATTTTTAACCGATTTTAGTTTTTATTGCCTTATTACAAAGGTAATGTACTCCACATCACAATTCTGTAACCATTTGAATTCAAAGTTAACTTAAAATGTCGAAAAAATTGAGAAAGTGAGTAAAAAGTCATTTTTTCCCCTTGTAATTCGTTTTTCAAACTTCAGGTCGTTTCCGCGTCCACTTAAAGTTATCGGATTAACTCCAAATTTTATTTTTTTAAGTTTTTAGTATAAAGGAACAATAATTTGCCCAGTGCCAAGCAATTAAAACATTTTAAATTTTCCCCTTACTGTTAAGAACACCCTTAATATACATATATAAAGGCCGAATAAATACATTTTATTTTTATGTACCTTTTGGTACTAAAAATAAAAAAACAACATTTATATTTTGTTACGCATTTTTCTCTTGCATCTTCTATTTGGAAAAAGTCAAACCTTTTGAAATATGTACAGAGAGGCTAAAAATATTAAATATTGGGTAATTTGTTTGGTATTATTAAGTATTGGGGCATTAGTGCAAATAGGTTTTATAGATCCATTCAATTACCTTACTACAATCTGCAATAAAATACTTTATTTACTACAGCTGGAATTTTTTATTACAAAAAGTAAACAAAACTTTCCAATTGTAGCAAAAATAGTAAGCAATTTGAGTAATCCAACTAAGCATAAATTCGTGTATTTTTTGGTCCCTACAATATTTTTTTTGTTTTCAAAAATCCCTTATTCTCCTTCTAGATAATTTCCAATTGCATTAATGACTAAAAAAACAAAAAAATACTTCTAATTTTGTTCAGTAAAGTGCTGATATTGCGTTATATTTTCAACAAAAAATAATTAAAAAATGTTTTTTTTTGCAAAAAAAAATGTACACAATGTTCCTAGACTGCTTCCCTAGAACTAGTTCTGATGGTGACAATTTCAAACAAAAATCATGGGTTAAAGAATGGGATAAAGAATTGGTTCTGTAATGACTTAAAGAACCGCTCCATACATGGGTTCCTAGACTACTTTCCAAGAACTAGTTCTGATGGTGACAATTTCAAACAAAAATCATGACTCTGAGAACGAGATAGAGAACTAGTGCCACAATAGCTTCTTGGAACTAGTTCCTGTCGTGACAATTTCAAAGAAAAATCATGGGTTAAAGAATGGGATAAAGAACTGGTTCTAGAAGTAGTGATGGAACCGTTCCATAGAAGGGGTGATTGTTCCTAGACTACTCCCCCAGAACTAGTTCTGACGGTGACAATTTCAAACAAAAATCATGACTCTGAGAACGAGATAGAGAACTAGTCGAGCAAAAAAGAAGTACTCTAGCACTAGTTCTGGAAGTCATCCAAGTTTTGCTGGGCTGTGATATATATAAATTCCTAATTGTTCCAAATAACTTGAAAACTCAGGCACTGAAAGGTTACAAAAGACCTAAGTACTAAATGTAAAATCTGGCTTAAATATCAGATTTTTGGTAAATAACAAATTTATGATCATATATGTCAACTAAAAATCCCATCGATTTCAAAAAAGTTTTTTTCCTTTACATTTTAGCTCAACATTTTTGTCCACTACTGTAGCAAATCATCAATCAGCATTTGTTTGTTTGGTAGCCCAAATGAAAAATTTGGTAAATATACAATCTAAAAAGGTAATATCCTCCAGCAAAGGTGGCGTTGGTGCTAGTGATTCTTCTTTAGTAGTTGCCAATGTGGAATTGACTAATAAAACTAAAAGTACACGAACGGCCAATCGACCAACAAAAAATACCGCTGCAAATATTGTTAGTATTACAAACAATACTTGTCCATCCACCACTACAACAATCTCCAATGCTCCAAATAAAAAGACAAAATGTATTGTTAATCTACCCGTCAAACAAAAAACCACCAATAAACCATTAAATCAAGTAAAAAAAGTAGACCTACCTAAAGAATTAATCAAGACCACCACAACTCGTAGTACCCGGCTAACTGTAAATGCTAATAAAAATAAACAACAACAACATACCACGCCTACACCGACCGAAATACAAGTTAAAATTGTTAAAGGAAAGTCCTCCAAGGTATCACAAACGGCGGGTATAACAAAAGCAAAATCTCGTAGAAAATTAGGCAGTGCCAAAACAAAAAATATTAATATTAAAGAATTGGCTTCCACAATAGCCAAAGATAAATTACATACTAATCCTAGTGCTAAAGCTCATGCAAGTGCTGTTGAAACTTCGGCGCCACAACAGCAAATTAACAGACGTAAACGTAAAATTTTACAAGATGATGTTAATGAATTATACACAACACAACCTACAACAGATTCAACGAAATTTCCTGGAAAAGCACGTAAAAGTGTTAGACTTTCAAAGGACATTTGTGCCAATAGTAATCAACTATTTAAAAATCCCATTGTTTTAACTAAAAATCAAATTGCTAACTCCTCCAACAACAACAACAGCAAACACCTTAACCCTCAAAGATCTGGGGTCTGTTTTTCACCACCCTTAACGAGGTCACGACTGAAGCAGTTAAACCAACAGCAGCATGGTAAGATTGTCGCTAATTCTAATACCATAGAAATTAAAAAACGTAAAGTTTAAATTATATATAATTATATTTCCTAAAATAATTCTTTATTTTTTCACCTTCACAAAAATAACAAAAATATCTGTTATAAAAGTCTTTTATAACAAACTTAAAGCTAAACTATGGTTGGTATTTTATAGAAATTAAAAACAAATATCTTTAGTCCTTGTGTTAATTCCCTTTTTCTCATTCTAATTTTCTAGAATGTTATCGTTTAAAAAAAATAAGGGTAATGTTTATGTAAAATTGTTTAAAAAAAAATATTTTCTAAACTTTATTAAATCATTTTATTATTCAAAAATGAATAATTCTATTTGTATTTAACTTTTTGTGTAAAAAATATATATTTTATAATACATACTTACTGGGCTATTCATAATGAGTAAATTAAATCTAATGTAGGTTTATTTGACTGATTGCATGAATATTTGTCAAATAAACCTACTTAAAGTATACTTTAAGTATTATGAATAACCCCCTTAATATATAAAATATTTTTTGTTAATTTGTTGTAATACTGTCCCAAATTAGTGTACATTGGAATATATTTTATTAATATTTCTTCATGGAAATCTATAAAAATCTAAGAACTTATTCCAAAAGGCAAACCTTCCTAAAGGTATCCTTTAGCATTTTTTCTTATCGATAACTTTATTTCTTCCTATTGGGAAAATCGTCGGTTACCAAATATTTTTCTTTTTGGTAAAACTTCTAAAGAAGTACTCCCTAACTGAGTACATACTTCTTTGTTCGAAAAAGATCATTAGATTTTGAGACATATTCCGCTAATATATTTCTCATATTTTGACAGCTTTTTTCTAATGTAAAATTCTTAAATTTCTCATCAACAGCCTTTCGTATAGATTAATAGAATCATTCCGGAATCATTGATTCTGGTTTGGATAAAAAAAAACAATTTTTAGTAATCTGGCTAAAAATGTGTTTTAATTTTATTGAAATTCCCTTATAGGTCTCTACTCAAAATACACCGCTGATAAAACCAAAAACTAACCGAGGCCCCATGGTGGGCGCCAAAAAATTCAAATTGGGTTATAAACTGAAAAAAAAATTGTTCCAATGAACTTGTTGCAGAACACTTTAGTTTGCCTATAAATAATTTGAAATGAAAGGTTATTTGGCTTCTAGAAGTTGACGACAATAATTTTAATATAAAGCCCCGAGTTGGGGGCCAATTATTTTTTAAATTTTTTTATTATGAGGAATACTTTCTTTAAAAACCCTTAGAACAATCATTAGACTCTAAAGATTTGAACTTATCAAAAAATCCTCAGATTCTGATGTCTTTTTTTTAAATAAATCATAAAATCCTGAGAACTTTTTCTTTAGATTGATAGGAGTTGAGGTATTATATAGATTTTAATAAGGAAAACAATGTTTAGTTAACTTGTTAAAAAAAACTATCAACTTAATTGAAATTCCCTCAAGAAGCTCCAATCAACATACATCACTAACTGGGACCCCATGTTGGCGTTCCAAAAAATTATATTGATTTAAACTGCAAAAAAAATATGTTCCAAAGAACTTGTTGCAAAACAATTCAGTTTTCTATAATCAACTTGAAATGAAAGGTTATTTGGAAGCTTCAAGTTGACAGCAATGATTTTAATATAAAACCTCAATTTTTTTGCAAATTTTTATATTATGAGGAAAACTTCCTTTAAAAAGCCTGATTCTGAGGAATTCCTTTTTGGAACAATCATTAGATTCTAAAGTGTTCTTCTTATAAAAAAAAATCCTCAGATTCTGATATCTTTTTTTTTAATAAATCCTAAAATCCTGAGAACTTTTTCTTTAGATTAATAGTAGTCGAGGAATTCTATAGATTTTGATAAGGAAAAAAAAAATTAGTTAACTGGTTACAAAAAGTATCAATTTTATTGGAATTCCTTCATAAGGCTCCAAGGCGCCAATTATTTTGTAAATTTTTGTAATAATATTAGGAATACTTCCTTTAAAAAACCTTAGACTCTGAGGAATTGCTTTTTGGAACAATCATTAGATTCTAAAGATTTGTTATTATAAAAAAATCCTCAGACTCTGATGTCTTTTTTTAAATAAATCATAAAATCCTGAGAACTTTTTCTTTAGATTAATAGGAGTTGAGGAATCATATAGATTTTGATAAGAAAAACAATTTTGGAAAACTGGTTAAAAAAAATTTTTTTATTGAAATTCCCTCAAAACCAAAAAGTAACTTTATATATAAACTGCGAAAACTTATGTTGCAATGAACTTGTTACAAAACAGTTTAGTTTTCTATAACCAATTCGAATTCAAAGGTAATTTGGATGCTTCAAGTTGACAGAAATGATTTTAATATAAAACCCCGAGTTGGGGGCCAATTATTTTGTAAATTTTTATATTTTGGAGAATACTTTCTTTAAAAAACCTTAGATTCTGAGGAATTCTTTTTTGGATCATTAGATTCTAAAGTGTTCTTATAAAAAAATCCTCAGATTCTGATGTCTTTTTTTAAATAAGTCTTAAAATCCTGAGAACTTTTTCATTAGATTAATAGGAGTTGAAGTATTTTGTGGATTTTGATAAGGGAACAATATTAAGTAAACTGGTTAAAAAAAGTATCAATTATATTAAAATTTCCTCATAAGGCTCCAATCAAAATACACCACTTACATGGGCTCCATGTTGGGCGCCAAAAAAATAAATTGATTAATAAACTGCAAAAAATTATATATTTCAAATAACTTGTTACATAACACTTTAGTTTTCCTATAACTAATTTGAAATAAAAGGTTATTTGGCCCCTAGAAGTTGACAGCAATGATTTTAAGATAAAGCCCCGAGTTGGGCGCCAATTATTTTGTAAAGATTTAATCGATTTCTTCTACATCACAATGCATAGATTATAAATTTTGTTGCTATAAAAAATTTATTACATTTATATGGGTTTTACTATCAAAGAAATCGTCAGATTTTTATTATACTTTCAACAGAAATTCGGTAATTTAAAAGAAATGTTGTAAAAAAAACTTTAGGTTCTGTGGAATTTTTCTTAAACAATGGCCGCTAATAATTTTTTCCTAAAAAAATTATCCCAAGAAAATTGTTTTGAGTAAATTCCTATTGCAATGTACATAAAATAATTTTTTTGTTTTAAAAAACGATTGTTATTGGGAAATCTACAAACAAAAATCATCGATTATGGAATGTTTTGTATAATCGTTTCTAGGATTATATAATGCGTTCTGTAACCGATTATTAGGAATGGAAAATTTGGCTTGGATTGTAAATGCATTTTTTAAAGAAACAAAATTCTAATCGAAAATTAGACACTCCATATTAGGCACTCATTTTTAGACACACGATGTTAGCCCTCATTTTTCATCTTGAATACGGCCGTAAATTTTGTTTCTTTTGAAAACTCCTCAGATTCTGATGTGTTAACTGAAAATGAAATTAAAATTACACGTTCATCATAAATTGCTTTTCGAGATTTAAAGAAATAAATTTTAAGATTTAAAGAAATTGTTATAAGAAAAAGTCTTGGGTTATGAGTTATTTTTCCTTTACAAAAGGGCTCAAAATCTTATGATTTTTTAACTGTAAAGAAAACTCAAATTTTTAAAGAATGTATTATCGAAAAACATCAATTGATAACACCGCTCAACAAATATAAGGTTTTTGGCTCCGGTTTGAAGTTACATATAAAATTTTAAAAGATTTTGACTCGCTGATTCCAAATCTGTGCTCCAAATTTTTCCATCACGTCTAAGATTTTAATTATTCGCGGTTGAAAATGCGAAAAACGCGATTTCTGCCTTTTTTGAAAGCTGACACAGCATCCACTGGGTGGAATAAAAATCTGGTATAAAGCGTTAGAGTAGAATTTAACTATGATTTCAAATATATGATCAAAAAAATTTGAAGTTGTTAAACTACTTATTATTGGCCAAACATGTATTTTAAAAAAACATTGTGAAAAAAAATTGGAAAAAGCACCATTTTTAAAAGGCTCTAAAACTAAAACTCGATGATCAATCTTTACTGTGATGAGCTCAAAATTTAGGCAAAAGTTCTTTCTTTCTTATAGACTTTTAAGCCCATTAAAGAAATATTCCGGTTTATACGAAAAATAACACAGAAAACTTAAATTTTTAAAATATATTTTTTTTTTTAGTTTTTCTTCGGAAAATATAAAAAAAAAACTAAGGTAGATACCTTTTTTACAAAAATGGTAATTTTAACAGTATCATTTTGAAACGCAAGTGTAACAAGGCTGACCATTCGTACTGATTTCATCAGTACATGCACTGATTTTTGATCACGTGTACTGATCAAATAACGTTGTACTGATTTGTACTGATTTTTGAACATTTCAACATAAAAAAATTTTAATTCGATACAATTGAAGGGCTTATTGTAAAAACTCGATAAGCAACACTTCATTTTACTGTGGATTTTGCCTTAAAAATATTGAAATAATAAAAATATTGAAATAATAAAAATATATCTTTTGAACAACTTTCATACTCAAGATACTTGTACGAAGGGTTTAAACAAAACTTCTGGCAAAAATCTTTCAATGAAACATCAGTAGAAGGCAAAAAACACAAAAAAATAAAATGTTGCATATCAAGTTTTTTCAATAAGCCCTTCTATTGATCTTTTTCAAGTTAACATTGACGTTTTTCGAATTATAATTGATTTTTTTCGTATTACAATTGATTTATTTCGAATTACAATTGATCTATTTCGAATTACATTTGTAAATGGTGTAAAAAAAAAAACACATAGAAACTTGGGCGTACTAATTTGAGTCGAGAAAAAAATTGTCACCCTAAGTGTAACCCAACCAAACGCAATAATTAGAAAAAAATTGTTTTCTATGTTGGAGGCAATAGACAAATTATACTTTTGCGCTTTATACCAGATTTGTATTCCACTGAATGGCTGCTGTGCAGTTTTTCAAATAATGCAATAATCGTAATTTTTTTGCATTTTCAAAAGTGAATAACTAAAAATCCGGACGTGATGGAAAAATTTTGAAAAAAGATTTGGAATAAGGAGATCAAAGTCTACAAAATTGATCACCAGAATTCAAACCGGAAAATGAGTGTTGAGCGGTGTAATTAATTTAAAAAAAATCCTCATATTATGAGGATTACTTTAAAAAAAAAAACCTCAGATTCTGAGGAATTAAAAAAGTCCTCAGATTCTGATTGCTTTTTCTCTTTAAAATAAATCATCACTTCTGAACAATTGATCCATTTGAAAAATTTTAATTTTCTAAGGACTTCTTCCTGAAAAAAAAAAATCCTTAGATTCTGAGGAATTTCTGTTAGAGAGTTGTTCTATAACAGAAATTCCTAAGAATCTATTTTTTAGATTCAAAAATTTTGTTCCTATAGAAAATTCAGAAAACATTATTTCGCAATAGTTAATATGTTGAAATGTATTCCAATTGCACTGTCATTGAATCTCATGATAAAATTTAAAAACAGAAACATTACCCTACATTTAATAGAAAAATTAAATATAAAATAAATAAAGTTTTTTTTCAAATTCAAATGCTTTAGAATCTTAATGCTGGAAAATCATTTTTAATATATTTAAATTTTTAAATTTAAAATTTGCTGTTAAAAAATCAAAAATGTGATGTAAATCTTAAAATATATAATTTTTAACCTTTCATGGGGCATTTTACAGCGTTAATTCCGATCGGAAGTAAAATTAAATGTTTTCTCTGAAAAGGCAAAACAAAATATTTTTCAGAATGAAAGTGATTTCATTTAATTAAAAAAAAAATATTTCTTCTACGTTTTCAGGGAAAACATTCAATTCCACTTTCAAACGGATACTATGTGACAGTTGACCGCTATTTTATTCAACTTTTAATTTCCCTAAGTTTCCAGGCAAATTTTTATTCTCCCAGGCCTTAAACTCATGTGGTACTAATTTGAGGCCAATTCAAATTATCTAATTTGATTTAAATTAAGTTTAAATAAAAGTTTGTCTCTAGTTTTATGAAAGGTTCAATGAAAAAAAATTAAGAAAATACTGCAATTTTTGCAAATTTCGAATGGCAATATCTCGAAAACCGTTCGACCGACTTTAGAATTTTTTAAGAGGTTTAGTTCTAGGCGAATAAAATTTTACAAGGACACTTGGAATAATCAAAAGTTGAAAAAAAAACTGTCTCTAATGTGACATGCCTGCAAGATTTATGTAACGTTTGGTTGATTTTTGTATGTATCCAAAAAACAAAATGGTATCAGGTCATCTAATTTTTTTTTTCAAAAGTACCAACTTTTAAAATTAAAAAGGCATCTCCAAAAAGTTAGTTGTTTTAAATTATGTTTTTCAAAATTTTGTGTAAAAAAAATAATATATTTTAGGGCATTAATCATTTCTTTAACCAGCCCTCAACATTTAATTTAAACTGCTCTCAAATTATATATTTTAGGGCATTAATCATTTCTTTAACCAGCCCTCAATATTTAATTTTAACTGCTCTCAAACTAAATACAAAACAAGAAGTATTAAGTTAAAAATAAAAACAAAAATCTTTTCAAAATAATAAAAAATAAACAAGAAACTCAATTATTTATAAGAACAAAAACAAAAAAAACAAAACAATTTAAATAGTAGAGAACAAAGTTTATACATGTGTGAATTTGAAATTTAAAAAATTAAACTTGCAAAAATAAAACAAAAATATACTTTTTCTTAAAACAAAAAATTAAATGATAAAATATGTAGTCATTATAAAAACAAAACAAAAATCAAACAGAAAACAAGAGATATTTTCCTATTATTTAAATGATAAGTTCTTTTTTACTATTTATTATTATTAATATATATTTTAAAACTATAAACATTTGTGTTATAAAAAACTTTCAATGAAACAAAAAAAAAACAAGAAAAACTGTGTGTTGTGATATAATATGAAGAAAATTATATAATTTTTTTTTTTTTAATTTTATTTTTATTAAAAATGCAATGCATAATTTATTGAACATGATTTATTTTTTAAAAATAATAAATTTGTTTGTGTATTTAGTTTATAATGATATTTTATTTTTAATACATACAATATATTTTATTAAACTTTGGTGTAGTTTTTCTTTGTTTAATTTATTTTCTAAAAAAAAAAAATGCAACATATATTTAGTATTAAAATCTAATAATATCAAGGCATATTTGTAAAAGTCAAGTAAAATTAAAAGAATGAACACAAATTACACAATTATTACAATTTAAATTATTATAAACAACTTAATAAGCCACTAATTAATAAAGTAATATTAAATAAAAAAAATTAAAAAAAAAAATATATTGAACATTTCTCTAGAAATTTATTTTAAACTGAAGTGAAAACATTAAACAACAGCTCTTCTGGATGGAAATATATAAATTTGTTCAAATTGTTAGTAGAAAGCGATTCAGATCAGGTTAGCCAAACGTTAATGAAACGGAAGGTATCAACTGTTTTGATTTTTCCAGAGGGAAAAAGGTCTCAGAATCTGAGCCTTTTTTATGGGAAAAATGTCACAGAATATAAAATTTTTGTCAGATTCTGAGACCATTTTCCTATAGAAAAAGTCTTAGATTCTAAGACCTTTTTCCTATAGAAAAAGTCTCAGATTCTGAGACACTTTTCCTATAGAAAAAGTCTCAGATTCTGAGACACTTTTCCTATAGAAAAAGTCTCAGATTCTGAGACACTTTTCCTATAGAAAAAGTCTCAGATTCTGAGACACTTTTCCTATAGAAAAAGTCTCAGATTCTGAGACACTTTTCCTACAGAAAAAGTCTCAGATTCTGAGACACTTTTCCTATAGAAAAAGTCTCAGATTATGAGACACTTTTCCTATAGGAAAAGTCTCAGATTCTGAGACACTTTTCCTATAGAAAAAGTCTCAGATTCTGAGACACTTTTCCTATAGAAAAAGTCTCAGATTCTGAGACACTTTTCCTATAGAAAAAGTCTCAGATTCTGAGACACTTTTCCTATAGAAAAAGTCTCAGATTCTGAGACACTTTTCCTATAGAAAAAGTCTCAGATTCTGAGACACTTTTCCTATAGAAAAAGTCTCAGATTCTGAGACACTTTTCCTATAGAAAAAGTCTCAGATTCTGAGACACTTTTCCTATAGAAAAAGTCTCAGAGTCTGAGACACTTATCCTATAGAAAAAGTCTCGGATTCTGAGAAACTTTTCCTATAGAAAAAGGTTCAGACTCTGAGACACTTTTCCTATAGAAAAAGTCTCAGATTCTGAGACACTTTTCCTATAGAAAATGTCTCAGATTCTGAGACACTTTTTCTATAGAAAAAGCCTCAGATTCTGAGACACTTTTCCTATAGAAAAAGTCTCAGATTCTGAGACACTTTTCCTATAGAAAAAGTCTCAAATTCGGAGACACTTTTTCTATAGAAAAAGTCTCAGATTCTGAGACACTTTTGCTATAGAAAAAGTCTCAGATTCTGAGACACTTTTCCTATAGAAAAAGTCTCAGATTCTGAGACACTTTTCCTATAGAAAAAGTCTCAGATTCTGAGACACTTTTCCTATAGAAAAAGTCTCAGATTCTGAGACACTTTTCCTATAGAAAAAGTCTCAGATTCTGAGTCTTAGAAAGTGTCTCAAAATCTGAGACTTTTTCTATAGGAAAAGTGTCTCAGAATCTGAGACTTTTTTTAAAGGAAAAGTGTCTCAGAATCTGAGACTTTTTCTATAGGAAAAGTGTCTCAGAATCTGAGACTTTTTCTATAGGAAAAGTGTCTCAGAATCTGAGACTTTTTCTATAGGAAAGTGTCTCAGAATCTGAGACTTTTTCTATAGGAAAAGTGTCTCAGAATCTGAGACTTTTTCTATAGGAAAAGTGTCTCAGAATCTGAGACACTTTTCCTAAAGAAAAAGTCACAGATTCTCAAATTCTGCGACCTTTTTCCTATAGAAAAAGTCTCAGATTCTGAGACCTTTTATCTATAGAAAAAGTCTTATATTTTAAGACCTTTTTCCTATAGAAAAACTCTTAGATTCTGAGACACTTTTCCTATAGAAAAAGTCTCAGATCCTGAAACACTTTTCCTATAGAAAAAGTCTCAGATTCTGAGACCTTTTTTCTATAGAAAAATTCTAAGACCTTTTTTTCTATAGAAAAAGTCTCAGATTCCGAGACCTTTTTTCTATAGAAAAAGTCTATAGATTCTGAGATATTTTTTTCTATAGAAAGAGTCTTAGATTCTGAGTACTTTTCCTATAGAAACCTTTTTTCCATAACAAAAATTTCAGATTCTGAGACATTGTTCCCATAAAAAAAGTCTCAGATATTGAGACCTTTTCCCCATTGAAAAAGTCTTAAATTCTAAGACATTTTTTCATAGAAAAAGTCTTAGATTCTGAGAATTTTTCGCATAAGAAAAAACTTTTTTTAAGGAAAACTGCTCAGACACTGAAAAATGTTCCCGATAAAAAAATCTCAATTTCTGAGACTTTCCATAAAAAGTCTCAGATTCGAACTCATTATTCCATAGAAAATGTCTCAGATTCGGACCCTTTTCCTTTAAGAAAAAGTCTCATATTCTGAGACCTTTTTCCTATAGGAAAAGTTTCAATTTCTAAGACCTTTTTCTTTTAAAAAAAAGTCTCAGATTGTTTTAATTATTAAAAGTAATTCATACAAATTATTCTTCTTCCAACAATATCATTTGCTGTGGCAAAACATCCCATAGATCTTTTAACTTATAACCATCTCGTATGCGTTCCATAGCAAATCCCAATTCTTTACAATAAACTGGCTCTCTTGGTGGTTTTTCTTCACCCACCGCTAAACTACCCTCAGCCAAATAAGTATTTAACTTTGAATTGATTTCCTTTTCCTGACGTTCATCAATTTCTTGAAATTCTTCAATTCTAAATTCTTTTCTAGCGGCAGCCGCAGCAGAAGCATTCAGTTTTTCCAATTCCGATGATTCATACACAATGCCAAAATTAGGATTTTCCGTATAAACAGAATGTAAAGAAATGAGTTCTTTAAAAATTTCCGTTAAACGTTCTGGGGGATCGATGCGAAAACCTAAAACATAACCACCACCAGTTTCAGCCGTTTGTATAACTAAAGCTGGACCATATTTGGACTCTCGAATGCGAATCTGAAATGGAACGAATGTAAATTTTTGAAGTTGGAATAAAAAAAAATACTAACATTAGCTATTTGCATATAGGGTAAACTTATGTTGAACGTCTCATTAGCATCGGCATACCAAACCACTCGTATATTGCTGACAACAAAACAACCTAAATTACCCTGATCACTTGATAAATTCCAGACACCATTTACTTTATTGAAAACTTGCTCCTGGGGTAATATAATTAATTGTCCTGATTGCAGTATAGCACCACGTAATTTCAAATCTCGATATAAATAGGTACGTTGATATAAACTGAAAAATTGTAAAAATCAATTCATAAAATTAGTCTGAATAAAATTTAATTTTTTTTTCAAATCCAAAATTTTGTAGATTATCCATACTTACTGATAGATATCAAATATACTTTGAAATATTGGCATATTTTTACGTTCGGTTTCTCCAGAAACATCCGTAAATAAAAATTCAAATCGCGTGCTACCTCCAATAGCTAAAATATATAAAGCCAAACAGGTACCCCGCACTTTATTTACCACAGTTTTGGTATTTATATTACCAATGCGTCCATAACCAATGGCTAAATTAAAATAATAAATCTTTACTGAAGGACCTATTCCATATTCAAAATTTCTCTCAAACTTACACAAGTTAAACTTTTTGTGTACCAATGAATACCATATCAAACGCAAGTTTGTTACCAATAAACGTCCAGAATCTCCCGGATTCCCTTTTGTATCTTCAATGTAATAAATTGTGGCCAACATTTTTTCACCATTTCGTAAACGTTTTTGTCTACGTAGAGAGAAAATAATTAATTTTTTTGTTAATTTGTTTGCTCAAGAGTTTAAAAAAGTTTTTTTAGCTTACACATTGGGTGAATCGAATTTGATTTCTTTATCCTCCCACAATAAGGTAAATGGTTCAATGGAATCCATTTTTTCGGAATTTTTGTAATAGCAAATATTATTTGAAAACACTTGTTGTGGTTTATAAAATATTATGCAAATAAAAATGGTTGCTAGGAAACATAAAAAACAAACGGTAATGTCAAAACTTTAATATTAAAATCGCTCCACCATTTAAAATTAATTGTAATTCGAAGATTTCCTTTGTACTTTGAAGATTTTATTTGTAATTCGAAGATTCCAATTGAAATTCAAAGATTCCAATTGTAACTCGAAGATTTCAATTGTTATTTAATAAGGATCAATTGTTATTCTAAAAACATCAGGTCCCGAATTACCGCATTCGTGAACGAATGAAATTTCGATACGTACAAGACTTTGGTAAAATAAACGAATAATAATTTCACTACATTTTACTTTTATTTGCTTTATGAGTACAAAGTACTTCATCCCTGATTAGGTAGAATTGGCGTCAACATTTTATCTTGGAAAATAAAAAACATTTCGATAGCAAAATTTCGATATCGAATGCCGTAATTCGGCCCAGTTGTAATTCGAAGATTCCAATTGTAACTCGAAGATTTCAATTGTAATTTAATAAGGATCAATTGTTATTCTAAAAACATCAGTTGTAATTCGAAGATTCCAATTGTAATTCGTAAGATAACCGTTGTAATTTAAAAACCCCTGAATTGTAATTTGAAGATTCCAAATGTAATTCGAAAAATTTGAATTGATATTTTTTGTATAACAATTGGAATCTTTTGAATTACAATTCATCTCTTTCGTATAACAATTGAAATTTACGAAATACAATCTTTTTCGAATTAAAATTCATCTTTTTCGATCAATAATTGATCTTTTTATACCCTTCACTCTAGTGATAGAGGGTATATATAAGTTTGTCATTCCGTATGTAACACATTGAAATATTGGTTTAGGATCCCATAAGGTGTATATATTCATGAACCTTGATCGATTTTAAGTCGATCTAGCGAAGGCCGTCTGTCTGTCCATCTGCCTGTAAATTTTTTTTACTCAAAATTTTTTTTTTAGCGAACCTCAGGTTGGATTTGAATCATTAGTTAAGGTTTTTTAGTGTTTTTCTCTTGTTAATTATAATTTTTTTTCTGTAGAAACATTTCCAATTTTTAAAAATGTATTCCCAGTCAGCAAAAAAAATCACACCTGACATACTGCTGACTCTCCCTTTATAAAATTGCTGACATCTTCATACAATTTTTCAAAATGTCATCAGTGACATGGCAGCAGTTGGTCAGCGGTTGTTTAAACGAATTGTTAGTGGCCACCGATACTGGTAGACACTGCTGACCAACTGCTGACATGTCATTGATGACATTTTGAAAAATAGTATGAAGATGTCAGCAATTTTATAAAGGGAGAGTCAGCAGTATGTCAGGTGTGACTTTATTTTGCCAACTGGGTTCCTATAAAAAATGTTTTACAATTTATGAAAATGTTAAATATTTAAAAAAAATGTTTCCTCAAAAAATTCTCAGCAAAAGACCAAGATTCTGAAAAAAAATTCATTAGAAAATATACCAGATTTGCGACAAATTTAATTCAAAAAAGTTTCCTGATTTCATAAATTTTCAGAGTCATTTGCTTAAAGAGAAAGTTTATGAGTCTGGGACATTATCCCAATCGAAAAATTCTAAGGTTCTGAGCCATTTTGCTACAGAAAAGTTTTAAGAATTTATAAAATTCTTGCTTTTGAATAATTTTTATATTCTGATACACATAAAAAATGCTTAGAAACTTAGGCAATTTTCCCACCAAAAAATTCCTATTTTAAGAAAAAAATTTCGATTAAATTTAGTGACTTTTTTTCCATAGAAAACCTCTAAGGTTCTAAAATATGTTTGTCTATTTCATTTTTCCACCGTAACGTTATTTCTTCACCAAAATTTTCAGATTTTGAAAAACTAAAACCAGGCAGGTAAGAAAAAGGATAGGTCCTCGGACATGTCCGTAGGATAGGTCCTCGGACAGGTCCTCCGACAGGTCCTTAGGATTAGTCCTCGGACAGGTCAGTAGGCTAGATCCTCGGACAGGTCCGTAGGATAGGTCCTCGGACAGGCCCGTAGGATAGGTCCTCGGACAGGTCCGTAGAATAGGTCCTCGGACAGGTCCGTATTATAAGTCCTCGGACAGGTCCGTAGGATAGGTCCTCGGACAGGTCCGTAGGATAGGTTTTCGGACAGGTCCGTAGTATAGGTTTTCGGACAGGTCCGTAGGATAGGTTTTCGGGCAGGTCCGTAGGATAGTTCCTCGGACAGGTCCGAAAAAAAGGTCTTCGGACAGGTCCGAAAGATAGGTCTTCGGGCAGGTCCATAGGATGGGTCCGAAAGATAGGTCTTCGTACAGGTCCATAAGGATAGGTCCTCGGACAGGTCCGTAGAATAGGTCCGTAGGATGAATCCTCGGACAGGTCCGTAGGATAGGTCCTCGGACAAGTCCGTAGGATAGGTCCTCGGACAGGTCCGTTGGATTGGTCCTAGGACAGGTCCGTAGGATAGGTCGTAGGACAGGTCCATAGGAAAGGTCCTCGGACATGTTCGTTGGATAGGTCCTGGGACAGGTCCGTAGGATAGGTCCTCGAACAGGTACGTAAGACTGGTCCTCGGACAGGTCCTTGGGATAAGTCCTCGAACAGGTCCGTTGATTAAAAACTATTTTTTGCATTTTTTTTTTAGAAAAAAAAAATTAAAAAATTTTTTGAAGTTCTAAGTCCAGGACACAAAATTTTTTTGTCAATTCGTTATGCGTTTTAAAGTAAAAGCTGTTAAAAAAAATAAAAGTCGGTCAATTCCGACTATATAATACCCTACACCAGTGTTCCCAGACAATGTGTCTCACCCACTAACTTTAAGTGAAATAGGCTTCTATTTGTTGCCAGTAAATTGCTTTAACTGAATATTGAACGAAATTTTTAAATGGGACCAAAGTCCAAAAATGGTCTGATTATAATCAGATTTGATAAGGTTACTAAAGTAAGCGTTAAACACACACAAACAAATTTTTAATAAAATATTTTATTTTTTCTTTAAAAAAAAAAATTTGTATGCAAGACTTGAACATTTATTTTCAAAACTTTGTAAATTTTTTTTTTATTTTTTTGTTCCTAAAAATTACAGAAATGTTTACGGGACCGAATGGACCTATCTTTTGTCAGATCTTTAGTGTAGAAAACACACACAGATCAAATTTCAGTGGAATTAGTTTATTTTTTTTCCCCAATAGACCGATTTAACTGAATTTCGGTCGAAATTTTTATCTAGGGGACTAAGTCCAAAAATGTTCCAAATATATTCCGATTTGATTAGGTTACCAAAGTGCACGTTTAACACCTACAAATAAAATTTTAATCAAATATTTTCATGTTTATGAATTTTGAGGAGATTATGCGATATTCCATAAGAGGGCGGTTTTTATGGGGGCTACGAGAAGGACTTACCCGATTCCTTTGAAAGTTAGGTTGAATGTTTTCTGCATACAAAATTTTATTACCTGTTAAATTTCAAAACGATATCTATTATAATACGGTTATTAGTGGCATTTAAGCGAAATTCAAAGGGAGCGTTTGTATGGGGGCTAGGTTGTAACATGGACCGGTTTTTCCAATTTGAATAGGCTTCGTCCTTGGGCAAAAAGAAGCGTTATTTCCAAATTTCAAGTTAATTAATTGAAAATTGCGACGTGTGTCGTGCTTAAACCGATAGATGGACAGACGGACGGGCGGACATCGCTAAATCGACTCAAAAAGTAATTCTGAGTCGATCGGTATACTTGAAGGTAGGTCTAGGATCAATATTTCGGGTAGTTACAAACATCAGCGCAAACTCATTATACCCTGTACCACAGAGTGGTGTAGGGTATAAAAAGGACATCGGCCTGTACGATAATCCTTGGTTCGCAATTTTTCCCAGTTTTAAGAACGGAACCACTTTACATATTTTCCAGACTTCAGGCATAACCAAAGTAAGGGGTGGTCCAATAACAAGTATCTTTTTAAAAATACAATACACTCAGAAAATTATTGCAGTTACTACATGACGGTCGTTTGTGTAGTAAGTAGTAGCTGTTGTTTTTAACTACAATTTCGGTCGTTTTTGTATGAAAAAATCTCAAACAACTTTTTTTTGTAGTAGTTTCAAAAAATAACTACAAAAAATATACTACACTGCAGCAATAGTTGATTTATGTAGTTGTTTTTAGTTTTTTTTTCTAAAAACTTGTTTTTTTCTAGAAATTTTTATTGCAAACGAATGTGTCGAACGAGTTGGTCGTGCGGGATGCAGAAGGAATTATTTTTATACCAAATAAATAATATCTAAATAAATTAAATTACAATTAATTAAATTTAATTATAACAAAAAATATGTTTTTGGAAAAATATTCTTGAGCGAAAGAAAATAAGTGGAGAAATGAGATAGCAAGTGTGTATAATATACACTCAGAAAATTATTGCAGTTACTACATGACGGTCGTTTGTGTAGTAAGTAGTAGCTGTTGTTTTTAACTACAATTTCGGTCGTTTTTGTATGAAAAAATCTCAAACAACTTTTTTTTGTAGTAGTTTCAAAAAATAACTACAAAAAATATACTACACTGCAGCAATAGTTGATTTATGTAGTTGTTTTTAGTTTTTTTTTCTAAAAACTTGTTTTTTTCTAGAAATTTTTATTGCAAACGAATGTGTCGAACGAGTTGGTCGTGCGGGATGCGGAAGGAATTATTTTTATACCAAATAAATAATATCTAAATAAATTAAATTACAATTAATTAAATTTAATTATAACAAAAAATATGTTTTTGGAAAAATATTCTTGAGCGAAAGAAAATAAGTGGAGAAATGAGATAGCAAGTGTGTATAATATAGCGCTAACATAAGCGTGCGTAAAAACCAATCGGAAAAAAACAAAAAATTTCTTGTCGGCTTGGTTGCCTGGTGCCATCTTTCTTTTCTTTGTATACACATAGGGTTGCCAGATACTAAAAGTCAAATAACTGGATAATGGCAAATTTTCAGCTGGATTTTGAAAAAGTAACTGGACCCATACATATTTTTTTTTTTAATAATTTAAAAAAAAATCAACCGATTTTCATGTGTGAGACGCATATTTTTATTTTGGACTAAATGTCCGTCTCTATTTCCACGGCAAAATGTGCTTTTTTAAGCATTTCGATTACTTTTTCGTCATTGGCCTGAGGATTGTTAGAGTATATTTTCCATTTTAAATAACCCCACTAAATTAAGTCCAAAGTGGTCAAATCTAGAAAACTAGGAGGACAGTTAAAGTTTTCGGGACACTCAAACAATTATGTCATTAACTGTTTGTAGTTTATTAAAAAAGTTTTACGTTTAGTCGTTTTTAAAAGAAAAAACATTTGTTTGGTGTGCAGTTTTTATTAATGACTACTTCTGTCCATTGTTTCAAAAAATATATATAAATATTAAGACTTTCATTCATTTTTAAAGTCATTTATTTTCGTTCTGTAAGTAAAAACTACTGATTATTCTTAAAATTTTTAATGATTTGTGTAAGTAGTTTTTTTTAAATTGCTGGTATTTTTTAATGAGATATCATTAGTTTTTACCTTTACAAGTAGGTTATTTTTTTGTAGAAAAAAAAAAATTCAAAAAATTATTTATAGAAACATAAAAACACGTTTGTATCAAGTGACTTTGGCACGATGATGCGGGATCGATTTCCCAAAATTTTTAAAAAAATATTTTAATAGAAAATTGTAAAAAATAACCTTAGAAATCATTAATTTTTAATGTTTTCGTAGGTTATTTTTTGAAATTTGTTGGTAAAAATAACAGAACTATCATTAGTTTATGATGTATTCGTAGGTTACTTTTTTCGAATTTGTTGGTAAAAATGAATGAAAAAAACTTAATTTTTTAATATTAAGGCTGGATTACTCAATGCTCCGTTATAAAATAACTCTCCGTTAAATTTAACTTTTTTACACAAATTTTGACATAAGGCTCCGTTAAATCGGCAGTTAGCAGCTAACTTTTCATTAAGTAATCCGCCCTTAATGTTATTTATTTTAGAAAATTTTGTTAACAGTAAAAAATAAATGTTGATGTTTGTTAAAACAAATGAATAATTACTGGGATGGTTTTCAATTGTTTATTCACTGGTTCTTAACGTGTTTTTCATTTGTTTTAGCCTAGAAAATATTTTGAGTGGACGTGCGAAGTCAAAAAAGAGCGACAACAACTGACCATCATTTGACCCATTCAGACATATTTTTGTAGGGTTATTTTAAAATGTACGCTATGAATCCTTAAATCATCGACGAACCCGAGAAAAACATTCGTGCCGAAATCAACGCTAGACTGGCCAAAATGCTCGAAAAAGTTAAAAAAAAATTGGTGAAAATGCAACAAAAAGGGCACATTTTCCATATACAAAAGAAGCATTTATGTTATATTTATGATTAATGTTTTATTTAAAAAGTAGTCCCAAAAAATTGTAAAAAATATTTAATAAAAAAAAAATAATTGTTAAAATAAAAGAAATCCTTTTTCAACTGGATAAATTATGTTTTAACTGGAAACTGGACCAGACCTCAAATAACTGGAAAATCCAGGCCATTCCAGGCCGTCTGGCAACCCTATATACACAACAGAGCAGGTACATACTTTTTTGAAACATTGTAAATTAATTCTTCTTTTTTTATAAATCAATTTTTCCAAAGCATTTCGTTTTTTTTATTCCAGACAAATTTTGATCAGTAGCGGTGAAAATTTGAAATGAACTATTAAAAAAACAAAGGTAAATACAATCAATTTATTTTGTTTAACATTTTATTAATATAATTTTTTTCTTCTATAATTCCAGATAAATACACCAAAAAATTTTAATTTCATGTCGAAATTCTATACAACCAACTGGAATGTATTGCTTTTTAAATAAATAAAAATCAATCACTTAAACGTTTAAGAAATTTTTTAAATAAAATTTCAGGCAAGTGTAGTAAAAACAACTGTATACCGTCTTTTGTAGTAGTTTTTACTACATTTTGTAGTTGAAAATCAATAGTTAAAAACAACAACATGTTCAGTTGTTTTTACCGTAATATGTAGTGGACGCCTTTTCAACAACAAAATGTAGTCAAAACAACTGTCTTTTGTAGTAGATTTTACCGACATACTCAAAACCAAGGTTGGCAATCGATACCCACCCAGAATAACGGTATTTGGCTATTGTACCGCAACCAATAAAGATACGGACATTTTTAAAAGCGATTATGAAAGTCTATTAAAGTCTATTAACCAATAAAGATATGGACATTTTTAAAAGCGAATATTTAAGTCGATGAAATTTCTAGTATTTTTGATGTGTTACTTCGTGTTTGTACCGGTTCATTTTCGTTATATAGGCCAATACCTTTAAAATACCGTTTCAAACGGTATTATAAAGGTATTGGCCTATATTTCGAAAAGCAACCGATACAAGCACGAAGTAACACATCAAAAATATTAGAAATTTCATCGACTTAAATATTCGCTTTTAAAAATGTCCATATCTTTATTGGTTGCGGTACAATAGCCAAATACCGTTATTCTGGGTGGGTATCGATTGCCAACCTTGGTTTTTAGCCATATTTGCGGTGACAATTGATCACTTCAGAGCTGCCGATTAAAACCTTTAGAAATTTTTTTGAGGGGTCTCGTTAAAAATTCATGCAACATGGGAAATCCAGAAATGTTCTAGGCCCTTTCGACGAATATCGTTCAAGCCATTCGTGAAATAGAGCCAGAAACATTAGAAAAATGGGTGCCGAGGATGAGCTACTGCGGAGCTAACCCAGGCAGCCGCATGAAGTTGTTTGCCATAAATAATGGGAATATTTGCCCTTTTCAAATAAGCCATAAGGTTCCAACACTATTGAGTATTGTTCATTTCATTGCATGTTTTAAAAAGATACTTGTTATTGGACCACCCTGTAGTTAGCAACAAGTTGAGGACTTTGGTCATATGCTCGACTCCCGGCATGTAAAGTGCTTAAGCATCAGCATCGAAATTCCTTTGGGGCCACACGCTTTGGATGGAAAAACTCGTGATCCGTCAATGACTGGAAGGTTGTGTACTTTCCTGAAAACACTTCGTTTCGCCTTATTTTTCTCGGGGTGCTCTATGAACATGCCGCGCACCGCTTAACGTGTTGTTGCCGAATGTTATTGCGACCCTGTCATCTACCATTGCACTCAGAAAATTATGTAAGTTACTACATGTTAGTTATTTGTATATTTTACAGTAGTTAGTTGTTTTCAACTACAAAGTCAGTTGTTTTTGTATGAAAAATATCAAACAACTATTTTTGTTAGTTATTTTAAGTCGTTTTTTGAACAACTAACAAAAAAGTACTGTGATGTAGTAACAGTTATTTAAAGTAGTTAATTTTATTTTATTTATATCTGAAAAATTTTCAAAGTTTTTTTTTCCAAAAAATAAAAATAAATTTTGTTTTTTTTATTTTTCACAACTTTTTTTAAAAAAAAAAAAAAAAAACTTTAAAAAAATTTAGTCTTCAATTTTTTTTTTAAATTTTTGATTTTACTAACATAATTTTTTGAGTGTGTGGAATGCGAGAGAGCTTTGAATGTCCATCACAGTTTACTAGCTCCGGAGCTAAGGTGATCTATCCACTTATTCCTTTGTACACTCAAAAAAAAAACTGTAATGTTAGCAAAAAAAAGCTTGTAAACCTACAAGAAAATTTGCTGATTTTGAACCCACAAGTTTTTTGGTAAAGTTAGCAAAAATGTTTTGCCAAAAATAAGTTAACTGAAATTTTTTTTTATTTCAACTTAGTTCATTTTGAAGACCCCATTGAGGGCCCCATTGGGTTCGGACATAATAGGACCAGACCCCGATGGGCCTACCCCTAGTTGGGTTCCTTAAAAATCGTCATAGTTTTTGATCCAAAATTTGTGTCCGTTTCGCTCTACCTTTCTTGGTTTTGAGATACGTGATTTAAGGGGACCACTGGGGTTGTGAGAATTAAAAAACTCGATAACTTCAAAAATATTACTCGGAGAGCTTTTAGTTATTTTGCGGTCTTGTTCTACGTGTTTAAAGCTGATTTTGGACTTTTTGCTGTGTCGGCAATATTTACCGAGATATAAGCATTTTAAAATTTTCGGAAATGCTAAATTTTTTGGATCCAAAGTTAGGCTCAATTTTAAATTTAGCAAAAAAATTAGTTTAAATTTTGTTTAAAATTGCTAATGCGCTAAATTAAGTTTACAAGATATTTTTGCTAACATGCTAATCTCAACTAAAAATTTGCTAAAGGTTAGCTTACTAGCATTAGCAAAAAAAAATTAGTAAATCTACTAATGTATTATTTTGAGTGTACTCGTTTACCGATTTGCTGATATACAGATTTAGTTGGTTGAGTTTGGGATCACTGGGGTTGGTCCTACGAATATCGTCACTCTCATTTGCGAGTCCCGCCGCCTCTGCTGGTAAGTTTGGTCTGACTATTGGTATTCGACCAGCAGAAATAAAGCGAGCGGATGATTTTTCGGTACAACTTCTCCTCGGAACGTACGTCTGAGGGGCTGGCTAGATCCCTGAGATGGTTAGTATACTCTCTCTCATTTTATAATTAACATAAGTTCGACGTTCAGAGAATACAAAATCGTTGGTTCGGTCAAGCGTGATGGTTATGGGATGGTGGTCTGATCTAAATGATACCACTGCTCGCCTTGTTGCATTAATCAAAACTGCGCTTACAATGGTGATGTCTGGCGAGCTAGCGCATGTTCCCACAATCCTGGTGAGGAAGTATACCAGGCGGACAGCTATTTACTGGGGGATATAGACGTTGTACAGTTCGATCTCTGCAGCTCCTGACCGGACAGCAGCAATGATCAAGGTATTGCTCGTTGACGAATCGGTCAGGCGAGATCGCTCAGTACTGCACTGTGTGGTGGATTATGAACGCTTCTTGTGCGGTCCTATCGCAGAATTTTGTAACCATTACAACTCTGGAGGTTCTTGTTCGGCTTAGTTTCTTAGACCGCACAGTGGGGCGAGATGCACCTTTTTTGCCAGAATTATTTTACAGCCCCCAATTCTTAACCGATTTTAATTTTGTTTTTTACTGCTTGTAGCTTATTTAATTTCGCATCGACTTATGCAGACCAAATTTTTAATTTAAATTTTTAATCTGTTTAAATTAGATTGCGAAAGTAAAAAAAATAAATTTTTGTAGTATTTTGGCTGTAAAACGCTGAAAAGTTGACATGTACTTAAAAAGGCTACCCTATTCAGGAGGGAAAAAACAAATACAAAAACAAGAAAGAAAGTTATAGTCGGTCAAGACCGACCATATGATACCCTACACCCGTGTTTTCTGGAAAATGGGTACCAAGTCCAAACATGTACCGATTGGATCTGTCCTTTTAAGATCTTTATTTAGTGTAGAAAACACACACAGATAAAATTTTAGTGGAAATGGTTTATTTTTTTGCCATGACCAATTTAACTGAATATCGGTCGAAATTTTTATATGAGGGGACTAAGTCCAAAAATGGTCCAATTATATTCAGATTTGATTAGATTACCAAAGTACACGTTTAACATCTACACCTGTGTTCAGAAAAATAGGAGAAAAATAGGAGTATCCTCGTAAAAATTCAGAAAGGTATATCATCGAAAATAAAACGAGTATTTTAAGCAAATAAAAAGTGCGTTGTAGATAATTGCCTAAACTTTAATTTAAATTAATTCCAGCCATATTGGGAAATTAATATTTACTTTTTTTACAAAAAACTGGATGTCCAAAAATACGTGTTTTTTTTACAATGCGGGAAGGTCGTGGATTTTTTTCCTGGTAGGTAGAAAAATTATTTGATTACTGAAAATTTACTATAAGGCTAATGCTAAAAATCCAAAATTTTGTATTTGAAATAAATCGACTCGTAAGTATTTTTTAAAAAAATCCAAAAAAAGTATTCCAAAAATTTCATTTTGCAGTTCGACCCATGTATCTCATTTATTTTTTACCCAATCTGGATGGGATTAATTTTAAATTAAAGCTTGCGACATTTTCTACGATGCAATTTTTATCTACTAAAAATATTCGATTTCGTTTCAAAGATATACCTTTATGAATTTTAACGCACTCCTATTTTTCTCCTATTATTTTGAACACAACTGTACAAATCAAATTTTAATCAAATATTTTCATTTTTATTAATTTTGAAGAAATTATGTGAATATTGGGAGGGTGGTTTGTATGGGGACTACAAAAAGGACGGACCCGATTCCTTTGAAATTTGAAATGATGGTTTGTGCATACAATATTTAATTACCTGTTAAATTTTAATTTATTATAATACGGTTATTAGAGGCATTTAAGTGAAATTCAAAGGGGCGTTTGTATGGGGGCTAGGTCTTAACATGGACCGATTTTTTCCAATTTCAATTGGCTTCGTCCTTGGGCCAAAAGAAGCTTAAGTTTCAAATTTCAAGTCAATTGATTGAAATTGCGACCTGTATCGTGCTTAAACCGATAGATGGACGGACGGACATCGCTAAATCGACTCAAAAAGTAATTCTAAGTCGATCGGTATACTTGAAGGTAGGTCTAGGACCAATATTTCGGGTAGTTACAAACATCAGCACCATGGCACAATAATACCAGGTAGTATTATTAGAATTTGTTGTCAATAACGTCCACCCATTAATTTCAAATTTTGAAAATAAAAATTCAAATAAATAAAAAAATCAAAACAAAAAAAATTATAAACAACAAAATAAACAAGAAATCCCAGCAGACAATTGGAAAATATATTCCAAAAAGTGGTTATGTTTATGCCCGTATAAAAAACTTTAAACCACGGTTTTAAACAAATCGGTTAATATTCACAATACGAACACAGTTTTTGCAACAATAGCCATTTTTCTTCAATGAAATGCGATTGGAAATCTTCCTTTTATTTCTTTGTTTGTTGGGTTGCTTTATTATTTGGAGTTGTTGATGTCAAGGGGTTTTATGTTTGTTTACATATTTTTGATTACTTTTTCTAATGATAGTACCGTTATAGTTTTACAATGCATCAGCACAAACTCATTATACCTTGTACCACAGAG
Organism: Pegoplata infirma; assembly: GCA_963921195.1. Lineage (NCBI taxonomy): Eukaryota > Metazoa > Arthropoda > Insecta > Diptera > Anthomyiidae > Pegoplata > Pegoplata infirma. Next base: position 80,751,886 of record OY992536.1, on the reverse strand, counting down.
TGGTGTAGGGTATAATTAATAGATATATAAGCTGGGATTGCTGGGGTGACATTCCTGCGCCGGTATGAAATAAAACTTGTTTTATTTTTTTAAGGTGGTGATTCTCTACTAATTGAAAACATGTATTAATTAATACTTAATTAAGTCAAAAATCATTTTTTTTTTTTTTTTTTTATTTTAATATTTTATTTATTAATTTTATAAAATGCTTTAGATCTTAAAAAATTTGTGAATATTTTTAAATAAAAATAAAGTTCAGCTTTTATAGGTCTTATATAACTAAAAAAATAGTTTTACGTATAAAGAAAAATAAAACATGATAATGCTCGGCACTTATGAGACTTAAAAAATATAAAAATTAAATCATGGACTTAAGGTATGAATCAATTAAATTATTAAAAAAAAAAACTGTTTCATTATTTAGCAAAGCTATATGGAAATGTGGCTGAAATAAACATAAAATTGTTTATATTTTATATCAAAAACAAAATATTACACATAAAGTTTATAAAAAAAAAACTTATTACAAAAAAAAATATATAAAATTAATGAAAGCAAAAATATATTAAAAACGGGTCTTAAAAACTATTAAAAAATTACTTGCATTAAGTAATTTTTATTTATAAATATAAAAAAATATTTAAAAAAAAACATTTTTAAATATCACTCCACCCGCTCTTATTTTTGTTTTAACAGTAAATCTATTATTTACATAATAATTTGAGGTTCTGGTACACTGGCAGCAATATTTTTATGTGGTAATACTTGTCCACCATTTATATAGATTTCATCTTTCACAATAACATCTTCACCCAAAACTGTAGTACCTTCTAAACGCACCCAACGACCAACTATTGAACGCCAACCAACAATACAGGAATCAAGCCAAGAGTGTGATTTAACAATGGCACCTTTTAGTATGGTCGAACGTTTTATACAAACACCATCTTCTATAATAACATCTGGTCCAATTGTGACATTAGGACCAATACGACAACCTTCACCAATTTTTGCGCTGGGATCAACTAAAACATTGCCAACAACACCGGGACCGCTATAAAGATTTGTTGATTGTTTTTGTCGTAATGATGAGAGATAAAGACACATTCCTAATAAAAAAATAATTGACAAGAAAACATAATTGTTACACAGAACAAATTTTGTTCATAAATAGTATGAATTGCTGTCATTGATTTCAATTTATATATTTTATGAACAAATACATACTATTTATTATTTTTATCAGTATTTTTAAATTTCTAAAAAAATAAAAATTACAAGTCAGTTTTGAAATAAAATAAATATTGTCATTTAATTTTTTTCTGTTTTGTTTTGGAAAAAAAGGAAAATCTTCTATTTGAGTAACAATTTGCATCTTTTTTACCATGGAAGGCCAATGGGTAAGTTCATGTAAATAATTGTTAAACATTAATGAACAAATTTTGTATTAATCGATGCGTTTTGCTTAATTCCATTTTAGATGCTCGTATGAATTAACACCCAGATGGAGTATTTTGAGTTTGACCACCAATTGCCTTATATCAGCGGAAAGAATACAACTTCGAAAGATGTTCTGATTAATTTGGAATGAATATTGAGAGTTTTGTGTATTTAGTATAAAAATATTTGATATTCTTAATTAATAAAACTAAAAGAAATCATCCTTTGTGATCCAAAATTTATCGTTTAAATAAAATTTAAGGGATTTGTTCGATATACTTAATTTTTTAGATAAAATAATGCAAAAATTTAAAAGAAAATCCATTGTAATTTTTTTCATGTCTTACATGAACAAAATCATACTATGTATGAACATGTTCCGGGAAAAAAAAGTCATGTTCAATTCATACATTGAATGAACAAATTAATTCCAGGTATGAACTTTTTTTTTCTGTGTATTAAAAGAAAACATAAATTTTAAGTGTGTAAGTGATAAGGTGATAATAAGGTGTGGAGTAAATATTGATTTTTTAAATGAAAAATTCTTAAATTTTGGAGAATTGAACAATCTGTGACACTTTTCGTATACAGTGCCGGTCAAAAATATTCAAACAGAGCTATAGTAGATGCGATTTGTTTAAGACAAAACTTATTTTTTTTTTATCAAACGAGTATTTTGTTATAAAGTGTTTTGAGTAGAGTTTGCAAATAATCGAGATATTTCATATTCGCGATTACGATTAAAAAATTTGCCGTTAATCGCGATTACGATTAATTGAATTTTTTAAATAATTTGAGTTTCAATAGCTTTAAAAAAATCTTTTGAAATTTATATTTTAGAAAGTACGAAACTTTCGAACTTTCCCACTAAAAATAATTCGAGATTTTGGAACCACAGTCTCTTTTTTAGTATATCATTGCGCATCGAAAGATCGCTCGAACGCCCTTGAGAGTCTTTTTTAAGACATTTTTTTAAAACTTATAATTAAAATTCTTTGTTGATAAAATTTTACACATACTTTAATTTTTGACATCTTCAACATCAAAAAGATTTTTGGAGAAAAATACTAGATTTTCTTACATTTCCATTGCGCTTAAACAAACTCTACAAAGAGTGCTTCAATCAGCACTGAAAAGATACATGATTTTACTGCGTCTTAATAGCTCTTTATCTGTGCTACTAAAAAGTACTCTAAACTGTGACTGGTTTGGATTCGCTCTTTGGCTCGAGATTCCTTTCCAAAAGCTGCTTCCAGTTCATCAAATTTTCTGTGGCGTCGTGTCGGAATACCTGCCGATGGCCAGTGAAGGAGCTAATTGCGATGAAATTTATGAAAACATTTTACAAGGCAACCAGCGGTCAAAGTATGAAAAAATTACGTTTTTTTTTAAATTTCATGTTTAAATTTTTCGACCAAAACCGACCAAAGCCTTTTAAGTATATTTTGAAAACAAACCTCTTTAAAACTTACTCATATCAGAATTGAAATTTTCCTTTAAATTTGAATGACTATTACGAGAAAAGGAAAGAAAAATCGCAAACAAGTTAAATGAATCATGGCCAACCCATCAAAATTTTCCGTTCCAAATAATCGGTACCAGAACGCATCATATCATCCTGCAATCGATTCTACTTAATATTCCAGAATCAATGATTTTTGTTTGAAATTGTTTCGAAAGTAATCGTTTTTTAGAGTAATTTAGGTTAGGTTAGGTTATGAAGGATGACGCTGGCGGAAACCAGCGTCCATAGAGGCCATGTGATGGCCCATTATGATTCCTCTAATTATTTTTCCTCTTCTCTGTTTAGTCCTAAGTTGTTCGCCTTATGCGTCCCATTTTGATGCTTTAATAAACGCCAGTAGAGTCCAAGGATTTGTGCCCCGAAGTTCTGATAAATTCTGAAAAATATAAGAACCAAAAATTTTAAATCTTCTAAAAGATAGTGCAGGGCATTCGCATAAGAAATGGTAGGTGTCTTCTACGGATTCCCTGCACCATCTGCATGTATCATCATTTCTTATTCTAATTGTTACCATGTGTTTACCCAATGTGTTGTGACCAGTAATGAGGTTAACCGTAGCTCTAAGTTGCTTCCTGTTCATATCCAAAAGAATTTTGCTGTGTTTTAACAGGTTTTCATCCCATAATAATTTTGTCTGTATACTTCGATCAGAGCTGGACCATTTATTCAACCAAATCGCCCTTGAGTCCAATCTTATTTTTTGACAGAAAGTAGAGAGTGGAGGGAACACTTCAGATTCTGCTGTTTCCTGTGCGAGTTCTGCTCCCCGTCGTGCAAGCTCATCGGCTCTCTCGTTTCCCAGAATATCTTTGTGTCCAGGTACCCAGCACAGAGTAATATTATGCTGCTCGCTAAGAACCTTAAGCTCTCTGTGGCAGCGGCTGACTACCTTAGATCTGATATCATCACTTTTCAAAGCCATTAAAGCAGCTTGACTATCAATGAAGAAGCCAATATCGCATCTGTATATTGGTAACATTGAAATATGCTCAGCTGCCTTGGCTATCGCATAAACTTCGGCTTGAAAGATACTACAATCGTTGTCCAGACGGTAGGACTCATTTAGGTTTAGCTCCATGCAGTGAAAGCCACTACCGGTGCCTGTCGACATTTTGGAACCATCCGTAAACACGTTAATTTGTTGAAGTTGTACTCTACTGTTAAGCCAATCATCTAGTGAAGGAATCACAATTTTTAGTCTACCATCAGTAACGTTATATGGGATATCATAATCCGTTCTTGTACTCCGTTCAAAACTACCAATAATCTTCGTGTGTCGAACCTGTCTGTTTTTCAAAGATCCCGTTTGAATTAGTCTATTTAGGGCAATTTTTGCATTTTCCTTAATAAAAAGATCAAGCGGTGTCATATCCAGAAGCACTTCTAAAGCTTCGGTTGATGTTGTCTTCATTGCGCCTGTAAGACTTAACAACGCAATTCTATTCACTCGTTTGATTGAGTCAGCATGAGTCCTATATTCAATGACCGGCCACCATACATGACCACCATAAGTTAGCACTGGTCGGACGACCGCAGTAAATAACCAATGGAAGAGCTTAGGTTTCAAACCCCATTTCTTCCCGACTAATCTTTGACAAGAGTATAGCGCAGCGTAAGCCTTCTTTATTCGTTCCTTTAAATTTATCGTCCAAGTTAGTTTTCTGTCTAGTATTACCCCCAAGAATTTAGCTGAATCCGAGAGCTTTAAGCTTACGCCATTCAGTTTCGGGAGGTCAAAACTAGGTATCAATCTTTTCCCTGTAAATAAAACCATTTCCGTCTTAACCGGATTTATCTTCAGACCGCATTCCTCAGCCCATACTGAAAGCATATTCAACGAGCTTTCAATTCTATCGGAGATTGTGCTCATACATTTTCCTGAAGACATAATTAATAAATCATCTGCGTAAGCCACCACGGTTAAGCCTTTTCTGTCCAATTTCCGTAGAATTTCATCAACAACAAGAAGCCATAATAAAGGAGATATCACGCCCCCTTGTGGAGTGCCTCTCGTTGCTATGGCATGAATTATAGTATTACCCAATTCTGATGTAATTTTCCTATGAGTTAGCATCGTCATTAGCCACTTTACAATTGATGATTCAATTCCAGTTCTAATCAACGCTGAGAGAATAGCATCCGATTTAACATTGTTGAAGGCACCTTCAATGTCTAAGAAAACTCCTAGTGTATAATCCTTAAAGGAAAGTGACCTCTCAATGTGCTGAACAGCAACATGAAGTGCAGAATCCACTGATTTGCCTTTAATGTACGCATGTTGACTACCAGAGTAATTTAGTTTTTTTGAAAAATAATTTTAAATAGAAACTTTAAAATGGGTTTCAAAAAATTTTGGAACTGATTTAAATTCGTTATAAAAACAGTGTATTTCATAGGAAAATATTTAATCGTAATCGCATCATTTTTTTGTCGATTACGATTACGATTAATTGGTGCGATTAATCGCGATTACGATTTTAATCGTTTTGCAAACTCTAGTTTTGAGGATATTTTATTAAGATTTAATTTAAGCTTTATATCAACCAGACTGAGTTAATAATAAATGTGCTACAAGGGTCGAACTGAAAAAATAAAAAAATTTTATAGCATTAAAAAAAAATTAAAAAATATTTCTAAAAAAAAAATTCCAAGGTCGAAAATTAAAAATTTTAAAATAAAATTCCACTAATTTATATTTATTTATTAACTAATTTTTCTAATGACCCAAAATTTTTTTAAATACTGTAGAAGAAATCCGCATTTTTCGACCTATAATTCTTTTGACCACCAATTTTGTGTTAACATACGGTGGCTCGCAGCTTCCCAGAAAAAACTAGGTAATGTGTTGTGAAAAGTAATGACTGCCAATTACATTACTTTAACAACTACTCATTACCCACTGCATTACTTTAGTCCAAAAAGCAGCTAGTGGCTTATATTGTAATATGTAAGTACTTATTTGCAATAATATAAATAATAAGTTATTGAGAATGTTAAAAATAAATACTTATTTACAAGTTCACTTGGGAAATTAAGTCCAATCAGAAAAAACCTTTTTAGCTTAAAGTTTCGCGAAAACTTTTTTGTATCTAATGATAAAAAGCTACTTCAAACTCTGTTTGCAACTATTTATTTTATTCCTTATAAATAACTACTTATTTTACTCGTTATAGGTAAGTAGTTATTTATCTCCCTACTCGTAAGCTTGTAGGCACTAATTATTTTTGTATCACGGCCTTTATAGAATAAGTAGTGTTTCATGCAATGAGTAAGTACATACTAATAATTATTACTAATTACTATACTCATTACTAGTAATGCAAAAATTTTCTGGGTTATTTCGTGTGAAATATATTAGTTAGCAATCCTTTCAAGACAAAGTTAACCAAAATGGACCTAATGTAATTAATCAAGATTAAATTAAAGCTTAATGGTGTTCAGATTGTCTAAATATTAAATGTGCTACGAGGGTCGAAATGAAAATTGAAATTATTGAAAGACCTTTTTTAGAAAATTTCTTAAAAATATTTCTAGGTCGATTTTATCCAAGCTCAAACATGAAAAATTTAAAAAATAGTCCAATAGTTAATATTCATTTATTAAACATTTTTTCCAATGACCCAAACAAAAATAAAAATTTTTAAAATGCAGTCGAAGAAATCCGAATTTTTTGACCTCCAATTCTTTTGACCACCAATTTTTTGTAAACAAAGAAACGATTTAATTGTTTAATAATTTTAGTACACCTAAGTGTATAGTAATGAGATATAAAAATAATTAAACATTTCCTTTGTTTACAAAAAATTGGTGGTCAAAAGACTTAAATCCTACTGGTTAAGCCAACCTCCAGCACAGAATAGATTTGATATACTGTCACTAGATGATGATAACGATGACGATGACACACTTTTACATGGTGATGAAAATCCTAAAGAAACCCCTATAAAACAAATAGAAAAACAAAAAAATATACCTAAAGCCCCACCAAATATATGTACAAAATGAGAAATTTATAGACAATCTTTATAAAGCCTTATCTGCCCTACCAGATTGCAATTACGAAATTAAAGCTCTGAAAGAAAATGAAATAAAAATCCAGCCTTTCGAATCCACTCACTACACACAAATAGTGAAACTACTAAAAGATAAAAATACACATTATTACACCTATAAACCAAAAGAACAAAGGGGATTTAAAGTTGTCCTTCGTAATATGTGTAGAGTTTTGTTTTTGTTAAAAAATAAAGTTTATTAAAGAATAAAAAAGTTTGTGTTGTTTAATTTCATAAAGTAAAATAAGGGTTGAAATATTGTTACGCGCACGACCGGCTTCTTTGACACACTCAAGTAGACTGACTAAATGAGAAAATGTGACTGAGTGTGTGTGTGTGTTTTTTCATTCTCCTACAAATCGGCCTTCCTGCAATGGATTCGTCTCGAATTCGTCCTCATCATCTGGCCAAGGCTTAATAAATTCTGCACATGTTGATGTTTGCTTCGGACCTTCACTATTACCCACTTTAATGACGTCGTAAGTATTGTGAGGCTTAACTTTGACAATGCGATATGGACCAAAATACTTTGACTTTAATTTTAGTCCACCTCCAAATTGTGTCCTCTTTATTGCCACCAAGTCGTTAACCTTATACTGGGTAGCTGGTTTTCGTCTTAGATTGTAGGTGTTCTTATTCTCGTTCTGCAGTTTCAAAATGTTTTCCTTTGCCTCTTTTCTGGCATCGGATCTTAATTGGTCAAAATTAGAGATGACCTCCTGCTCAAGTAATTCTCTTATTCGAATGTCATCCTTGCTTTGCATTTTTACGCCTATCAATACCTCAAATGGAGTAGAATTGATACTTCTATTGTAGGTTGAGTTTAGGATTTGCTGAACTTTAGCTACGTATTTATACCATTTGCCTGGGTCGTCTATTGTAAGTTTTGCTAATACTGGAACAATTATACTATTCATTCTCTCTATTTGGCCATTGGCACGAGGTAAACCAGTTGTAATCTTGGAGTGCTTAATGGATTCGTTTTCACAATATTGTTGAAATTCTCCAGACGTAAACGCTGACCCACGATCTGATATTATCTGAACGGGATTGCCGAATATAACACTCTGTAATTCCAATTTGGAAATAGCATCTTTAGCCGTTGTTGACTTGGTTGGATATAACCAGCAAAATTTGGTAAATGAATCTATAACTGCAAATACGTGGTTGTAATTCTTATTGGTAGATTCTAATGGTCCGAGAAAGTCAACATGGTACGTCTTCAGAGGAACGTCTTCTTTTGGCAACGGATTGAGTTCACCTTCCTGCTTACCCTTCTTTCTGTTGATTACGATACAGGGAACGCAATTAGCGATATGGTGTTTTATTTTTTCATCAATTTTGGGTATGTAGTAGTCACGGCATATTAGATCCTTCGTTTTCTTAACGGCAAAATGACCTTTGTCATGAGCTTGCTTGATGATCTCACGTTGGATGCCCTTTGGCACCACCAGCAGCTCACAATCATTTACAACTTTGTAAATTATTTCACCTTTGAGAAAATAATCTTTATAAGTCGGTGTATTCTTCAAAATTTCCTTAATTGTTAAGAGATCTTCATCTAGCATTTGTGAACGTTTTATTTTCTCGACGACACTGTTTTCGTCGGTAATCATCATGATCGGATGTCGGGAAAAAGCATCAACGTGCTTCATCTGCGTACCAGATCGATGTTCGACGGTATAGTTATACTCTTGAAGGAATAGTATCCAACGAGCGACACGAGTACATAGATCTTTCTTCTCGAGTGTTTTTGTGAAAGCGTTGCAATCAGTGACAAGTTTGAAATGTATACCGAGTAAATAAACCTTAAATTTTTTCAGCGCTTCGATGACGGCAAGAATTTCTAACTCGTAACTGGAATATTTTCTTTCTTGGTCAGTAGTTTTCTTACTCATGTAATACACTGGATGTAGTTGATTATCGTCAGGCGATCTTTGAAGTAAAACTGCTCCGTATCCCTCAATAGATGCGTCTGTGTGGACTTCGGTTTCATAGTTTTGATTGTAAATACGTAAAACAGGATTTTGACTCATAACAGTCTTCAATTGGTTGAATGCCGACAAATGTTCTTCATTTATTTCAAATTTACGATCACGTTTCTTCAGGTCAGTAAGTGGTTTTGCAATGATTGAAAAGTTCAGTATAAATTTACGAAAATAACTTGCTAATCCCAGAAAGCTTTCAAGATGCTTTAAGTTTTTTGGAGCAGGAAACTTTATTAACGCTTCAATCTTTTCAGGTGATGGCGAAATCTGTTTATTTTCGATTACGTATCCCAAAAACTGAATCCTCTTCTTCAAAAAATGGCATTTCCCAAGATTTATTTCCAAACCATAATCTTGGCAAAGCTCTAGGACAGTTTTCAAATTGTGTACCGCTTCTTCTTCATTCGTGGCTGTTATAATTACATCGTCAATATACGGTAAAGCTATACCCTTTCTAGTAAGATCCCTAAATATTGCATTTACGTGTCGTTGGAAAACTCCAGGAGAATTAGATAAACCAAATGGAACCCTTTTAAACTGATATTGTCCATTATGCGTTACAAAGGATGTGTACTTTTTACTTGACTCTTCGACAGATACGTGAAAAAAACCATTCCTAAGATCGATCGTAGAAAAAACGTTAGCTTCCTGTAGACGGTCAAGCTGGTCTTCGATCAACGGTAATGGGAATCGATCTTTTACTATTACCTTATTGATTCTTCTAAAATCTATGCAAAGTCTTGGTTCTCCATTTCGTTTTCTAACAAGTACCACAGGACTACTGTACTCTGACTCGGATGGTTCAATAACATCCTCTTTGATCCACTTTTCAACCTGATCATCAACAACGGATCTTTCAACGAATGGGAGACGTCTTGGAGTACAATGAACTGGTGTTTCGTCCTTTAGAATAATCTTCATTTCAACATTTGTTGTTTTGTTTTTGGATGGTCGATAATTTCCTATCAACTGTGTTACCTCCATCTTCGCATTTTCACTAGCAGTATTTTCAATATCAATTGTACTTACGTTTATTTCCCGTTCTTCGCAGACGTTCATAACCATGATTTTGTGTATTTCTTCGTTTGTGTCATTTTCAATTTTCCGTATTCTCAAATCATCAGGTGTAATCGTCACTTCAGCAAACGCACAAAATTCTTTGCCCAATATTACATCAAAATCAATACAATCAGTAGGCACGACGTGAAAAGTTAAAATATAATCATCATTATTAAGATTCACTTTATGTTCAAAATTACCAAGTGGTTTAATTTTGCTTCTGTTGCTGGCATTACCAAATCCAGTTAAATAAAAATCTGATTTATGAAGTTTAGGTTTAACCAATTTATCATAAACGTTAGCCGTAACAACATTATACTTGCTACCAGTATCAAACAAAGCTTTCGCCGAAAATGGTTCATTAGTCAAAAATTGTATATTCAGTTCCATGGTGTCACTTTTTACGGTTACCAGTTGACGTAGATTTGCCTTTTCTGGTTTTGTCGGACACTGCTTAGAAATGTGGCCAAATTTATTGCAGTTAAAACATTTAACGCCTTTGTCCTTGTCCTTGCAATTTTTAGATTCATGACCTTTACCACCACAATTGAAACATTTTTGTTCCTTTCTGTCGTTTTTGACTGTAGCTCTTGGTGTTGGCTTTTCGTATCGTTTATCCCGTTTTTCTGACATGGTCTCGTAACACTTTAGCTTAAATTTAAAATCCTTTAAATTTGCTGCGCCATATAAGATGGTCTTATTTATCGTCAAAACATTAACGCCATCAATGATATACTGCATAAGGGTATTATCATCAATTTTACCACGCGAGGCCAATTCCTTCATACTAAAGAAATATTCATGTACCGTTTCGTCCTTATTCATTTTACGTTCAATCATCATTTTATGCAATTGTGCACCGTTCACCGTTGCACCAAATTCGTTTTGTAATGCTGCTTTCAATTTTCCATAAGATGTAATCTTTTTCTCGCTGGCGATAAACATCTTAGCCACTCCCTTCAGAGATTTTTTCGCAAATATAAATTTCTGAAAATCATCAAATCCCATAACAACAGATGTCTCCTCAAAATCATCTATCCACGCCTCTACAGGCATGTTACCATTTCCATCAAACGAAGGTATGGAATCTTCAACATCACGATAGTTAATTGCAAATCTTTGCATATTTAAACGTCTAGTTTCGTCAACTCGATCGTTGGTACGAATAATTCTCTGATTATGACTTGCTCTAGCGCCGTCATTTACGTTATTTGCATGTCTTGTATTGACCGTCGTTCTATTCGTTGCTGCATTTTGTATACCGCCGTTGTCGTCGTTGCCATCATTTGCTTCTTCAAAGCCGGCGAATTCAGAAGAACCGTCGCTTTCGTTGTTGTTTATAATTGTACGCTCGTCGTCGCCATGATCTGTATCGCCGTCGTCGTCGTCGTCATCATGACCTATAGCGCCGTCGTCATCATCATCGTCGTCGTCGTCGTCATTTTCCTGACAACAAAGTAATTGCCCCTTTCGCAGGTTGGAAAAAATGTATTGAAACAAGTTGTTGTTGTTGTAGCTCAAACCTAACAAGCCACATACCGCCACCATATCAGCATTGCTGAGGTTTTCATTAACATACTTCTTTTTCTTATCGAAATCGTCGTCGTCTATGTTAAATTCAAACCCCTGAAATTGCCGGATACGGTTTCTGTTGCCGCGGTCACCTTCTCCTTCAAAAATGAATTTGTGTAAAGCTACAACCACCAACTTTTTAGCCGTTGACAAGTTGTTTTTTATTTTTAAAAAATCTCCCAAAACGCTCATCTTGATGGTACGCTTGCGTATGTATATGTGTCTTTTACTTTCGTCGTTTTGCTTCAGTATGTATTGTTGCACTTGTGTATTCGTTTGTGGCTCTTTAGCGATTTTTCTTTGCCCGTGTGTATGTATGTGTGTATTTTACTTTTTCTTTTTTTTTTCGTTCTAGTTCTTTCAACGCGACACGATTGGTTATGTTCTTTTTTGTCTTTTCGTTTTTTTTTTTCGAAACTATTTTATACACACACACATATATATAATTAACAAAAATCACTTTTATAACTTTAATCACTTTTAATTTCGTCTTTTAGCAATTTAGTTTTGATCCCGGTTGAGCCCCCAAAATTGTAGAGTTTTGTTTTTGTTAAAAAATAAAGTTTATTAAAGAATAAAAAAGTTTGTGTTGTTTAATTTCATAAAGTAAAATAAGGGTTGAAATATTGTTACGCGCACGACCGGCTTCTTTGACACACTCAAGTAGACTGACTAAATGAGAAAATGTGACTGAGTGTGTGTGTGTGTTTTTTCATTCTCCTACAAATGTGTGTTTTTTCATTCTCCTACATATGCACCATTCTACCGACAAAGAAGATATTAGGAACGAGCTGGCCCAACTTGGTCATGAAGTAACACATATTCAAAACATCTTTCAAACACGTACAAAAATTCCCCTGTCCTTATTTTCAATAGAACTCAAAACAAATAAAAACAACAAAGAAATCTACTCCATAACACACCTTTTACACTGTAAAATAAGCTTTGAACCTCCACACCAAAAAAGATCCTTACCTCAATGTACCAACTGCCAGAAATATGGTCATACCAAAAATTATTGTAGTAAATATCCCGTCTGTGTAAAGTGTGCTGGAAACCATAAAACAATACAGTGCCCAATTAAAGAACGTAGTGATAACATTAAATGTGCTCTCTGTGGCGAAAACCACACGGCAAACTACAAAGGATGTATGGTATACAAATCCTTAAGAGTAAAACGTTTTCCGCCCATGAGAAATAAAGAACCCACAATTTCAACTGAACAAATGCACAATAATAATAACAACAACAACGAAATAGTTAATAATCTTACTTATGCTCAAGCAACAGCTAATTTCCCTGCAACAAATAATAATACTAACTCTACAAACAATCCTTCAACTAGCTCCTACAACATACCCCTCAACTAGTTCTACTGCTAATCCAGCTCTTTATTCAGGTAATCCCATTAATAATATTGAAACAATCCCTTCAACAAATACAAACGTACAACAATCAAATGATATGCAAGACCTGAAAGACATGATGAAACAACTTTTTCCCCAAATAGCAAATATGATGAGCTTAATCACTGTATTACTTACAAAAATCGATGGACAGACAAAATGAATTAAAAATCATTGTTTCTGTAAAAAAATCGTTCTCTGGAATTCAAACGGACTTAGCCAACATATCCTCGAATTAAAATCATTTATCGTTCATTCCACCAGACATTTGGTGATTTTAGGCATTTTTTGACCGAGGGTCTTCGGATTTTTGTTATTTTTTTCATACAGATACTCTATAGAGCCAATTTCAAATTTCATCCATCAGATCGAAAATATTCGAAAAACTCGCGATTTTATTCACGATTTTCGTTTTTAAAAAAGTCAAAAAAATCCAAAATCTGTGTAACTTTGAGCAGCCGTATTTTCTTAACTACTTATTGCATTTTAACAATCTATAGCGCATACGAATGGTATGTAAGTCTATATAAAAGAGTATATAAAAGAGATATATATAAAAGAGTATGGTGACTGACTGACTGACTGACTGACTGACTGATTGGCAATAATCATCGCCCAGCCCAAACCGCTGAAGCTAGAGACTTGAAATTTGGAATGTAGGTTCGGCTCCCGACAAAACCACCCACTAAGAAGGGATTTTTGGAAATTCCGATTTTAAGGGGGGCAAAAGGGGGAAAATAGGGCCCTTTGGGGGATTTTGTATCTTTTGAACTAATAGTCCTAGAAACTTCAAATTTGAACTCTAGGATCCTCTCGCGGAAATAAAATTTCGAAAAAAATATTTTTGGAAAATTCCGCCTCCAAGGGGGGGAAAAAGGGGAAAATAGGGCAAATTGGTACATTTTTTATATTCTAAACAAATGGTCCCAGAAACTTGAAATTTTAAGTCTAGGACCCTCTCGCGGAAATAACATTTTGGAAAAAGTAATATTTTGAAAATTCCGTTTCTAAGGTGGGGGGGAGGGGGAAAATAGGGCAAGTTGGTACATTTTGTATCTTCTGAACTAATGGTCCTACAATCTTGAAATTTTGAATATAGGATACTCTCGCGGAAATAACATTATGAAAAAAGTACTTTTTTGAAAATTCCGGTTTTAAGGGGGACAAAAAGGGGGAAAATAGGGCAATTTGGTGAATTTTGAACAAATGGTCCTAGAAACTAGATATTTGAACTATAGTGTCCTCTCGGGGAAAAAACATTTTTTTACTAAAATTTTTTCACTCAAAATTTTTTTTCACTCAAAATTTTTTTTTGACTCAAAATTTTTTTTTTACAAATTTTTTTTTTTTTACAATTTTTTTTTTACAAATTTTTTTTCACTCAAATTTTTTTTTACTCAAAATTTTTTTTTCACTCAAAATTTTTTTTACTCAAAATTTTTTTTCACTCAAAAATTTTTTTTTACTCAAAATTTTTTTTCACTCAAAAATTTTTTTTCACTCAAATTTTTTTTCACTCAAAATTTTTTTTCACTCAAAATTTTTTTTTTTACAAATTTTTTTTACATTTTGTATCTTCTGAACTAATGGTCCTACAATCTTGAAATTTTGAATAAAGGATACTCTCGCGGAAATAACATTTTGAAAAAAGTACTTTTTTGAAAATTCCGGTTTGGGGACAAAAAGGGGGAAAATATGGCAATTTGGTGAATTTTGAACTTATGGTCCTAGAAACAAGATATTTGTACTATAGTATCCTCTCGGGGAAAAAACAATTTTTTACTAAAATTTTTTCACTCAAAATTTTTTTTCACTCAAAATTTTTTTTTTGACTCAAAAATTTTTTTTTACAAATTTTTTTTTTACAAATTTTTTTTCACTCAAATTTTTTTTTTTACTCAAAATTTTTTTTTCAATAAAATTTTTTTTTTTACTCAAAATTTTTTCACTCAAAAATTTTTTTTTACTCGAAATTTTTTTTCACTCAAATTTTTTTTTTTACAAATTTTTTTTCACTCAAATTTTTTTTCACTCAAAATTTTTTTTCATTCAAAAAATTTTTTTTTTGGGGGGGAATAGGACGATTTTGAACATTTTCTATATTGTGAACTAATGGTCCCAGAAACCTGAAATTTGGACTATAGGATCCTCTCGCGGAAATAATATTCTCAAGAAAGTACTTTTTTAAAAAGGCACTTCTAAGAAGGGGAAAAGGGGGAAAATTGGGAAATTTGGTACATTTTCATTTCTCTGACCTAATGGTCCTAGAAACTTAAAGTTTGGACTATAAGATCCTCTCGCGGAAAAAACAGTCCGAAACAAAGTTTTTTTTTTTCAATCCCGCTTCTAGGGTGGTAAAAAGGGGGATAATAGGACAATTTGGTACACTTTGAATGTTCTGGACTAATTTTCCCAGAAACTTAAAAATTTTGACTATGGGATCCTTCGCGGAAATAACATTGTGAAGAAAGTTCTATTTTGAAAATTTCGCTTCTAAGGGGGAAAAAGGGGAAAGTAGGGTAATTTTGTGTCTGCTGAACTAATGGTCGTAGATCCTTGAAATTTGGGCTGTACGATCCTCTCGCGGAAATAACTTTCTGAAAGAAGTACTTTTTGAAAATTCCGGTTTGTATCTGCTAAACAAATAGGACTGCACGATCCTCTCGCGTGGACTGCACGATCCTCTCGCGGAAATAACATTCTGAAAAAAGTACTTTTTTGAAAATTCCGCTTTAAAGGGGAAAAAAGAGGAAGGTAGGGCAATTTTGTATATGCTGAAAATATGGTCCTAGATACTTGAAATTTGGAGTGAACGAACCTCTCGCTGAAATAACATTCTAAAGGAAGTACTTTTTCAAAATTCTGGCGGGAAATCGGTAAAGTAGGGCAATTTTGAATCTGCTGAACTAATGGTTCTTAATACTTGAAATTTAAACTGTACGATCCTTTCGCGAAAATAACATTCTTAAAGTAGAACTTTTCAAAAAATCCGCTTCTACGGGGAAAAAGGTGGAAAGTAGGGTAATTTTGTATCTGCTAAACTAATGGTCCTAGATACTTGAAATTTGAACTGTACAATCCTCTCGCGGAAATAATATTCTAAAGGAAGTACTTTTTGAAAATTCCGGGGGAAAAAGGGGGTGAATGGGGTAATTTTGAATCTGCTGAACTCATGGTCCTAGATACTTGAAATTTCAACCGTACGATCCTCTCGCGGAAATAACATTGTTACAGAAAACCTTTTTTAAAAATTACGCTTCTACGGGGAAAAAGGGGAAGTAGGGCAATTTTGTATCGGCTGAACTAATGGTCCTAGATACTCATAATTTTAAATGAACAATCCTATCCCGAAAATAACATTCTAAAAGAAGTACATTTTTGAAAATTCGTTTTTAAAGGGGGAAAAATGGGGAAAGAAGGGCAATTTCGTATCTGCTAAACGAATGGTCCCAAAAACTTGAAATTTAAACTCTACTCTCGCGGAAAAAACATTTTGTAAAAAGTAATATTTTGAAAAATCCTTTTATAAGGGTGGGGGTGGTGGGAAGAAGGGGTTTAATAATGCAATTTTGCATCTTCTGAACAAACTTGAAATTTTGAATCTGGATGCTCTTGCGGCAATTATTTTTTGAAAAATATATTTTTTTAAAATTTTGGTTTTAAGGAGGCCCAAAAGGGGGAAAATAGGGCAATTTGCTAAACTTTAAATTAATGGTCTTAGAAACATGACATTGGGAATATAGGATCATCTCGCGGCAATAACATTCTAAAAGAAGTAATTTTTTGAAAATTTCGCATTTAAGGGAAAGAAAGGGGGAAAGTAGTGCAATTTTGTATATGCTAAAGTAATGGTCCTAGATACTTGAAAATTGGAATGTACGATTCTTCCGCGGAAATAACATTCGGAAAGGAATACTTTTTTTTTAAATTCCTCTTTTAAGGGGAAAAAGAGGGGAAAATAGAGCAATTTTGAATCTGCTGAACTAAGGGTCCTGATACTTGAAAATTGGACTGTACGATCCTCCCGCGGAAATAACATTCGGAAAGAAATACTTTTTTAAAAATTCTTCTTTAAAAATTCTTCTTTTTGTGTCTGCTGAAAAAATAGTCCTAGATATTAAAAAATTGGACTGCACAATCCTCTCGCGGAAATAAAATTCGAATGGAGGACTTTTTGGAAAATTCCGCCTCTAAGAGGGAAAAGGGGGAAAGTAGGCAATTTTGTATCTGCTGAACTAATGGTCCGGGAGACTTGAAATTTGGACTGTACGATCTTTTCGCGAAAATAACATTCTGAAAGAAGTACTTTTTTAAATATTCCGATTTTGAGTGGGAAAAAGGGGGAAAGTAGGGCAATTTTGTATCTGCTGAAATAATGGTCCTATATCTTGATATTTGGACTGTACGATCCTCTCGCGGAAATAAAATTTTCAAGGAAGTACTTTTTTGAAAACTCTACTTTTAAGGGAGAAAAAAGGGGAAGGTAGGGCAATTTTGTATCTGCTGAACTAATGGTCCTCGATACTTAAAATTTAACTGTACGATCCTCTCGCGGATATAACATTCTAAAAGAAGTAATTTTTTTAAATTCTGCTTCCACGGGGGGAAAAGGGAGAAAGTAGGGCAATTTTGAATCTGCTTAACTAATAGTCCTACATACTTGAAGTTTGGACTGTACGATCCTCTCGCGGAAAGAACATTCTAGAAGAAGTACTTTTTTGAAAGTTCTCCTTTTAAGGGGGGAAAAGGGGGAAAGTAGGGCAATTCTGTATCTGCTGAACTAATGATCCTAGATACTTAAAATTTGAACTGTACGATCCTCTTGCGGAAAAAGTACTTATTGTGGAAAGTTCCGCTTCTAAGGGGAAAAAGGCGGAAAGTAGGGCAATTTTGTATCTGCTGAACTAATGGTCCTAGATACTTGAAGTTTAGACTGCATGATCCTCTCTCTTGGAATTAACATTCTGAAAGAAGTTCTTTTTTTGAAAATTCCGATTTCAAGGGGGAAAACGGGGAAGGTAGGGCAATTTTGTATCTGCTGAACTAATAGTTCTAGATACTTGAAATTTGGCTGAACGATCCTCTCGCGGAAATAACATTCTTAAGAAAGTACTTTTCAAAATTCTGGGGGAAAAGGGGGAAAGAAGGGCAATTTTGAATCTGCTAAACTAATGGTCCTAGATTCTTGAAATTTGAACTAAACGATCCTTTCGCAAAAATAACATACTTAAAGAACTTTTTTAAAAATTCCACTTCTAAGGGGGGAAAAGTAGGGCCCTTTGGTGGATTTTGTATCTTTTGAACTAATAGTTTTAGAAACTTGAATTTGGACTCTATAATCCTCTCGCGAAAAAAGAAAATAAAAAAATATTTTTTTGAAAATTCCGCCTCCAAGGTGGGGAAAATGGAGCAAATTGGTACATTTTTTATCTTCTGGACAAATGGTCCCAGAAACTTGAAATTTGGACTCTAGGATCCTCTCGCAGAATTAACATGCGGAAAACAAAATTTTTTGAAAATTCCGCCTCCAAGGGTGGGAAAATTGGGAAAATCTGTGAATTTTTTATCTTCTGAACAAATGGTCCCAGAAATGTGAAGTTTAGTCTTTAGGATCCTCTCGCGGAAACAACATTCCGAAAAAAATATTGTTTGAAAAATTCCTCCTCCAAGGTGGGAAAGGGGGGAAATAGGGAAAATCGGTACATTCTTTATCTTTTAAACAAATGGTTCCAGAAACTTGAAATTTGAACTCTAGGATCATCTCGCAAAAAAAACATCTTGAAAAAAGTAGAAGGGGGAAAATAGGGCAATTTTGTATCTTCTGAACTAAAACTTTAAGTTTTGATCCTCTCGCGGAAATAATTTTTTGAAAAATACACTTTTTGAAAATTTTGGTTTTAAGGAGGGCCAAGAGGGGCAAAATAGGCAATTTGGTAAATTTTAAACTAATGGTCTTAAAAACATGACATTTGCAATATAGGATCATCTCGCGGAATAACATATTGAAAGAAGTACTTTTTTGAAAATTACTTTTTAAAGGGGAAAAGAAGGGCAATTTTGTATCTGCTGAACTAATGGTCCTAGATATTGAAGTTTGGACTGTACGATCCTCTAGCGGAAATAACATTCTGGAAGAAGTACTTTTTTGGAAAAATCTGCTTCTATAGGGGGAAAAAGAGGGAAAGTAGGGAAATTTGAAATTTGAATCCTCTTGCGGAAACAACATTCTAATGGAAGTACTTTTTTGAAAATTTCGCTTCTACGGGAAAAAAAAGGGGAAATTAGGGCAATTTTGTATCGGCTGAACTAAAGGTCCTAGATACTTGAAATTTGGAGTGTACGATCCTCTCACGGAAAAAACATTCTGAAAGAAGTACTTTTTTAAAAATTTTGTTTTATAGGTGGAAAAGGGGGAAAAGTAGGGCAATTTTATATCTGCTGTACTAATGGTCCTAGATACTTGAATTTTGAACTGTTTTGTATCTGCTAAACTAATGGTTCTAGATACTTGAAGTTTGGACTGTACGATCCTCTAGCGGAAATAACATTCTGGAAGAAGCACTTTATTAGTAAATTCTGCTTCTAAGGGGGAAAATGGGGAAAGTAGGGCAATTTTGTAACTTCTGAATTAATGGTCCTAAATACTTGAAATTTGGACTGTACGATCCTTTCGCGGAAATAACATTCCAAAATAAGTACTTTTATGAAAATTCTGCTTCTAATGGGGAAAAATGGAGAATGTAGAGATACTTAAAATTGGTACTTTACGATCCACTCACGGAAATTACATTCTGGGAAAATAATTTTTTGAATTTTCGCTTCAATTTGGTACATATTGTTCCTTATGCACTAATGTTCCTTGAAACTTAAAGTTTGAACTATGTGATCGTTTCGCCAAAATAAAATTTTTTGCAACTTTTAATCTACTCAAAATATAATATTTTAAAGGTCGAAACTAACAATTTTTATGTTTAATTAAAAATTAATAAGAATTTGAAGTAATAAAGTTGTTTCTTAACAGCTAACCGGTAACGAAGTACCGGGCGAGTTAGCTAGTATCTAATAAACTGAAAAAATATCCGTGATTTAAAAGTGCATTTTATATGCAACTGCAGTTTTGAAGTGCATTTTGCGAGACTTTCGTCCCTTTTAATTTTTTTTTAATTAGCATATTTGGAAAATTTAGAATTTTTGCTATAAAAAAATGTTTTCATTACAATGGACCGAGAATGTATGCTATTTTTAATATTTTTTTTTTTAAAATACTTCCTTAAGTTTCCCTTATAAAAATTTGTATTTTTTTAATTATACCAAAACCATGTAAAAAGACATGTTTTTAAAACGTTATATTTTCGAAAGTACTTATCGTATCTTGTTGTTTTTATGCACATTAGAAAGGTATTTTTGTTAATTTTTTGCATTTAATGACCGAAAAAATGTTGGTGTTTCAAAAATGCATTTTAAATGCAAATTAAGTTTTGAACTGCATTTTTCAAAACTTTTACCCCTTTGAATTTTTTTTTAATTATCATATTCGAAAAGTTTACAATTTTTACTACAAAATAAAGTCCTCCTAATAATGGACCCACTGTGTGTGCTATTTTTAAAGAAATTTTAAAAGTTTCCTTGAAACAAATTTTAATATTTTAAATTAAACAAAAAAAAATCTGAAATTACATGTTTTTAAAAAATTCTAAAAAATAGCACACACTGTGGGTCCATTATTAGGAGGACATTATTTTGTAGTAAAAATTTTAAACTTTTCGAATATGATAATTAAAAAAAATCAAAGGGGTAAAAGTTTTGAAAAATGCACTTCAAAACTGCATTTGCATTTAAAATGCATTTTCGAAATACCATAATTTTTGCGGTCATTATATGCAAAAAATAGACAAAAATACCTATCTTATGTGCATAAAAGCATTAATATACGGTTAGTACTTTTGAAAATATAACGGTTTAAAAACATGTCTTTTTACATGAATTTGGTATAATTTAAAAAATACAAATTTTTGTAAGGGAAACTTAAGGAAGTATTTTTTAAAAAATATATTAAAAATAGCAAACATACTCGGTCCATTGTAATGAAAACATTTATTTGTAGCAAAAATTCTAAATTTTCCAAATATGCTAATTAAAAAAAAATTAAAAGGGGTAAAAGTCTCGCAAAATGCACTTCAAAACTGCAGTTGCATATAAAATGCACTTTTAAACCACCGATATTTTTTCAGTATATTAGATTTTAAAATAGACTTACATACTATTCGTATGCGCTATAGATTGTTAAAATGCGATTAGTAGTTTAGGAAATACAGCTGCTCAAAGTTACACAGATTTTGCATTTTTTTACTTTTTCAAAAACGAAAATCGTGAATAAAATCGCGAGTTTTTCGAATATTTTCGATCTAATGGATGAAATTTGAAATTGGCTCCATAGAGTATCTGTATGAAAAAAAGAACAAAAATCCGAAGACCCTAGGTCAGATTTTTTAAAATGTCTCATGGAATGGACGTTATACACAATAACTCCGTCGATATCATTTTAGTATCCGAAACTCATTTTACTCCAAAAAGCTTTATAAATATTCCCAATTTTTCAATTTTTCACACAAATCACCCAGACAACACTGCACACGGTGGTACTGCAATAATAGTACGAAAATCTATAAGATGTACTGAACTTGAAGGTTACAAAAAAGATTATCTGCAAGCTACGTCTATTATTATTGAAGACTTACATGGCCCACTTGTTTTATCAGCGGTATACTGTCCCCCAAAACATTCAAATACCAAAATGGATTACCTTGCGTTTTTACAATCGCTTGGCAATCGGTTCATCGCTGATGAATAAATAAAAATACAGGATGAATAAAAAACCTTATGTGTGTTTGTTGTAATAAATGTTGCATTTCACACTTTGCAAGAGTAAAAAATTCGGACAAAAATACCGTCAATGTGTTTTATTTGATCTCATGTGTTTGTTGTAAAAAATTTTGCATTTCGCACTTTGCAAGGGTAAAAATTGCTGACGTGAATACCACTAATATAATTTCACATGTGTTTGTTGTAATAAATTTCGCATTTCACACTTTGCAATGGTAAAAAGTTCTTACGTGAATACCGTCATTGTATTTAGGGTAGAGAGGGGCGCATTCGCCACTTTTTTTTTAAAGTGCTGTAAAACCTAAATAACTGCTGACGTGAATACCGCTAATGATTTATTGGAAAAAATTCTAGAAATTTGTTTTTCTAAACTTTTTAGACTTTTTTCATAATATTCCAAAATTTGCCTCAACTTTTCTGATTTTCCAAAACTTTTTTTTTCTAGAATATTTCTAAATTACTGTGTTAAAAATTTCTCAAATTCTAAAACATTTTTTTTTTTAAAAAAACTTCTCAGATTTTGGTTCTCAAAACTTTTTGTATAGAAAATTTCTAAGATTTGTATGAAAAATGTCATAGATTCCGAGACATATACAATAGGGCGTCCCGTCAAATTTTAAACTTTCGAATTTCGTTTCGTAATACCTGCCAAACGATGGCCACGTTAAAGCTGATTATTGGAAAATTTATAAAAAAAATTTGAAAGGTCTTTTTCAGTCGGCAACCAGTGGTCATAGTTGAAAAAAATTTCGAATTTCGACCAAAATTCATGTCCGAATTTTTTGACCAAATCCGGCCTAAATATTCGGAAATTTTTCGTTCTTTATTGGAAAAATATTAAATAAATTCCAAAACCACGATTTTGGACCACAGATGCTGATTTTTAAACATACAAAAAATTTTTTAAACAAATTGGTCTTAAAAGTCGGGAAATGTTAGGTATGTTACCCAGCAAAATTTTCCGTTCCAAATAATCGGTTCCAAAACGCATCATATTACCCTGCAACCGATTCTACTTCACGTTCCAGAGTCAATGATTTTTGTTTGAAATTGTCCCGAAAGCAATCGTTTTGTAGAGCAAGTGTTTTTTTTTTTTGAAAAATAATTTTACTTAGAAAATTTGTTTTGATTACCGTAGAATATATTCAAGAATCTATTGTTATAGGAATTTGTTCCAAAAAATATTCCTGGGTTATGTAAAAATTGCAAAGAAGTCTGCAAAAGCAAAAATAAGTTTTAGTGGGCAATTTCCGGTGGTAAAACATTTTTCAATTTTATTTGATTCTACGCAATTCTAAATTCGAAAAACTTAATAGTATTAGTGATTCTGCTGTAAATATGAGTGTGCAAACGATGAAAGATCTTCATCCACGGGAATAAACTTTTTGACACCTCCGCACTAACTGCTCATAGGACGGGCTCTATAGAAGTCTTTGTAAATCTGATCTGCTGATCTGCATTTTTGGACAAAAACAAAACGTTTTTATATTTTTTTAACATTTTTAAGTTAAAAAAATAATTTTTATGTGTAAAAATCTAGAGTTGTCAAATATTCGTCAATTTCAAAAACCGATTTTCGAATACTTCGAAAAACCGCCTTTTAAAAAAATCGGTTTTTCGGTTTTGTAATTAAAAACCGGTTTCGAATAATCGGTTTTTCGGTTTTTGTTTTTTAATTATTTATTTGATAAAAAAGTAAAACAAAACAATATAGTGCGTGATTCATGCGTGAGTGTGACTGAAATTTAAGTAACTCAAAAAATTGCGTGTGTGTGAGCAAGATTTTTGCGTGAGTGAGTGTGATTTATTTGTTCTTCCTTTCGTCCCAAAAGCAAACAAATTTAAAAATCCCGAAAAAGACAAAAAAAATGGTAGAATTTAGCTAAAATTTAAATTTTGCTAAAAATTTTCTTACATTTTTGAAATCTTAATTTTTAAAAGTTTTTTATACCCTCCACTCTAGTGATAGAGGGTATATATAAGTTTGTCATTCTGTTTGTAACTCATCGAAATATCGATCTGGGACCCCATAAAGTATATATATTCATGATGCCCGATCGATTTTAAGACATTCTAGCGATGTCCGTCTGTCCGTCTGTCTGTGGAAAATGCTGTCGCGGACAAAATATTGCACATATGTAGATGACTGAAACTTAACATATTTATTGGAAGTTCTCCCGAGAAGTTTGGTATTGCATTTGAGCGATATCGGTTCAGCGGTTCAAAAGTTATGAACGAAAATGTAAGCACACCTCAAAAATTTCAGTACATTCAACATAACCTAAAAATACAAAATGGTTTAATTCGGCTTCTGGTTGGCATATGTGAACATAATTGAACACCAAATGGTATTTAAACAAGTACGAACACAAAAAAATAAAAAAATCGCGGATTTTTTTTACTAAAATTTTTTTTCGCGGAAATTTTTTTTTCAAAATTTTTTTTTTTTCAAAAGTAATTTCCTTTTAAATAAAGTTTTTTGCAATAATCTTTTTGAAATTGTGGAGGGTATCACTACATTCGGCAAGGCCGAATTTAACTTTTTTACTTGTTTTTGTATAAAAAGTTTCGTGAGTGTGAGTGAACATGAGTGTGAATGAACGTGAGTGTGAGTTGTCATAAATTTCCTCACGTGATTGTGAGTAGAAAAAAATATGCTCGTGAGTAAGGCAAAAAAAGGATACATTTCAAATGATTTGGTGACACCCGATTTCTCAACTTAGAGATGTTTACTAATAAATTTCATTGAATGCAAAATAACGAAAAAAAATAAATATATGAAAAAGTCGATTATTCGAGACCAAAAAATCGGTTCCTCGAATACTTCGAAAACCGGCCTTTTTAAAAAACCGGTTTTTAAAAACCGGAAAAATAGAAAAAAATCGATTTTTCGAATACTTCGGAAATCGGTTTTGACAACTCTAGTAAAAATCAGCATCTGTAGACCAAAATCGCGGAGTTTTTTTCAATATTTTTAAAATAAAGTACGCAAAATTTTCGAAATTTTAAGCCGGATATGGTCAACAAATTCGAACATGAATTTTGGTTGAAATATGTTATTTTTTCCAACTTTGAGCGCTGGTTGCCGACTGAAGACGACCTAGCAAATTTTTTTTATAAATGCTCAGATTCTTGGGAATTTTTTTTTAACATTACCACATCAAAAAAATGATAAGAATAATGGTTGTACTCAAAAAAAAAATGTGAAATAATTAAATAATAGATTAATTTCTACGAAACCCCAGGTGATTCATAGTAATCAATTACGTTAAGATAAGAAAAAAAAATAATAAAAATATATCAAAAAAACAATTCATTAACCTGTTAGAAAATCTTTAGGTTGACCAATATCCATCCAAAATCCAGACAATTCCATAGCAAATAATTGCTCTTGTTCTGCCATTGCAGGAAAGATTTCCTTTTCTATTGAAGTCGGTTTCACTTCAATGCGATCCAATACTGATGGGTTAAATATATAAATGCCAGCATTAATTTTATTACTAACAAATTCTTGGGGTTTCTCAATAAATGACTTAATACAGCCTATATCATCATAAAGTACAACACCATATTTTGACGGTTCTTCAACTTTTGTAACCACAATAGTGCCTTCTTTGCCATGACTGCGATGAAATTGTTCTAGCTGTTTAAAGGGAAACTCACAAATGACATCAGAGTTGAGTACATAAAATGGCTCAGGGCTGGCATTGAGTATATGCTTGGCCAAAGCTAAGGGACCAGCTGTACCCAAAGGTTCTGTTTCATGGGAAAATATCAAATCGACTCCAAGTTTTTCAGCTTCCAGTTTTAATTCTTTTTCCATTTGTTCGGCACGATAGGAAACAGCTAAAATAACCTGTTATTAAGAAAAATGCGTAAAAATTTAAAAGGCAAATAATATTATTTTGTTTTATGCATACCTGTGTACATCCTGCTGCTACAAGGGCTTCCAATTGATGCAATAATATGGGTTTATTGGCAAATTCCACTAATGGTTTGGGTGTACTCAAAGTTAAAGGTCGTAAACGGGTGCCATAACCACCAACCAAGATAAGAGCACGAGTGCCTTTAGATACCGCAGGTGTAGAACCACACATTTCAATAGAATACTTTAACAAATTTAAGAAAACGACACGTCAGTATTCTGTAACAAAATCTTCTTATTCAGTTTAACTTTGATTTAATTCACATATAATTTGTCACAGTTACTGCAATTTGGGCAATAATTTTTTTCTTTTTACTCCCCAAAAAACTGATAAGAACAATTTATCTTTTTTTATTTTATTCAGCCGGCATACACTGGCATACATACACCTCTCTTCTTATGATTTGTTTTATATTTAACTTCCTCTTGCCAATTTATTATGAACTCCCCTTTGGATTTTTATTTAGTTTGCTTTGTTGGCCCTTGTTTTACAAAAACACACACTCTCAGAACAATTCCAAACACCCAATCAACTTGCAAAACGTCACGTAATTTTTGTTTTCATTAAATATATTATTAATTTATTATAATTTCCAAACTTTTTAATTTCTTTTGTTTTTTAGAACTTGACTGTTTCAAATTTGTTATAAATTATTTTTAGTAGATATTTAAAAAATGATTGAGAAAATTTTTGTAAATTTTGTGACAAGTCAAGTGTTTTTTGTTGTAAATAAAAATTATTTGCTATGTTCGAAATTCCGTGTAATAAATATATAAAAGAAAAAAAATCCAGCAAAATTGTAGCATATTTATAGGGAGTAATGCTTAATAAACAAAGCTTTTGTTTTTACCACTGTTGCCAAGTTGGAGGTTTTCCCGCTAAATCTAGCGCTTTTTGTTTGGATTTAGCGGGGGAAAATTTTCGAGTTTTTTTTCCAATTTTTCTTTTTTCTATCGAAAACGCCAAGTTTGTCGAGTTTTAGCGCTTTTTTTGTAACTTAGCGGGAGAATTTTATATTTTTTTGTCGGTTTCTTGCGCGTTTTTAGTGAAAAGTCAATTTTCTTGGAGGTTTTTTTTTTAATTTTTCTTTTTTGTCAATCAAAAATGCCAAGTTTTTCGGTATTCAGACCTTTTTTTCGTAATTTAGCGGGAGAATTTTAAATTTCCCCGGTTAAATTTATTTTTGGAGGTTTCTAGCGCTTTTTTAGTGAAATTTAGAGGTTTTTGGTAAAAATAGTTGGCAACAGTGTTTTTACTACTGACAATGTTGCCAATTTTATGTTTTTCACAGAAAAATGTTCAGGCCACACACTGTTGCCAACTATTTTTAACCAAAAACCTCTCAATTTCACGAAAAAAGCGCTAGAAACCGCCAAAAATTAATTTAGCGGGGAAAATTTAAAATTTTCCCGCTAAATTACAAAAAAAGCGCTGAAAACCGTAAAACTTGGCATTTTTGATTGAAAAAAAAGAAAAATTTAAAAAAAAACCTCCAAATTATTTTTTCTACGAAAATTTACTTTTCATTAAAAACGCGCAAGAAACGGTCGAAAAATTTTAGCGGGAAAATACAAAATTCTCCCGCTAAATATCAAAAAAAGCGCTAAAATTCGACAAACTTGGTGTTTTCGATTGAAAAAAAAAAGAAAATTGGAAAAAACCTCTAAATTTGTCCCACTAAATCTAAATAAAAAGCGCTAGATTTTCCCGCTAACGCACCGTTACCGCTAAAACCAATTTCCCCCCGCTAAATCCAAACAAAAAGCGCTATATTTAGCGGGAAAACCTCCAACTTGGCATCATTGAGGTCACAAAACGCCATTAGAGGTTTTTGATGAAAAATAATTGGCAACAGTGAATTTTATACAGAATTTTTTTCCTGGTTAAGAGGCTAGTCACAGTTGGGTCGACAGACCACAAATAGTTTTTGTCAGATTACAACCACAAAAATTATTTAATATTTTATTTTTTCCTAACATCTGCTCAGAGCTTCGAAGAATGAAATCCTTTTCGAATGAATTCTCAAAAAAATCCATTCAATTTTCATAGTCAGTGAATGCATTAGATTTCGTATATCAACATTGAATGCAGTCCTTGGAATTTATTCGATTGAATGAAACAAAATGAATGCATTCGATTTCTTGTTCATTCGATTTAGAAAAATGAATGCATTCGATTTTTTATCATTCCACTGCGAATGCAATCGATTTTTTAAATAGATAGACCAAAACGGAGCCAAATTTTGGTATATAGCATCGCATACTCTCTTTGCATACGATGACCCTAATGGGCTCTAATTTTGAATCCAAAAAAATTGGTGTTCCCGAAAATTTTAAAAATGCACATATTAACTACCTATACGACAAAAAATGTGAAGAGTGTTAGCGATACTAGGACAAAAAATTGGCTCCGTTTTGCTCTATCTTGGTTAGTTTTTTTTTAAGTTTTTTATGCAATGAATGAATAAGCCAAATGTGATTGGGGAATGCAATCACTAAATTTTCATTCAGAATGACAATTCGAATTAAGGAATGAAATACTTCGAAGCTCTGCATCTGCTTCTATCATCAGATAATTAGCACCAAAATAAAGGTGTATAAAATTTTTTTAACACGGCAATTTGATTAAAACAAAAAATGTCGTCACGATAAAAATG
Organism: Pegoplata infirma; assembly: GCA_963921195.1. Taxonomy (NCBI): domain Eukaryota; kingdom Metazoa; phylum Arthropoda; class Insecta; order Diptera; family Anthomyiidae; genus Pegoplata; species Pegoplata infirma. The sequence goes on along the minus strand of OY992536.1, from coordinate 80,723,379 downwards.
TCGTCACGATTTTTTACTTTTTAGCCAATTGCCGTTTTAAAAAAAAATGTATACACCTTTATTTTTTGGTGCTAATTATCTGATAATAGAAGCAGATGTTAGGAAAAAAAAATAAAATATTCAATAATTTTTGTGGTTGTAATCTGACAAAAACTATTTAGTAGTCTGTCAACTAGTGTTTGGGGTCCGGGAATTCCCGGGTCGGATTTCCCGGGAATTCCCGGGAAAAGACTGACGGGAATTCCCGGGAATTTTTTTAATTTTTCCCGGGAAATCCGGGAATTTTATAAAATGAACCATTTTACATAAAAAACGTAAATTTTAATTTAATTTTTAATATTTTTTTTACATACAGGTACAATTACATTTGCTATTTTTTTAAGTTTTTCTATTTAGAAGAACAGTGCAAATATATATTCATGGGAAAACTGACTGTAAAAAGGATGAAAATATCTTGAAAAAACTTAAAAAGTCAAAAAATATACATCGGTTAATTAAAATTTTGCTAAGACTGTCAAAAAAATATAAAAATTTTGAACCTAGAATTTACATTTCCAGAACAAATATTAAAAGTGCTGCCAACTATATTAGTTGTTGCTCGAATAACGCAGCTTTAAAGTTTTTTGCAATTTTTTGCGATTTTTTGTGGGGGAAATAGTTGCAATAATTTTTTTGGTTTGTTTTATTGTATTTCAGGATTTTTAACTTTTATTTTTTGATTTTTTATGTTTTATTTTTTTGTTTATGTGTAATAAAACTGTTTTTAATAAAAATTTGGTCAAATTTTAATGTTTCTTATGATTTATATTAATAATGAAAATTTCCCGGGATTCCCGGGAATCCCGGAAAATAAATTATTTTTTTCCCGTTTCCCGGGAAATTGAAAAGTCCGGGAATTCCCAAACACTACACTAAATCAAAAAAAAAGCGCTAGATTTTCCCGCTAAAACAAACCCCCGCTAAAACCAAACTAAAAGCGCTAGATTTAGCGGGAAAACCTCCAACTTGGCAACAATGAGTATCGAGTACTCAGTACTCAACACCCATATACTCAATACTTTTCCAACACTACTTCTCCGAGTGCGTTGAATTCACTGATGCCAACTTTTTTTGACAAAACCCGCTAAATAAGGAAAAAGAATCTCCAGAAAACACCAGATTCAAAAACAGAAAATAAATTTAGCTATTTAAAGCCGCCCAGAGACACAATACATGTTGGATGACTTGTTAGTTGACGAAAAAATATTTTCAAAATACACTTATCCGACAAATTTATACACATGTTGGATGACCGCTCATTTTTTTAGAATTCTTGAAGGAGTAACATGAAATTTTTTTTTATTTTTCAACTCTTTTTTATGTTTTTTTAATATATTTAGGTTAAAATTTACTTTTTAACATCATTGCTTTATACAAAAACATCACTTTGTGAAAAACAATAACAAATAATGAATTAAAACGTCTCTGTTCGTACAACGGTCGGATGACAAGTCAATACACCATCCGACATGTCATCCAACTTTTCATCCGACCATCGAAAAATCAAAACTTTTTGATTTTTCATCCGACCAGCCATCCGACCATCCGACAGACCCATACACGAGAAAAATTACATTGGTCATCCAACAAGTCATCCAATTTGTTTGAAATGTATGGGAGCCTTAATAGCTAAATATCATGAACTTAGAAATGTAACGGTTTTTTTGAAAAAATATAACGGGTTTTTGAAAAAATTTAACGTTTTTTTTTAATACTGTATGTATTAGCTATTGAAACAGTTTAAGGGCGGAGTACTCAATGAAAAGTTAGCTGCTTACTACCGATTTAACGGAGCCTTATGTCAAAATTTGTATGAAAAAGTTAAATTTAACGGAGAGTTATTTTATAACGGAGCATTGAGTAATCCAACCTAAATGTTATAAAACGACAGTTTTTTAACAAAGCCAGTTTAAATATTTCAGAATCGAATACACCTGTTTTGGCCATAACCAAATATTCGGAAAAATTGTTACTATTCGGCCGAAACCGAATTTTAAAAACAAATATTTATGTTGGAATAACAAGAAAACAAGTTGAATTAGACTTACAAGGGAGGTCTCCCTCGTTCACCCCGATCTTCGTGAAATTTGGAGATATTGTTCAGAACGAAAATTAATTCTACACTTATTTTTTTCAGCGGCCCAGGCTCAAAGGTATTTAAAAAAAATATCACTTGGTGCTAACAACATGCCAAAACAAGTTAATATTTTCGACTGATTAACAAAAATGTCCTAAAGTTTTGCTACTTAACTCAATATGACGAAAAGCTGTGCATGTTTGGCCAACACTAAAAAGGGAAGTCTCCCTAGTGTCACCCGCGGATCTTTATGGAATTGGTTTTATTTTGTAGAGCAGAAAAAATAAAGGGAAAAGTATTTTTTTAAGCGGTTCAAATTCATGTTTCGGGGGAAGCAACAGTAATTTTTTAGTTTTTTTCGCTTATCTCCCACCTTGTGCAAAGAAACCTAGTCATGCTGCATAAAAAATGAAAGGTCTTTGGAAAACCTATCCAAGTCTATAAAAAACGTGTCCAAACATGGACAACTTATTGTCATATTGAGTAAAATACCATTACATTTTTAAAAATAAGTCAAACAAATAATTTCTTTTTTGGCATGTTGTTAGCACCACTATATATAAACTGTTCATTTGTTAATTGTTAAGACTGTACAAACAAGATTTTTATTAAAAAATTTTTGACAGGTCGCTTTACAAGTCCACTCATCTAAACGGCTCTTTAATAAAAACAAAAAAATCAAAAGTGTGGAAAATTTTAATTTTTTTATTGTTAAATTGCGGCCGGTAAAAATCGCTAGATTTCCCGCTGCCCGCAAAATCACTTTTTTTCCCGGTAGACGCAAAATAAAAACGCTAGTTTTAGCGGGAAAAACATCAAATTAGCAACAGTGGTTGAATTGTGAATTTGTGTCTGTGAAAAAAATCTAGAAATTTTCATTTCAATAATTTGTGTGATAATTTATAAATAAATTAAATAAAATCTATTGCAAAATATTGTGAAAAAGGTAAGTTTAAAGTTTTTGTATAAATTGTTAAAATTTAAATAGAGTAAAAACAAAAAAATTACGTACAAAAAGAAAGTGAAGGCTATAGATTTTTCCCATGTACATTTTTTTTGCGTGGACGTCATTTAAATTTAACAAGAAAAAGTGGTAATGGATAATGGTGGTATTCTAAAACTGATTTTCCTATATTTACGACCCAGCAAAAAAAAATCGAAGTGGTGCAAAAAGAATAAGTGATTCACTACATACATAGTAGCTATATGTGCCGATCTTCATATTCCATAAGAAGTACTTTTATAAGCACTTCCAAAACTGCTAAAAAAATGCCAATAATAACAACTTACACCAGTTCTTTCCTCAATGATTTAGAAGTACCATTTTCATATGTGTTTACAAATGCAATTGAAAAGTACAAATTTGTGGCACTTAAGTATTGGATTTGTTTTGTTGAATATTTTTTTTTAATAATTTTCTCTGATTTAATAAAAAGTTAAATTTTATAAATGAATTAACTTGATATGCCGCAAAAGCGAATTTGTTATGTAAATGATGTTATAAAAAAATACAGTTTCCAGATTTTTGTTAAAATTGCCAAATGACTCAAGAAGTGCTAAAAAGATAACAAAAAAACTGTTAGCCCTTAAAAAAGACAAGGGTTAAATATAACCAAAAAAGAGCTAAGTTGGTATTGCCGTTTAAAGGTATAAAAACTCTTCTAAAAATATACGATATCTGATTTAAAATGAGAGAATTACTTTTTTTTATCTCTTCATTTTATTTATTGGATGTTTTTTTTAACTACATGTATAAAAACATTTTTTTTTTTTATAATTTTTGGAGTTGTTTTGTAAATTATGTACAAAAAAAAACAATAAAAAGTTTCCAGATTATGGTAAAAATCAAATGACTTAAAAAGTGCTTAAAGGGCTAAAAAAGATAACCAAAAAAAGGTGGTAGCCTTAAAAAAAGGGCTGAATTATAGCCACAAAATGACTAAGTTGGTATCGCTGTTGAAAGGTATAAAAACTCTTCTAAACATTAGGGTATTCAATTAATCGAGGTTTTGTTTTAATCGGCTAATCGGGCAAATAATTAAGCGCACTTAAAAAAATTATGTTAGTAAAATCAACTGAAAATGTCAGTTAAAATAACTACTTTGTAAGTTGTTTTGGGGTCAACTACAAATTCAGAATTGCCGCAATTAAAATTGCCAATGTAAATACGGTCTTAGTTATTTTAACTGACAAAAAACAACTGACTTATGTAGTAAAAACTACTTACATTTGTAGTCAAAACAACTAAAATGTAGTAAAAATAAAAAAATCAATATATAATTTTTTTTTTCAAAACATTTTTCAGAAAAAAAAATTGAAGACCAAATTTTTTCCAAGTTTTTTTTTTTTTTTAAAGTTGTGAAAAATAAAAATAACGAAATTTTTTTTTTTTGGAAAAAAAACTTTAAAACTTTTCAGAGATAAAATAAATAAAATTAACTACTTTAAATAACTGTTACTACATCACAGTACTTTTTTGTTAGTTGTTCAAAAAACGATTTAAAATAACTAACAGAAATAGTTGTTTGATATTTTTCATACAAAAACAACTGACTTTGTAGTTGAAAACAACTAACTACTGTAAAATATACAAACAACTAACATGTAGTAACTTACATAATTTTCTGAGTGCGGGGTTGAGATTTAATCGGTTAATAATCGGATAAATTTGAATTATTCGGTTAACCGAATAATAAAAATTTTAATTGAATATAAAACTAAGAACTCTATGTACTTTTAAGAATTTTATTAATTTTATTGAAAAAAAATCTTTAGCCGATATGGCGAAGCTCTATAATGTTAGCCCAAATAAAGATTTTTTGTATGGCACCCTGAAAATTTACCCTAAAATTGATACCCAAATTGATGCCGGGCTTAGATGCACCTCTAATAGAGTTTCGAATTCGGTACTATTATATATCAACAAGACAAATTGGTTGGTTTTCAAATTTGTTTTCTTTTATTTTTTAGGGCCGAAATTGCAATAATTTTATCGGTCGATATCTCCGTAATGAAAAAAGATATGAAAAAAGATATCTTAAGGATTGCAAAAGTAATTTGAAGAATAAGTGAAGTATTTTTAGATGTGCTGAACTATAGTTCAATTATAATTATATATAATATAATTATAATTATACCCCGAGTAAAAATTTTCTGGTCTAATCATATATAATTTGATACAATCTTATATGAGTTAATATGCTTCCGTATAAATTTATATAAAATTTTATCTATCACTTTGATACGGTTGATCCACTTTATATGGTTAGATATTGCTCCATATATGATTAGATTCGTATTTTGGTTTTGCTCATCAAATTATATAAAAATAGATATTATAAGATCAATTTGATCTATTTAGATTTGACCAAATTCAGGATCAAATTGTATCAATTTTTATATTTTTTGATCTAAAGTAATACAATTAGATATTATTTGATACAACCATTTTACGGATCAAATTAGATCTATTTAGTAAAATGAGCATAATATTTTTACTACCCGAGTAAAAATTTTCTGGTCTAATCATATATAATTTGATACAATCTTATATGAGTTAATATGCTTCCGTATAAATTAATATAAAATTTTATCTATCACTTTGATACGGTTGATCCACTTTATATGGTTAGATATTGCTCCATATATGATTAGATTCGTATTTTGGTTTTGCTCATCAAATTATATAAAAATAGATATTATAAGATCAATTTGATCTAATTAGATTTGACCAAATTCAGGATCAAATTGTATCAATTTTTATATTTTTTGATCTAAAGTAATACAATTAGATATTATTTGATACAACCATTTTACGGATCAAATTAGATCTATTTAGTAAAATTAGCATAATATTTTTACTAGGGTAGGGACATCATAAAATAATTCTCGGTTTTATAAGGTCCCGAACATTGCGAATATCTGAGTTTATGCAGTACTGTCAATCGAAAATCTAAATATCTCAAAATAAGATAAATCACTTCTAAGGCCAGATTCGGATTAAGCGCATGAAAAACTATTAGAAAAATATATACATCCACATTTAATTAATAATTCCTATTAGCTAAACTAAATTATTAAAAACATCGATTTAATCTTAACAATTTCAAGTCTAAATATTACATAATAAATATTATACATTGTTAAAAATATCGTTTTGGTTTTAATTATTATTAGTGTAAATACTAAAAAAAAAAAAACTCTTAAAATCAATCCCAAAAAGTCATGAAATATGTACTTATCAAGAAGTGATGAAAAAATCACTTCTAAATCACCATATAAAAATTACATAATCACATCCAAAATGCCAAGAAATATATACTTCTAAAGAAGTGATGAAAAAAGCACTTCCAAAAGGTCAAGTTATATTAACATCCCGATCACTACTTCAGAAGTTGTGATAAAGATGTTAATATATATGTACATACTAAACACTAGTGATATTGTGTGTCACGCCCATATAAAATTCATCAGTGTTTCAGCTGAAGAAGAAGTACATCTGGTTCATAAGTTGTGGTGAATTTTGTAGTGAATGGTAAGCTCTTTTTTTGCTGGGGACCAGACATAAAATAATGGAATTTTTAAAAAGGAACTCCATATACTATAAATCGATACGATTCTTTGAAAAATGAACAATTATTATTTTTTTAAGTTAGCAGACTCATTTTATAATTTCATAATTTCGCCATCTCATCTGTTTTAACAAAATGTCTTTTATTTTTTTTGTTTAATTTCATTTTATATATCGTTCTCCACCACTGCAATTTTCCTGTGAATTAAAAATTCGTCTGATGTATATTTTTTGTGGTTTCCATTTTAAATATTCAAGTGGTCAGTTATTTTATTTAATAAATTTAATACGTTTGTTGTATTTTCAATGGAATTTTCTGTGTTGTTCATTCAGTTGTTGTTAGTTTTATATGCTGCAATTTAATTACAAGTGAAAATTAATGCAAAAAACCTTGAAGTGACGTATTTTCTTTAAAACAACAGCAAAAATAACTTGGAAATAGGTGGAAATCACTATACAAAAACAAATACATATTTTATTTGTTTAGAATTTGAATACTGGAACGTGTGATTTGTGGTAATGGCTGGTTGGCTGGCATACTGATTGTTGGTGGGGGAGACAGACCTTTGTTTATTGAGAAGTGTGTTTAAAAAACGTGGCGTAGAATTTGTATTTTTTATCTTATTGATTTTTTTTGTAATATAAAATTATTTTTTTTAAATGAATTGTATCAGATTCTTAGAATTTTTTCTATAGAAAAAATTCTGAAACATTTTTTGTATAGAAAAATTCTCAGATTCAGAGACATTTTTTGTATAGAAAAATTCTCAGATTCTGAGACATTTTTTGTATAGAAAAATTCTCAGATTCTGAGACATTTTTTGTATAGAAAAATTCTCAGATTCTGAGACATTTTTTGTATAGAAAAATTCTCAGATTCTGAGACATTTTTTGTATAGAAAAATTCTCAGATTCTGAGACATTTTTTGTATAGAAAAATTCTCAGATTCTGAGACATTTTTTGTATAGAAAAATTCTCAGATTCTGAGACATTTTTTGTATAGAAAAATTCTCAGATTTTGAGACATTTTTTGTATAGAAAAATTCTTAGATTCTGAGACATTTTTTATGTAGAGAAATTCAGACATTTTTTTGTATAGAAAAATTCAAAAATTTTTAGATTCAGAGACATTTTTTGAGACATTTCTTGTAAAGAAAAATTCTCAGATTCTGAGACATTTTTTTTGTATAGAAAAATTCTCAGATTCTGAGACATTTTTTGTATAGAAAAATTCTCAGATTCTGAGACATTTTTTGTATAGAAAAATTCTCAGATTCTGAGACATTTTTTGTATAGAAAAATTCTCAGATTTTGAGACATTTTTTGTATAGAAAAATTCTTAGATTCTGAGACATTTTTTATGTAGAGAAATTCAGACATTTTTTTGTATAGAAAAATTCAAAAATTTTTAGATTCAGAGACATTTTTTGTATAGAAAAATTTTTAGATTCAGAGACATTTTTTGTATAGAAAAATTTTTAGATTCAGAGACATTTTTTGTATAGAAAAATTCTTAGATTCTAATACATTTTTAGTATAGAAAAATTCTCAGATTCTGACACATTTTTTGTATAGAAAAATTCTCAGATTCTGAGAAATTTTTTTGTATAGAAAAATTCCCAGATTCTAAGACATCTTTTGTGTAGTAAATTCAGACATTTTTTGTATAGAATAATTCAAACATTTTTTGTATAGAAAAATTTTCAGATTCTGAGACATTTTTTGTATTGAAAAATTCTCAGATTCTGAGACATTTTTTGTAAAGAAAAATTCTCAGATTCTGAGACATTTCTTGTAAAGAAAAATTCTCAGATTCTGAGACATTTTTTTTGTATAGAAAAATTCTCAGATTCTGAGACATCTTTTGTATAGAAAAATTCTCAGATTCTGAGACATTTTTTGTATAGAAAAATTCTCAGATTCTGAGATATTTGTTGCATATAAAAATTTTCAGACTGAGACATTTTTTATATAAAAAATTCTCAGATTCTCCGACATTTGAAGTATAGAATAATTCTCAGATTCTAAGACATTTTTTGGATGGAAAAATTGTCAGATTCTAAGACATTTTTTGTGTGTAAAAATTCTCAGATTTTGAGACATTTTTTATGTAGAGAAATTCTCAGACTCTGAGACATTTTTTGTATAGAAAAATTCTCAGATTCTAAGACATTTATTGTACAGAAAAATTCTCAGATTCTGCACCATTTTTTGTATAGAAAAATTCTCAGATTCTGAGACATTTTTTTGTATAGAAAAATTCTCAGATTCTGAGACATTTTTTGTATAGAAAAATTCTCAGATTCTGAAACATTTTTTGTATGGAAAAATTCTCAGATTCTGAGACATTTTTTGTATAGAAAAATTCTCAGATTCTGATATATTTTTTGTATAGAAAAATTCTCAGATTCTAATACATTTTTTGTATAGAAAAATTCTTAGATTGTAAAACACTTTTGGTTTATTTTTTTTTTTGTATAGAAAAATTTTTAGATTCGGAGACATTTTTTGTATAGAAAAATTTTCAGCTTCTAATACATTTTATTCTCAGATTTTGAGACATTTTTTGTATAGAAAAATTCTCAGATTCTGAGACATTTTTTGTATAGAAAAATTCTCAGATTCTGAGACATTTTTTGTATAGAAAAATTCTCAGATTCTGAGACATTTTTTGTATAGAAAAATTGTCAGATTCTGAGTCATTTCTTTGTATAGAAAAATTCGCAGATTCTGAGACATTTTTTGCATAGAAAAATCCAGATTCTACTTAAGACAATTTCTCGGACATTCTCACCTGCTGAATCTTTTGTTGTACACTCCGCATCATAACTATAGCCGCATTGCATTTTTCGGTTTGTTTAATGTTCAAGAAGTATTTTTATGAAACCTATTATGGTATATTACAGTGTTATAACAGTTCTCTTGTTTTTGTAAATTTGAGCCATCAGCTGTTTGAATTCAGAAAACGGCGACCAATAACTGTATTTGTCAGTGTTTCATAACTATAGCCGCATTTCAATAAAATCAGTTGAAATGAGTTCAAGTCAAAGTTTCGTGGCCAAATTAATTTTTTTTTTGGTAAAATTCGTTCCTCTATTAATTTTTTAACAAAATGCCACGTGGTAAATTTTTAAATGAAGTCGAACAAGTGAGAGTGTTACATTCGGCTGTACCGAATCTTTTATACCCTCCGAAATGTAAAAAAAAATCCAGGGGCGTTTTTTTTGGGAGGGGGGTTCGTGGGAGACGTTAGGGGGCACCTTCCCCTTACGATTTTGAACTTCTTCTGAGATAAGAATGTTGCATTTGCTTACCAAAAGTACAAAAAACTCTGCAAAAAATGCGTTTTTTCTTGGGTTGGTTTAGTTCTCCAAGGGGGAACTTTTTTCCCCTTGGTCCGATTTTGCCCATTTCCGAACTTAACCTGCCTAGGAATATAAGACATATTCGTGCCAAACTTCGGAAGTCTAGCTCTTTTATTTTGGACTGTATCGTGTCCTCTACACACGGACAGACGGAAAGACGGACGGACGGACGTCGCTAGAATGTCTTAGAATCGATCACTGATCAATAAAATATATACTTTATGGGGCCTAGACCGATATTTCGATGCGTTACACACGGAATGACAAAGTGAGTGTACCCCCATACTGTGATTGGAGGGTATAAAAAGTCATAATTTTAGCCTTTTTAGAAAGTGGTTTAAGTTATCGCGAAATTGGACGAAAAATTAAGCGATCTGACAAAGTTATCCGAAATTTTGTAAAAAATAAAAGTGGATACGGGATGAACAAAACAGGGGGTCGAAAAAAATGCTATGTGGGAGAGATCAACGCCGTATTATTAACGCTGCTAGCAATTCTATGAAAACTCTTTCGCAGATTGGTAATGAATGCGGCTTGAATGTGTCCAATTCTACAAAAAGTAGAGTCTTAAAGGAGTCTGGAACGATAACAAGACTTTTATTTTTTACAAAATTTCGGATAACTTTGTCAGATCGCTTAATTTTTCGCCTAATTTCGCGATAAATTAAACCACTTTCTAAAAAGGCTAAAATTTTGCCTTTTTCGACTTCATTTAAAAATTTACCATGTTGCATTTTATTTAAAAATTAATAGAGGAACGAATTTTACCAAAAAAAAAATTTATTTGGCCACGAAACTTTGACTTGAACTCATTTCAACTGATTTTATTGAAATGCGGCTATAGTTATGAAACACTGAGAAATACAGTTATAGGTCGCCGTTTTCTCAATTCAAACAGCTGATGGCTCAAATTTACAAAAACAAGAGAACTGTTATAACACTGTAATATACCATAATAGGTTTCATAAAAATACTTCTTGAACATTAAATAAACCGAAAAATGCAATGCGGCTATAGTTATGGTGCGGAGTGTATAGAAAATTTTTTTGATTTTCAGAATTTTGTTTTTATAGAAAAATTCTTACATTCTGAAATAATTTTTGGTTAGAAAAATTCTTAGGGATAACTTAAAGTGGTGTTTTTTTAACAAAATTATTCCATGTTTGACTTGTAGTCATGATGTAATTTTATGCATTATAAACTCCTTTTTAAATATTCGAAAGAAAAACATCAAACAGTGAGTGAGTGACCTTTCCCATTATTGATTTTTTTTTTTGTAAAAAGCTCTTTACGTATTGTTTACTTTTAAAATATGTATGTTCATGATAATACAAACAAATATCTCCAACTTTTTCCAATAAAGACTTCAATATCCAAAACAAAAAAAACATAAGTTTGAAGACTTCTTTACTTTTACTCTGTTTAACTTACAGAATTCAAAAGTATTTAAAATTTTTGGTTCAATATATACCATTTTTTACTTTTTTTTACCATCATGTTCTTTGTCGTCTGGACTGAAAGAAAAACAACAAAAAAAAAATACACAAACTGCAAAAATAACCCCAACTATACAAGTTTTTAACCCTCAAATGAACAATACTATTTCATCAGATACTAAGGACTATTAACAGCTAACTTAAAAAATCTAACAACTTTTTCTTTTTAATATTTGTAGACCTTAAGTCCCCAACATTGAAAAGCTTTTTGGTGTTTTACTACGATTGACCTTATTCCTTCGATATCGAGGGTTTATATTCAAAACCCTCTATCTCCCATTTTCACGAAAATGACTTTTTGATGGCAAACTATTCAGTACAACAGCCCCCATCTATGGTGTAAAATTCAGAACAAAAATATTTTTTTTTTGCTATTTTATTTGCATTTTTGTTTTTTTCTTAATTTTTCTGAATGTAAAACTCTCTATCTTTTCAAATAATTATTTATAAATATTTTTATACCCTCTACTTAGTGATAGAGGGTATATATAGTTTATCATTCCGTTTGTAACTCATCGAAATATCGGTCTGGGACCCGGTAAAGTATATATATTCATGATGCCCGATCGATCTGTCAGTCTGTCTGTGGAAAATGTGATCACGGCCAAAATATTACACGGAGATGACTGAAACTTAACATTGTTGGAAGTTCTCCCGAGAAGTTTGGTATTGCATTTGAGCGATATCGGTTCAGCGGTTCAAAAGTTATCAACGAAAATGTAAGGACACCTCAAAAATTTTAGTACATTCAACATAACCTAAAAATACAAAATGCTTTAATTCGGCTGCTGGTTGACATATGTGAACATAATCGAACACCAAATGGTATTTAACCTTTATGTGCTCGGGATTGTAAACTTACGTTGGCGGTCGGAAGTCTACATTTGTAGCAAATATGTTTTTTTATGGAAAACATATGAAAAAAACACTAGCACGCATAGTGTTCTACTTAAATACATAATTTTAAAGAAATATATGATTTTTAGATACAAAGTGAAGGTGAAAATGTTTAAATTTAAACTTCACAATATAGACAACGATCAGGGTGCATGGGTTGTTTGTTGTTAGAAATATCAGGCGGGTGGTTCATATTAGTGCCAGAAACAGGAAAACTATCAAGCGCCACTTCAATGGCCAGGAGTGTTAGAGCATATCCTAATACCCTTGCATTTTCAGAGCGCTGTACAGTTGCTGGCATGAAGGGCTACTTTGCAAGGCTTCGCAGGAACTTTCGTCGTTTGAGTGTTTGGTAGATATGGTCGTTATTTTCCGAAAATATAATGAATGCGGCTAGATAGAGCGCATATATCTAGCATGTTCAAAAATATTGCCAAAGACCAGAGCAAAGTTTTGAGTTTTGACTTTTTGAAAGTTAGATTTTTTGACATCAAATGCCTACCCAGATTCAATGATGTGAAAAAATTGTCACACACGACACTCTCTCCAACATTTGTTGCACGGCTTGCATTTGAGCTCTTCTTTACTCTCAACAGCGAGATTTATACAAGAATATCGCTGTTGAGAGCAAAAAATTACTTTACATCGCATGTGAACCAGACTTATATGCCATACTTTGCAGGCTTTGGTGGGATGCGTAAATCCGTGATATGTAAATAGTTGTTCGTCAACTGTAATTTCTCCCGATGGTTGATAGTACCGGCGAAGACTGTTGCTCATTATAGCCCATAACGCAGAAATTAGATCAACCTTATCGTTAACCTGTCCAGCAACTCTATCAAACCAAATAAACCGCAAAATGTCCTTGAACCGAGATTTCGGCATTATTGAACGGTAATAACAAACTGCTTCTGTACTCCACAATGCTTGTGTATCTTCATCGTTTAATTTATTAACGCCAGCGAAAAATAAAAGCTCAAAGTGATGTGAATTTCCATACATTTTATATGATGTCTACATTTGTAGACTACCCACCAGGAGATGGTCATTTTGAAAAGCAGGGTCTGGGAGGTGCTGTAAATTATTGTGTTAGTGGCTAAAACTGCTTAGAATTGATTTTTAGGAAGCTACTGAAAATATCGGACCCTGTTGTTGTGGACAGTTTTTTTTTATTCAACTTTCTCTGCAAAAATGCTACAAATGTAGACTACCGAGCACATAAAGGTTAAACAAGTACAAAAATATTTTTTGACAAAAAAAGAGAAAATCGCGGATTTAAAAATTTTTTTTTTGCGGAATTTTTTTTCAAAAAATTTTTTTTTCAAAAGTAATTTCCTTTTAAATAATGTTTTTTGCAATAATCTTTATGAAATTGTGGAGGGTATCACTACATTCGGCAAGGCCGAATTTATTTTTTTTACTTGTTTTGAATAATTTCATCATGTTTTCATACAAATTTTTTTATGCTGAACATGAATTTGTCAACAAAATTCCAGAACCACGATTTTGGTCCACTGATGCTAATTTTTTCTGAAAATTCTTGTTTGACTTTTTTGAAAAATATGGGTAAAAACTTGGAGGTCTTGTGTACATTATGAAACAAAAATATTAATCTTAAAAACCGCGATGCTGATCAGCATCTGTGGACCAAAATCGTGTTTTTATATTTTTTTTTACTATTTTTTACATAACATACTCAACACTTTGTCAACTTTTGAGGTGAATTTAATAAAAAATAATTTTTGTCTTAAAAATCGGCACCTGTGGGCCAACACCGCGATTCCGGAATTTTTTATAAATGTTGTTAATGAAATCATTATAATTAATTTTTATTAAAATGCAAAACCCTCTATCTGATCATTTTCATTCATGTACTTTAAATATTTTTGAGAAACAAAACCCTCTATCTATCATAAAATCCCTAATAGCGCAAAATTTTAAAAACGAATTATATGTGAGATTCAATAGTTGATTTAAAAAAATATTGTGGAATATCAAATTTTTATTATTCTAACAATACGCGAAATATGTAAACAGTTTTTTTGCTCTCCTGAAAAATTGTGTTTTTTAGATAGAGGGTTTTGAATATAGACCTTAAAAGTGTTTTATTTTTCGGCAAAATATTAATGCATAAAAATTTTTTTTTTTGAAAATTTTTTTTTTTTTTACAAACATTTTTTTACCAATTTTTTTTTTTCAGAAGCATTTTTTTCAACAATTTTTATTTTCACCTATAAAATGGGCCGTTTTTACATCTAAAGGTTAATTTTTAGTCAATTCCTTTTGAAATTGGTTTCATTCCGGAAAAATATTTTGTTTAACACTTTTCGAGTAAACAATCAGTTCCACTTCTGAGCGGAATTGACTCTGTGACACGCCCCTTAAAAAGCCTACCTGTGAACAGGACCCCAAAAAGTATCAAATGAAGTTTTTATAAAATTTTATATTCCCATTATATTTAATTTTTTTTTATAAAAAAATCTTAAGATATAAAGAAATTTTCTTTTACACAATTTTGAAATTCAAATTATTTGAGAATTTTTTTTATAACTCGATGAAATTTTATAACAATTAAAGAAATAATTATTGCATTAGAGGGTTAATTAAAGTATAAAAACAACTTTAGTTATGTATATTTTTTTTAGTATTTTTTTCTTTTCTCTTCGTTTCGTTTCATTTCCTTTTCCTTTTGTGTGATGGTGATGACGGTCTTGTTCATGATGTTGTCTGTGGTATTGATGTTGTTTGTATTCATTGGTTTCATGTTTGAGAAACAGAAATTTTGTTGTTCTTTCATTTACGGACATAATGAAGTTTCGTGCCCTAATGCAAGATCCTGAATATATGCGGGAATTTCAAAATATTATTGTTACCCTATCAAAACTCACCAAAGAATGTGTCATCAATATATTACCCGATAAAATGTATTTTATAGCAAATGAAGAATCTGGAACTGTTGCTCCTCTGGTGTGGGTTGAAATTGATGCCAATCTTTATTTTCCCGAGTACAAAGTGAAATTACAAGATGATGATCATCCTCAAATTATGCTCTCAGTGTCACCAGCAAATCTTAGTCGTGCTCTGGCAATGTTACGTTCCAATGCCCGTACCTGTAAAATAAAATTAATAAATATACAATTTTCCTGTCTAAGAATTGAAGTTGAAGTCATATCGCAAAGTTCCGAACAATCACGACAAATTGTTCATGATGTACCAGTAAGTGTTATACCACATTCAGATTGGAATTACTATGAAGTGCCACAAAAACCCAATTCAAAATTAATTTTGAATGTACCCTCGAATCGTTTGATGCGTGGTTTAATTGATAAAATTAAAAATCTTTCACCCACCATTATATTTTATGCAACTTCCAGTGGTGAAATGAATTTAGTGGCCGAAACAGAAATGGCTACAATTACTACCCACTATAAAAATTTAGAATTAAAGGAATTGAATCCATCTACCTCGGACAAAGCTAAAGAATTAATTGAAGCTTCCTGTTCAGTGGATTGTAAGAAAACATCTTTGTTCTTTACCGCACTTCAGGTGCCTACACTAGAGCTGGCTTGTGGTATTGATGATGATCGTCTTATACATATGGAAGTAAATGTGCGTCAGGGTGTTGCTATACATTCCATATTGCCAGCTGTTTGTATGTAAAATAATGCCATCAAAATTGGGTCTCTTTTGTTCGCACATCTCTTTGCCATCCATTCGTCTGGCAAATTCTCATATATTGTTCTTGTCTATCATTATAACTTTTATAAAATTTGTTTTATTTATTTTTTTATCAATATCAATAAAGTGGAAAATATATTTAATATTTACCTAAATTGTTTACATTTGCAATATAGTTTTTTTTTTTTTTATTTTTCTACATTTACATAGACGTACTTTACAGGCTATTAGGGGTAAACAAACGTTTTCGGCCTTTGCATTTAAAAACATTTTTTTTTTGTAAAATTTCGAAACACAGTGGAGGGAACTTTAAAAACTATTTATAAACGTAAAAAATGTTACAGAATCAATGAGAGGTGGTGAAATTTTCTTTTCGAATCTCAAATTCTAACCCCCTAATTTTGTAAAACTCAACGCGCCGCGTTGTCAAAATTTCTGTGTGAATTATTTTTGTTACAACAAAAAATTGCATTAAATTTTTACAACGCGGGGAGTTGCGTTTTACAAAATTAGGAGGTAAGACTTTTTCTGTAGAGAAAATTGTTTAAAATCGAATAACTTCTACAGAAACATAGTAATGGAATTCACGTCAGAAATTTTAGTCTTGCAAAATTGCGCAAAATTGTGAATAAAAACAATTGTATTTATATTAAAATATATTGCAAATCTTTTCTTGCAACTACGCATCATATAAAAGGTAATAGAAAAATAAAAATTTTATTAAAAATTTAAAAAAAAAAATTGTTGCAATATTGCACTGTTGCAAGGGTCAAAAAATTCTGAAGTGAATACCCTGAGTATAAGAATCTGAGAGTTTCTCTATAGGAAATTTATCTCAGAATCTTACGGCCGTGTTCATTAGAGCCAACTTACACGCCGCCTTTTCGCTTGCAAAAAATGCATGATTTTTTTGTGTGCAAACGGGCGGTGATATAAAGAATTGATTCAAATTATTATAAAATTTTTGTACAATGTTTTTTTTATTGACTAAACAAACATTCAGGGGATATCCCCTATAAATGCAGTGCATTGTGTTGATACCTCCAATAAAGTCACCTAGTGTAAGCGAAACACAGTGGAAGAAGCATCAGACTTGTCAAAATAATCGTAACGGGCTGCCTTAAGATGTCCTCAAAACACCATCTACATAAGGAGACGAAGATACTTCCAGTTAAGAAACACAGTCACATGCTGGCGAAACAGTTCCTTCCGGCATCGGATGGATCATACCACCTCGGGGCATGTCAGAAAAGATATTCTGTGTTATGAGTTACATATCCAGCAATACGACATCCAACAGCTAGATTCCATCTCATATCGAACAACTCTGAATGACATTAACATTAACTGTAATGTTAGCAAAAAAAGCTTGTAAACCTACAAGAAAATTTGCTGATTTTGAACCCACAATTTTTTTGCTAAAGTTAGCAAAAATGTTTTGCCAATAATTAGTTAACTAATTTTTTATTTTTTTTGAACTTACAAGGGAAGTATCTCAACCCTTATGAACCGAATTGCCTGAAACTTGAAATATATATAAAAGAGACGATTTTAAGGTTGGGGTGTCTCGGCTTATCGGCCATATCAGTGTTTCAAAATTTCGTTGTCCCCTTATGAAACAAGGTGGACCTCCGGGAAAATTTCGATAACTCCCGAACTAACAGGAATATCATCTAGAGCACAAATACGTGTCGACTTAAATTTAATAAAGATTATTTCGTATTCATATGTACATCGTAGCTCTATTTCTTCATATAAATACCCCCCAAAATTTACACATTTTCATGAAAAAAGTATTTAACGAAGCTAAACTTTAACAAGGTTTTGCCACCGTTAGGTGGGCATTAAAAAACCTTTCTTCTCATATGTAAACATCATATAGTTTTTATGAAAGAAATGGCTGAAAATCCAAAAAACGATTTTTTTGCCATTTTTTGACCCATGTATTGAACCCCTAAATCCCCGATATGGCCGATAAGCCGAGACACCCCAACCTTAGAATTGTCTCTTTTATATATATTTTACGTTTCATGCAAATCTGTTCATAAGGGTTGAGATACTTCCCTTGTTAGTTCATAAACATCTGAGGACTCCATTGTGCTCGGACCCGATAGGTCCAGACCCCGATGGGCCTAGACCTAGTTGGGTTCCTTAAAAATCGTCATAGTTTTTGATCCAAAATTTGTGTCCGTTTCGCTCTAACTTGCTTAGTTTTTGAGATACGTGATTATAGGGGACCACTGGGGTCTTGAGAATTAAAAAACTCGATAACTTCAAAAATATTACTCGGAGAGCTTTTGACTATTTTGCGGTCTTGTTCTACGTGTTGAGAGCTACAAAAATGCTTTCGGACTTTTTGTTGTGTCGGCAATATTTACCGAGATATGAGCATTTTAAAAATTTCGGGAATGCTCACTTTTTTGGATCCAAAGTTAGGGCCCATTAGGGTCCACACATGTGAAGAAAACATAACAAAATACTGACCATAAAGTTACAAGCATTTACAACAACATCCAATAAAAAAACGCCCCTGCAATATTTTTTTATTTTTTAGCATGTTGGAGTGTATAAAAGCTTTAGCACAGCCGAATTAACTGCCTAACTTGTTTTTTTACTTTGCAGCTATGACCAAAAACTTTATCATACACCAAATACAATTTATACTCTTTGTATACAACATTTGCTATATTTTTTTTATAGAAATCATCTAATTGCGTATTTACATTTTGCACACCTAGTTGGTTATGACTGCAAAATGTAATAAATAAATGATAGTTTGGAACAAAGAAGTGTAATGATAAAAATATTTTGTGTAAAAGTTCGATCCGATGTGTACACACTTCAGTGAGATATTTTTAAAAGTCATATGGAAAATTTATGTATCCATTTCATTTATGTAAGTTGGGTCAAGACAACACAATTTACAGTGTAGTTTAAAACAAAAGCAACAATATGCGCATATTTGTTGAAACTAACATGGAAACTTTCCACCTAGTCTGGGTTTCTTCGATTTTTATAAAAAATTTTTGTAGGAAGGGTAACGATTTTTTTAGCGATATGATATTATATGTCTTGTGTAGTCAGGGGGTATTCAATCGGTTGGATCCCATTTTTTTTTTTGCGCCCTTTATAAGTTGGTTCTCTCAATGTTTCCGTATACAATTGCATATAGAATCTCTTTTAATATACTAAGGCTGGGTTTTTGAGATCTCAGTTAAACAAGTGTTAGTTAACCCAAAAACTGATTTGTGCTGTCATTACCAAGTTTTTAAACGAAATTTTACCGGAACAGCTTTGTTTTGCTTAGGTCGATTCTGAGAGTGAGGGGTGAAAATAGAGGCTAAATTAGAAGACTCGTATCGCGGCGTTTGTTTATGTTAGTTCGAATTGGTTTTTAATCGACCTTCGAACTTTGCAGTCAAATGCCGATTTTCACAATTAAAATTTTTTAAAAAATTGTTTTAGAAAATTTTTGTGGTGCTTATGAAGCAATATGTTGGAAAAACTATTTTTTTTTCATGCTTTTTGAAAATATTTTGCTTCATAAGTACCACAAAAATTTTCTAAATCAATTTTTTAAAAAAATTTATTTGTTGGACATGTCTTTAGCAATAATTTGGCTTTTACAGATTGAAAAAATATCAATTAGTCGACGAGTTATAGCCAAAAAACCATATAAACAATATGTTGAAAATCGGCCTTTGATTACAAAGTTCGAAGGTTGACTAAAAAAAATTCGAACTAACATAAACAAACGCCGCGATACGGGTCTTCTAATTTTGCCTCTATTTTCACCCCTCACTCTCAGAATCGACCTAACTTTTGCTAACCTGAATTTGTTCCACAGTGTTATGGTATTTAATGAACTACTAAAAAAAATCACTTTTCGCCAGAAAAGTCTGCGTTTCAGACTACGTTAAACTAAGTTTATACTTAATCCACATCTCAAAAACTCTTATACCAATTTATATAAAGTGGACGTGTGCATTTTGTTTTTGTTATGGTACATAACAAATATATACACGATCACAATCGGATTTTCAGCCAGCAAATTGTACAGCATGCAGTATCGTGTATGCCCCTATTGATTTTGGGGTCTACCATGTCTCTCTTCATCTTTACTCTATGATGTAGTTAGGCAAGAAGGAAAAAGTTATAAAAGTTTACTTTTTAAAACCTCCAACCGAAGTTGGTGGTATACCTACTTTGTCATTTCGAGTGTAACTCCCCGAAATGTCGTTCTAGGACCCCAAAAGTATGTATAATATTGATCACTGATCGATTCTAAGACATTCTATGAATGTCAGTCAAGATCGGACCAGAGCAAGATCGGACCAGTTCCCTTCCTTTGAAAATCCAATTTTTACTGTTTTTTTTTTAACTTTTGTTAAACAAAAGGCACATTTTAATGTTAGAAGAAGTTTAAAGTCCAACACTTTGGCCTAGGGGATTAAAAAAGTAATTTTTCTAGGCCTGCCCCCTTTAGTGGGCGTGGATATAAAAAAAATTAATGTACCGATAAAATACATAATAAATCAATTTGTTAACTTTTATTGCGAGTAGGAAGGCGTCCCCAACGTCTCCCGCCGATTACAAACCCCCCCCTCCCCCCGCAAAAAGCCCCTGCGAATATTTTTTTTTATTGTTAACTATTGTCTGTTGTTTTAACAAAGAAATATTTTTTTATTAACGACAAAAATATGTTATTTTATTTTAAATTTTTTTTTAAAACCCACAAAAAATTTGAATTTAACTTTAACAAGTGAGAGTGTTAAGTTCGGCAGTGCCGAATCTTCTAGACCCTCCAAAATGTAAAAAATTAAAAAAAAAAACAACGGAGTTTTTGGGGGAACTGACTGACGTGACTGCCCCACGGGGTCGGCAAGGGGTTACTTTAGATATTCAAGGGGAACTTTTTCCTTGGTCCGATTTTTCCCATTTACAATCTAAACCAGCCATATTGGCATATTAGTGCCAGACTTTAGGAGTCTAGCTTGTTTGGTTTGGACGGCATTGTGTTTTCCACAACCTTACGGACATTCATAGAAAGTCTCAAAATCGATCATGAACCAATAATATATCCCTGCAAACAATAGTGCGATATATCGCCAAAAAGATATTGCGGCAATACGGAAATTGATCATTTCAATAAAAAATCAAAGTAGTATTTTTATTATATCGCCGTTTTCTCGATATTTTGGCGATAAATAAAAAAAAAATACTGAAATTTTTTATTTCTTTGTCAACTTAAAATAAAATAATTTATCAAGCACAACAAGAAATCTTTGAAAGAATATAAATTTGGCCGAAAACCACAAATTTGCGTTCAAAGATAAAATAAAAAAAATCAGCCAAAGTTGTGGATATATTTTTCAGGTGAATGAAAATGTTTTAAGTCCTGTTACCATGACCAAAATATGAATGAAAAATACAACGTCTATTTTCAGCTTCAGAAAATCGATATAGCTGTATCGCCGGATTATCATTTTAGTGATATTCCGGCGATACATTCAAATCTATTATTTTTCGTTTATATAATTATCTGACAATATTGTCCTTTTATCGCCAAGACGAATCGTTTTCGTATCGCCGGGATGTATTGCCTTCAGGTAACAGTTTTTCCCGAAAGGTGTATCGCCGGCGATAGGAATTCGATGTCGTATCATTTTGTTTGCAGGGATACACTTTATGAAGTATTCAGTTGTTTTTGTATAAAAAATCTCAAACAACTTCTTTTTGTAGTTGTTTTAAAAAATACGTACAAAAATATACTACATTCTATAGGGTGTTTTTTTAGAGGTTCACAACTTTGAATTGGTAATACTGCTTTATTTGACAACCGATCTAACTACTGATAGTTGTGTTTTGTTAAGTATGGTTTGACATTTTATCATGCAAAGACTTACATAAGAGCAACGCTTCCAAATTGTAGAAATTTTTTATCAAAAAATGCTTCTTTTCGTCGAACTTAAATTTTATTCAAAGATCCTATTAATTGGTTACCAATATCGTTTGATTTAACCCCATTGGATTATTTTCTGTGTGGCTATGTAAAGTAACTTGTATTTTCCGATAAATTAGAGACAATTAAACACCTGGAAATAAACCTCCGACGAGTTATTGGAGAAATACGAAAAACGGCCTCAAATTCTGTGAAAATTGTGTGAAAATGGAGGTTCAGATTACTGCATGTACGAGCCATTTTTGGTATCGATATGGCTCCAAATCATTTTTAAACATTAATGTCATAAAATTATCTATCCAATAAAGTCAGTTTGATTGATATTAAAAATATTTTTGCTTACATTATTTTAATTTGAAGTTCGGTAACAGTAAAAAAAAACACCCTATAGTAACAGTTGCTTTATGTAGTTGTTTTTAGTCTATAAAAAATAATTTTGTTTATTTTTCTAGAAATGTTTAGAAAAACGGATGTGTTAAACAAGTTGGGCATGTGAGATGCAGCAGAAATTATTACCAAATAAATAATACCTTAATTTATTTACAATTTTGAAATGTAATATAATTATATTTTAAAAACAACTTACAAATGTAATTGTTTTAACTGTCTTTTGTATGCATTCTACAGACATACTTAATTTCATTAGAAAAATCTAAAAGTTCGCGAATTAAAAATTATAGATGTTTATAGATTTTTAGACAGAGTATTTCTTCTAAATTTATTAAACTCTGTCTAATTTTCCGCTAACTCTGATGTTACGATAATGACTAATCACTAAATACCGTCCTGACACTTTTTTCAGGCTTGTTGTACATCCCAACCTTAACTTAAACAGATATATCTGCTGATTTGCAAAATTTTTATTTTGAGTGTAAAAACATTAGGTCGGATACGCCTAGGTTCGTCACAAAATTAATGTTCGGGTTTTTTATAACGACCTTTTTCTTTTATCGAAAAAAAAACAGTGTGGCAATAAGATGATTAGATTAAAAGTATCTCAATTTTAATATATTTTTTTAAATTTTAAATATTTGTTCAAAATTTGCAATTTCTCTGCATGTTTCTTTTATATATAAAATTCCGATTTTCTAAATTCTCCTGTAAGGACATTTCATGTTTTTATTTTGCATAGAAAACAATTCTCATACATATTACGGAGAATAATAAGAAATTCTCACTTTATTTTCTGCAGATTATAAAATATAGTTATTGTCAACTATACTTATACAACAACAAATTGTAAATACATGCAAATTATAACCTCAATTTAAAATGTTGTTATTGTAAAACTAGGTAGAGTTTGTCCTAATTTATGCCTGTAAGCTTTATATTACAATGTTACTTACTGTGGCCTCTTTTTCTATTGTTGTTGTTGTTGTTGTAGACTGTTTCAAACTAGTATGTGTAGAAGTACTTGCACTCGTACTGAGTGCTGCTGCAATGGGTGGTGGTAGTTGGGTTAGCACGTACCAACATTGTATTACATATGAGCAATTTGCACAAAATGCACTCATTTGTAACAATATTTTTGCAAAGAGAATGAGAAATGTGCAAATGAGATGAGTGGAATTAATGTTTTTGCAATTTTGCAATTGTATACATACATTTTTTTCTATATTTTTTTTTATAAACATGTGTTTGCTGATTTTTTTCAATTTCAATTTTTTTGTTATGATTTAAAATTTTGCTTGTGGTTAATATTATTTTATTTTGCAGTTCATGCAAAAATTGTGGAAAAAAAGTAATTATGAATTTGCAGAAAACCAGAAATAAAACGAGTATTATTTATTGTCTTCACACAATAATGTAGTGTAGTAGAGACACTGTTGCCAGATTTGCTGATTTCTTAGCATTTTGACGATTTTTACTACCCCAAAAAAAATTTTGTCCACCCGGTGAAAAATGGTACAAATATGATCATATATGCGTTCTTACAGCGTCATGTATGTCCATATATGTAGCATATATGAATATATGTGGCACTGTATGAAGGCATATATGATCATATTTGCAACATATATGTCCATATACGTAAAATGAGGGCATATGACATATATGCTCCATATATGTCCACATATGTCATATATGGGCATATGCCCTCATTTTACGTATATGGACATATATGTTGCAAATATGATCATATATGACTGCATACAATTTCATATATGACCATATATGTTCATACATTTACATATATGCATCCATATATTTACATATATGTATCCATATATGCTCATTTTTCACCGGGCACTTAAAAAATATATAACAATTATTTTAAAAATTTAAAATTTCTTGAAATATTCGGGCCTATTCCTCGCGACCTTGGGACAACAAGGTTCTAACTGACATTTTTTTCAAAAATGAGTTATATATCGCATCGCACTAAAGCGACTACGCTCTTTCGATTGGCGTTCTCAGTTTTTCTGTATCTCTTACAGCTTCTGAGATATTCAATTCAACAAGGTTCTATCTACGTGTTTTTGGTTTGAGATTCAGTTAACAAGGTTCTAACTGGCTGATAGAACCTTGTTTACCAAAAAAGCCCATATTGTTTTGTAGATAGAACCATGTGTACACTTTAATTGGAAACAGAACCATGTTGCACAGATTAAAAATTGCATATTGCACAAATACACTTAACAAAAAAACTTGTTAAAAGATAAAAGAAGCTTCTAATTTTTTTTCTACCTCCTATTTTACGGGAATTCCTACTAAAAATTACCAAAAAATTTTGTAATTTTCAAGCTTTTTTCCAATAAAATTGTAAATTTACAGCTTTTTTAACGCGATAAAACTTAAAAGGAATTCTCGTGACTTAACTAGATTTTTTTCTACATCCTTTTTTACGAGAATTCCTTGTAAAAATTACGAGATTTATGTTTTTATTATAAAATTACTAGAATTCCTTGTGAACAATAATTTTTTCTTGTAAATTTAAAATTTTTTCGTAAATTTTGGCTGCGGATAACTAACGTTTTACCAATAAAAATGTAAATTTATAAAAAAATGTAAATTTCAATCACACAAAACACAAATTAACACAGGATAACGAGACTTTTTCTAGTAATTTAACATGTTTTTTTTTAAATCTTGGAAAGTTACCAAAAAATTCTCGTAAAATGATTGTTTGCTACGAGAACCTCCTATTTTAAGAGATTTTCTAGTAAAAATTACAATTTTATTGGTAATAATAATAATAATAATAATAATAATAATAATAATAATAATAATAACCAGGGAAACCAAAAATATGCTCTAAAAAACACGTTTTATGCGCTTAAAAAATGCTCTTAAAAACGAAAAATATGCTCTAAAAACAGTAAAAATATGCTCTTAAAAAAATTATGTATCCTTTTTTGCGGTGTTTTTTTACAATTTGTTAGAGAATAGACCCAAAAAATACCGTTATGTGGGGTAGTTAGAGGGTTAATATGTTTTACAAAAATATTTGCATTAATACACCCTACACTCAGGTCTAAAGAAAACATACCGATATGAAGCATGAACAGGCGAAAGGGGAATCAATCGTCAAAACAACGTAATTTTAGAAAATCACACAAAAATTAAAAAAATTTTAAAATTAGTGTTGTTATAAAAAAAATTGAAAAAATGCTCTAAAAATTTAAAAAAATGCTCTAAAAATTTAAAAAATGCTCTGAAAATTATATAAAATGCTTTAAAAATTTAAAAAAATGCTCTAAAAATTTAAAAAAATGCTCTAAAAAGTGAAAAAAATGCTCTTAAAATTGAAAATATGCTCTAAAAATATGCTCTAATGCTAAAATATGCTCTTAAACATAAAATATGCTAAAATATGCTATTAAGGCTAAAATATGCAAAAATATGCTCTAGCAAATCGATGCCAGATTTCTTAAAATCTTCTAAAACGGATAAGTACCTTATCCATTCATCAATACAATGCGCAGGAAAAAACATGATACTGCATATTTTTGGTTTCCCTGATAATAACAAACAATTTGCAAGGTTTTCACCAATAAAATTCTAAATTTACAACTTTTTGACGCGATAAAAATTACAAGGACTTCTCGTAACTTAACTAAGTTTTTCTACCTCCTATTTTACGAGAATTGGTAGTAAAAATTACGAGCTTTTTTGTAATTTTACAAGTTTTTTACCAATAAAATTGGAAATTTACATCTTTTTTGATGCGATAATGCTAAGGAATTCTCGTGCCTTAACAATTTTTTTTTTTTTGTAAAATTAACTTGGAAATTTGTACATTTACGAAAAAAATTGAAAAATTACAAAGAAAAAAATTTATATATCGATAAAAAATTTTTTTATTAAAAAACAAGGAAAACTGTAAGATATACATATTTGTAAAATGGGATTACGGGACTTTTTCTAGTAATTTGACAAGGTTTTTTTGAGTTTAGAACCAACTGTAATGAGAAATATGTGTTTAAAGTCACATGAGCACAGTATTGTCTTGAAACTTATTGAAAATAAAGAGTTTCCTCCCTAATGGCTTAGCTTGGAGCTTTTGCGACTCCCAAAAAATAGTTTTAACACACTCGAGAAGAAAAATAATGTAACTGGGGTAGCTAAAAGATGCGATTAGGAATTAAAATCCGCAAAACGAATTCCTGAAGCAAGGTTTTTAAAGTAAAAACACATGAAATAAAAGGCTTTTGATAAAACTTCAGTTACTCCAACAGCACACTTGTCACTGGCGGAAGAGCGATTCTGGTGCTACACCCAAAAAAAAAACGTGGGTATTTTTTAAAATTTTTTTTTACATATATATTCGATTTAGAGTTTTATTCTAGTTCGAGGCCCAAAAATATTTCTATTTATGATATTGTCATAATAGAGTATTTTTAATTTATTGCTTTAAAAAAGTTACTCATCTCATAGTATGTCTGTACTGATCAGTTTCATCCCCACTAAGGAATCTTCAGCAGACTTTAGAGAATCATCGTTGGTCAATCAAACATCAAACCAGACATAATATTTGATATATTTCACAAGTTAATTGAGAAATACTATTATGAAGGTCCGAAATCTGTTTTCCAACAAAAATAACTCTTTTAAAGCAAAAATTGTATATACTAAATCACCATCGGTAATTATTAATATATGCACTCAAAAAAATAAAACTGTAAAGTTAGCAAAAAATTTAGTTAAATTTAACTAAAAAAACACCTGATTTTGAACCTACTAAATTTCTAGTTAATTTAACAAAAAATATTTAGTTAACTTTTCGTAGAATGAATGTAGCAAAAAAAATCGTAATTTTAACTAAAAATTCAGCTGAAAATTTCGTAACATTTTTTATTAGTTGAATTCAGCTAAACTTTTTGTAAAAAATTTTAAGTTTGGTAAATATTGGTTTTAAACACTAACACTTCACTTATTTTTTCTTTTTTTTCACAGCATTAAGTTCAGCTTATGTAGGACTTATGAGATTTGCATAGGAGGCTACACAAGAAATGTTTAAAATTTTTCACTTGACAAAAATGTTACAAAAAATCAGCAATTTTTTTAGTAAAAATTCGTAAACTCAGTTTTAAAGTCAACAAAAAAAATTAATTCAAAATTTGTACAAAACTAGTATTTTCGTAAATTGAACTTAACTAGAAAAAGTAGTTAAAACGCTGATTTTAACTAAAAATTTGCTAAAAAGCCAGTAAACTCGAGTTAACAAAAAAAAATTTGTTAACTTTACAGTTTTATTTTTTTGAGTGTGTGTTGCTGTTATTTTACAATAACAACAGTACCTAACCAAACAATAGTGTTGGTAGGATAAGTCGTACTAAACTTTGTGTTAAATGTTGTTTTTTTATTTTTAGTACCAAAAGGTACATAAAAATAAAATGTATTTATTCGGCCTTTATTTTTATATACCTTTTGGTACTAAAAATAAAAAACAACATTTAACACAAAGTTTAGTACGACTTATCCTACCAACACTATTGTTTGGTTAGGTACTGTTGTTATTGTAAAATAACAGCAACACATATATTAATAAAAATCAAAAATTCCATTATGGCCCAAGCAATGGAGTATTTTATGAAAACTAATGCCGATGATGAAAGCATTACAATGAAATACTCATTACCAGGACTAAAAACTGACCGTTCTCTTCCCCTTATGTACCCCCCCCCCCCCCCTAATAACGTGTGACATTATTTTTCCTGCTCTACAAAATAAAAAAAATATGAAGATCCCAGGTGGACACTAGGGAGGCTTATTTTTGAAAAAAAAAGCGATTAACAATATTCAACCTTAGTTTTCTCAATAGTAGTGTTGGTGCAAATAGAACCTTGTTGTTCCAAGGTCGCGTCCTGTTGTCATAAACGCGTTCAAAACGCAACTACACTCAAAAAATAAAAACTGTAATGTTAGCAAAAAAAGCTTGTAAACCTACAAGAAAATTTGCTGATTTTGAACCCACAATTTTTTTGCTAAAGTTAGCAAAAATGTTTTGCCAATAATTAGTTAACTAATTTTTTTTTTTTTTGAACTTAGTTCATACACATCTGAGAACCCCATTGGGTTCGGACCCGATAGGTCCAGACCCCGATGGGCCTAGACCTAGTTGGGTTCCTTTAAAATCGTCATAGTTTTTGATCCAAAATTTGTGTCCGTTTCGCTCTACCTTGCTTAGTTTTTGAGATACGTGATTATAGGGGACCACTGGGGTCTTGAGAATTACAAAACTCGATAACTTCAAAAATATTACTCGGAGAGCTTTTGACTATTTTGCGGTCTTGTTCTACGTGTTGAGAGCTACAAAAATGCTTTTGGACTTTTTGTTGTGTCGGCAATATTTACCGAGATATGAGCATTTTAAAATTTTCGGGAATGCTAACTTTTTTGGATCCAAAGTTAGGGCCCATTAGGGTCCACACATGTGAAGAGGACCGGCGATACTATGGAGATTCTAAGAACCAAAAATGGCCTCCATTTTGCTCTATCTGGCTTAGTTTCCGAGATAGCGCCATTTTAAGTTTTCTGAAAATAAAAAAAAATTTACCATTTATTTTGCTAATATTAGCAAAAAATCTTGTAAAAATGTTGTCAACTCAATTTCAAATTTAGCAAAAGAAATTAGTTCAAAGTTTGTTTAAAATTGCTAATGTGCTAAATGAAGTTTGCAAGAATTTTTTGCTAACAGCTAATCTCAACTAAAAATTTGCTAAAAGTTAGGTAACTAGCGTTAGCAAAAAAAAATTAGTAAATCTACTAACGTATTTTTTTGAGTGTAAGGTAATTTTTTGGTATTACGCACACAAAATTATTGGCTAAAAATTAGCAATTAAATCTATTAATCAACAAAATTTAAATGAGTCAATCAATGTTTTGATTAAAATTTTTGTTATTTTCTTTAACTGTCGAATTACAAATTTTCAACATATAAGAGTTTTTTTGTTGCTTTAATTTATTTGAATAGATTAATTAAAAAATATGCAAAATAATCGGGTTTCACTTTTTATACCTTCCAACCACAGTATGGCGGTATACTCACTTTGTCATTCCGTGTGTAACGCATCGAAATATCGGTCTAGGACCCCATAAAGTATATATTTTATTGATCAGTGATCGATTTTAAGACATTCTAGCGATGTCCGTCCGTCTGTAGAGGACACGATACGGTCCAAAATAAAAGAGCTAGACTTCCGAAGTTTGGCACGAATATATCTTATATTCCTAGGCAGGTTAAGTTCGGAAATGGGCAAAATCGGACCATGGGGAAAAAAGTTCCCCCTTGGATAACTACACCAACCTAAGAAAAACTGCATTTTTGCAGGGTTTTTTGTACTTTTGCTAAGCAAATGTAACATTCTTATCTTAGAAGAAATTCAAAATCGCAAGGGGAAGTTGCCCCCTAACGTCTCCCACCAACCCACCCCCCTCCCCCAAAAAAAAAGACGCCCTGGATTTTTTTACATTGTTTTTTTATATTTTGGAGGGTATAAATGATTCGGCACAGCCGAATGTAACACTCTCACTTGTTTTTATTGTTAGCAACATATTGAAAAGCAAAAAAGATGAATTTTTTGATAAATTTGTCATAAGCTTACAATTCATTTGTTAAATCAAACATTATTTTGATTGACTATAAATAAAAAATTTATCAAATTTTTTATCAATATCGAAAAAAGTTTGATTGAAAAAATTTTCAATCAATCACCTACAATTTGATAATTAGTATAACAATTTTTTTAATTGGAGGAATTTCAATCAAAAAATTAATTGAATCCGCGTTTTTGTTGATTGAAATTCGTTTCAAATTTTTTCTGTGTTCCTGAATACGTTGGAGATGATGCAAACGAAAAACATACGAAAGTGAAACTCCTTCGACTTCGAAGTGATGCGCGTATTTAGGAATAAGGATGACTAAAAAATTGACAATTTAGCTCACTTTAAAATTTTACTGCTGATGTGAAATTTTGGGACATATTGACGTGTTGGTAAATTTTGTTTCCTTTATAAAGATCAACCTTTTTCGAGGTTAATAAACCCTACACCACTGTGGTGCAAGATATTACACAGTATATTACCTTTTTATACCCTCCAACCAGAGTATGGGGGTATACTCACTTTGTCATTCCGTTTGTAACGCATAGAAATATCGGTCGGGGACCCCATAAAGTATATATATTATTGACCTATGATCGATTATAAGTGATTCTCTGAATGTCCGTCCGCCCGTCCGTCTGTATAAAGCACGATTCAGGCCCAAATAAAAGAGCTAGACTCCTGAAAATTGGCACGAATGTGTCTCATAGTTATAGGCCGGTTAAGTTCGGGAATGGGTAAAATCGGATAAGGGGCATAAAAGTTCCCCCTTAAAGAACTAAAAAAACCTCTATAAAAACGGAATTTTTTACAGCTTTTTTGCATTTTTGTTAAACAAATGAAACCTTTTTATGTCAGAAGGAGTTAAAAGTCATACAGTTCGACCCGGGGGGCTACGCAATATTGTTTTTTTTTGCCCCGCCCTCTTTTGTGGGCGTGGATTAAAAAAAACATACAAATTATGAGAAAATGGTATAACTAAAGTTTAAAAAGCATAATAAATAATTTAGTAAACATTTATCGCGTTGGGGAAGGTATCCCCTAGCACCCCCACTGAGCCCCTCTCCACAAACGCCTCTGAAATTTTTTTATATGTACTTTAACATGTTGGAGGGTATCAAAAATTCGGCACAGCCGAATTTAACACTCTCACTTGTTTTTTTTCTAATTTTTTAACTACCAGAAAAATTGGTCTTAAAAAAATCTTCAAGAATGTTGATCGATCAGAATCGCTTTTTTCGTTGATTTAGCGATAAAATAGTCCATTGTACCGTACCATGGAAAGAAAGTTAGCAAATGATGATTGAAATTTAGAAACCTGGGAAATTCAGACAAAAAAAGTCCATTGACAGAATATCAGAGCCAATTATCTGCAGTCTAGCTCGTGGAAACGCTGGGCAACAACAAACGTGTACTCTCAAAACGTAGTTTTTCGAGCCCGGTAATAAGCCCAGTAAGTTTGCGACATTCTTTTCTAATGCTTTATTAACCCTCTAAGGCTTTTAGGGAGCCTTATGGATTTGTTTGTAACTTTTGAACGGCATCACTTACAAACATGAGGGTGGTCGATTTTGAATGCTAACATTGGATTTCATAGGAAAGAAACTGCATACTTACGCTAACTCTGACGTGGGCAGAATATTTTCAACGAAAAAATTACGTAAACTTTAGATTTTTGAAAGCAGGGTGCCGATTATTGACTTTTTCATAAAAAATCTTAGATTTTTTTACGATTTTGTACCCTAAAAGTCTGGCAACCCTAAGTATATATGCTCAATTAGTGAATTCATGTCTCTCTCCTTTTCTCTTTTTGTTTTTAATAAAAAATAATTTTTGCACTCTGTGTGTTTTTGTATATAAAATCTGAAAAAGTTCACTGCAGTTAGGAAAATTTCAAAAGACGCATACATTTTATTATGCCCCTCTTTCAAGATATAGGTTATAATTATTTGGTTTCCGAAAAGATTTTTTGAATCCCCAGAAAAGATATAGTATCTGTAAGTATCTGTATCCGTCCAGCAGAGCCCGAGTAGATTTCACCA
Organism: Pegoplata infirma; assembly: GCA_963921195.1. Taxonomy (NCBI): domain Eukaryota; kingdom Metazoa; phylum Arthropoda; class Insecta; order Diptera; family Anthomyiidae; genus Pegoplata; species Pegoplata infirma. The sequence continues at coordinate 80,691,206 of OY992536.1, read as the reverse complement.
TCGTTCCCGGCCACCAGATAACAGCCTCGTACGCCTTAAAAGGTATAATGACTGCTAGGTACATCCATTGCACCCCCAAATATTTTAGACTCTACGTCTTCTTAAAATTTCTCCGACACTGCCAGACAATATGGTGCGCTCGAGATACTTTTCGGTCAACATGTTTTTTCCACATTAATTTACTTTCCGGAGTGGCCCCTAAATACCACACGGACAGTTGAAGAGTAACACCCTTCAGTGTAGGAAGCTCAAGACCCTCGTGTTTGGTTCTTCGCGTTAACAACACGAATGTTGTCTTCTCTGGATTCACAGAGAAGCCATGCATGCCTGTTGCACCAGTTGTCCATCAACTCTATACAAACAAAAAATTATTGGTTAAAAAATTTCAATTAAATCTATTGATCAACAAAATTCAAATGAGTCAGATATTGTTTTGATCAACATTTTTGTCATTATCTTTAACTATCAAATTACAAATTTTCAACATACCAGATTTTTTTCTCTTCAATTTATTCGAATACATACATTAATTAAAAAATATACTTTATACTCGGGTTTTACTTTTTTTACTGTCGACAACATATTGGAAAGCAAAAAATATGAATTTCTTCATAATTTTGTCATAAGCTTAAAATGCATTTGTTAAATCAATCATTATTTTAATTGACTTTAAATAAAAAATTGATAATATTTTTGATCAAAATCGAAAAAGTGATTGAAAAAAAAAAAATCAATTAATCACCTACAATTTGATGATTGATATAACAATTTTCTTCATCGGAGGAGTTTCAATTAAAAAATTAATTGAATCCGCGTTTTTGTTAATTGAAATTCGTTTTCAATTCTTTCTTTGTAACAGTCTGCATTTTATTGCAGACCATTTCAAGAGACTTTCCGGGAACTAATGCACAAACATCGTCCGCATAAATAGTAGTATGTTTACGAATTCCTCTAATTAAACTTCACTCACTGTATATTTTCTGTAGTAACTGCATGACAGAAAGACAAACAGACATCCATTGAATATGCCTTTGGGTATCAATCTGTATGGTTTGCCCAGTGATGGAAAAAGTGCCACGGTGTACCATTTTTGACACAATATACCATTTTCAAAACAATGCACCATTTTTGACACAATGTACCATTTTTGACACAACCATTTTTGACACAATGTACCATTTTTTTGACACAATGTACCATTTTTGACACAATGTACCATTTTTGACACAATGTACCATTTTTGACCCAATGTACCATTTTTGACACAATGTACCATTTTTGACACAATGTACCATTTTTGAAACAATGTACACACAAAAAAATATTTTACCAATAACTTGGGAGGATATGCGTTTTTAAAGTTTTTTACATAAATTATGAAAAATTTTGCAACATTTTACCAAGTTTTTGCATAATTTTGGTTAAGGTTTGTAAAATTACATAAGGTTAAATACTCTTATGAATATTTTCTAAATTTTTATCAGAAACAAGCAAAAACTTGGTAAATTGATGCTATTTTTTGCATAATATAAAAAACTTTAAAAACGCATATCCTCCCAAGTACTTGGTAAAAATTTTTTTGTGTGTACCATTTTTGAAACAATGTACAATTTTTGACACAATGTACAATTTTTGACACAATGTACAATTTTTGACACAATGTACAATTTTTGACACAATGTACCATTTTTGACACAATGTACCATTTTTGACACAATGTACCATTTTTGACACAATGTATCATTTTTGACACAATGTACCATTTTTGACACAATGTACAAGTTTTGACATAATGTACCACTACCGAATCAATGTACCCTTTTAGACACTTTACCATTTTTGACACAATGTATAGGCTGACCATACGTACTGATTTGATCAGTACATGTACTGATTTTTGATTACGTGTACTGATCAAAAAACATTGTACTGATTTGTACTGATTTTTAGAAATATGTACTGATTGTACTGATTTTTGAACATTTTAACATAAAAAATAATTTTATTCGAAAATTCGATACAAAAGTATGAATTTCCATAAAATAACTTAAGTCTGACAATGAGATAATTTGAATTATATCCAAGGAAATAAAAGTTCCTGAATCAAGAGGAAAATGTATCTGAACATGAAATTATTTAGATCTTCATAAATTTATATAAAAAGGCGCACAGAATTTTTGAGGTTTTCGATAACGAAAACTTTAAGAGATGATGGATTTTTTGCATGAATCCAAATGATTCTGAGAGGTTCCGTGAGAAAATGATATCAGAATTTATTGGAAAAAGCGCTCAGTATATCAGGGCTAATTAAACATGTGCTCATTAGCTGGGAAGTTTTCTAAAAGAAAAATTTATCAAAACTTAAGGAAAAATGTCCTCAGAGTCTGAGGAATTTTCTTTTTCTCAAAACATGTGGGTTTTTGTTTTATTTTCTGCACTGAAGTTATTTAAAGTCAACTAAATTTTCTGCAAAATAACGAAAACAGTTTATGGCAGTAGTTTTTTTATAGTTGTTTTTAAGTGAAATACTACTAATTGAACTCAAGTTTGTTAGTTTAACCGAAATTTTGTGAGTGCTGAAGAAATCATCAGTGTTTTTCTATAAAAAAGAGTCTTCTGAGAGTTATTTCTAAAAGAAAGAAAATAAAGTTTGTACTGATTTGAGTTTAGAAAAAAATGGTCACCCTAACAATGTACCTTTTTTGGTACAATAAACCATTTATGGCGCAGTACTTAAAGGCCTCCTGTCCGGAGAGTGCCCCTACTTTTTTACAACCGACAAAGTCTTTTTGTATAAATTACCTAAGTTTTGTCAGTTACAAGTTTTAAAGTAAAAACTTAGGTAGTTTATCAAATAACACTTTGTTGAATTAACACAAAAAATTTCACAAAATCAAATTTTTTTTTTTTTAATTTTTAATACGTTTTTTCGATATTTTTTGTTCTAATTATTTTGGACCTTAATTTGGTACAAAATAAAAAAATATTTGTTCCATCATTGACTTCACCCTTAGAATATTGATGTATAGTTTTTACGTTCTTTTTGTTTTCATTTAGGAAATACTTTTTTGTTTTATAAACCAGTATGTTGAACATAGTCTGACTCTAATGGAGTCAGTCTGCGTATATTACTTTGTTTTTATTCGTACGTCTGATAGTCTGTCCGCCCTTTCTGCAGTTTATTTAAAGGTCTTTTGCACTTTCAATTCTTTATTATTTCATTTTTTTGTTTATACCAACGAGTTCTTTGTCTCTTGATGGAGTTTTTTTTTTAAAGGGATTTTTTTAAATCTCACTTCTTAAATTTCTTGTTGTGAGTTTATTTTTAAAGTCAGACTTCCCCAAAAAAACAAAAAAGTTTGTTAAAATTTTTTGCCATTGGATGTTTTGTTTATAGTGTGGATTTTTTTTTACAAGGATTGTTTGATAAATTTGACACTTCAGTAAACAATTTAAATGCAAATGCTCTGTTGAGTTTGTTGAATTTTGTTTACAAGGATTGTTTTATAAATTTAACACTTTAGATTTCAATTGAAATTCAAAAAAGATTAATTGTAATTCAAAAACCAACAATCGTAATTCAAACAAGTAAACAAGTTAAATTTGGCCTTGCCGAATGTAGTGATACCCCCAAAATTTCAAAAAGATTATTCGATTTTTTTTTTTTATAGGAAATTACTTTTGAAAAAAAAAAAATTTTTTTTGTAAAAAAAATTTCCGCAAAAAAAAAAATTTTGTTAAAAAAAAATCCGCGATTTTTTTCTTTTTTTGTCAAAAAATATGTTAGTTCTTGTTTAAATACCATTTGGTTTTCAATTATGTTCACATATGTCAACCAGCAGCCGAATTAAAGCATTTTGTATTCTTAGGTTATGTTGAATATACTAACATTTTTGAGGTGTCCTTACATTTTCGTTCAAAACTTTTGAACCGCTGAACCGATATCGCTCAAATGCAATACCAAACTTCTCGGGAGAACTTTCAATAAATGTGTTAAGTTTCAGTCATATCCGTGCAGTATTTTGGTCGTGATCACCATTTCCACAGACAGACGGACATCGCTATAATTTCTTAAAATCGATCGGGGATCATGAATATATTTATATACTTTATTGGGTCCCAGACCAATATTTCGATGAGTTACAAACGGAATGACAAACTTATATATACCCTCTATCACTAAGTGGAGGGTATAAAAAGATCAATTGTAATTTGAAAACGATCAATTGTTATTCAAAAGAGATCAATTGTAATTCGAAAAAGATCAATTACACAAGGTGACATGCATCAACTGGTCATATATTCCTTTAAAATGGAGGGATACCAGAGTCGTCTTTATCCCGAAGGCTGGGAAAAGTTCCCACACAGCTCCGAAGGATTTCAGACCAATTAATCTGTCTTGTTTGTTAAAGACAATGGAACGAATGATAGACTCAAATTTGCGTAGAGTGATTGATCCGAGGTTGCTTTCGAGAAAGCAACATGCATACAGCAAGGTTATATCAACGGAAACAGCTCTTCATGAGCTCGTTAGTACCATCGAGAGATCGCTTTCGGTGAAGGAGTACACTATGGTGGCCTTTCTTGATATAGAAGGGGCTTTAAATAATGTCATCCCAGACTATATAATTCTGGCATTGTCTGGTCTGGGAGTAAAGCGTGGGATCTTGCCAATAGACGTATAACGTCTGAATTGGAAGCGTCCTTCATATCTTGATTTGTCAATAGGGGCACTGCACAGGGAGGTGTTCCTTCGCCGCTTCTTTGGAACCTGGCACTGAATTCAATGCTGCTATCTCTAGAAGCACGTGGTTGTCATGTTGTCGCATATGCTGACTATGTCGAGATTTCGGTAAAGGAAAGCACCTGCCAATATTGAGGGACATTCTTCAGGTTTCTCTGAAAGATCTGTCTAATTGGGCAAGAGTATGTGGTCTGTGAGTTAATCCAAGTAAAACAGAGCTTATTTTGTTTACAAGGAAAAATAAGATTCCTGCTTTTGATCCTATTTCTCTAAACGGCACTGAAGTCGCCTTCTCAGATGGAGCCGAGAATCATGGAGTAGTTTTGATCACTTGATCAATTATTTTTATTTATTCTTTCCATTTATTTACAACTCATTTTTAATAAATTCACCCTAACCGAGAACTGATAACAATGACCGTCGTCTCGTTGTAGCGAAAAAAACCAAGGGTTCTGGCGGGAATCGAACCCAAGACCCCCACGTTGAAAGGCTAGCACGCTACCAACTAGCCTACGGGGGCCCCCTAATGGAGTATTTCTATATATGAAGTTTAATTTCGGGCGTAATATTGAGTAACGTTTGAGAAAGGTTACGATTGCTTTATATTCCTATAAGGGGGCCATTGGAAAACGATGGGACTTTAGCCCTAAAGTCGTTCATTAGATTTATACAGCAGTGGTGCGTTCAATTCTGCTGTATGGAATTATCTGGTGCCTTGCTTTAGAGACAAAGGGGAACTGTGTCGTTGTGTATCACTGGTGCTCTTCGTACTACAACTACGGCTGCATTAGAAATACTCCTTTTTCAAATACCATTGGACATATTGGGTAGACACCATGCGGCTACGTCGGCAACTTGACTGAATAGCACATAGCAATAAAAGAGCAGCGATTGTGGCCATAGCGCGATCTTGAAGAAGATAAAATATGTATCACAAAATGTGGACTGTGCGCCTCTATGAGCCTTTTTGAGCGCTACTTTACCACTATGATAACATCCAGGGAGTCTTCGATGAGGGGCATTCCGGGTAGTGGAACCTTCATACATACGAACAATTGGACTTTGGAATATATTCGGAAGAGCATGGGTTTAGCCTGCCTCGAAGATTGCCAAATCATTGCAGTGTTTACCAGACAGAGATGCTGGCAATAAGGGAAGTGGCTTACTGGTTAGGTTAGGTTATGAAGGATGACGGAAACCAGCGTCCATAGAGGCCACGTGATGGCCCATTATGATTCCTTTAATTCTTTTCCCTCTTCTCTGTTTAGTCCTAAGTTGTTCGCCTTATGCGTCCCATTTTGATGCTTTAATAAACGCAAGTAGAGTCCAAGGATTTGTGTCCCGAAGTTCTGATAAATTCTGAAAAATATAAGAACCAAAAATTTTAAATCTTCTAAATGATAGTGCAGGGCATTCGCATATGTTGCAATGTCTTGTCTACAACCGCAGTCAACATCTATTCTGAAAGTCAAGCCGCAATCAAGTCCCTGGAGTCAATGTTTATGAAAACATGATCCGCACTTCTTTAAATGAGATGTCCAAGCAGGCTAAGATACGACTCCTCACAAATTGGGACTAATAATTCTCAAACAATCCCTGTATATGTATATGGATTTGGTTTTTATATTGTGCATTATTTTTTATTTTTGATTATATTTTTTCATATTGTTTATATTTCCATCTTCTTCTTCATTTTCTTCCTAGTCCAATAAAAATCAACCAGTTGGTTGCATTTTTATTTCAATTCACCATATGGAACTAAGATTCGTTTCAATATTTACAATTTTTTTTACTCAATCCTCATAAACTTGTTTCTCTTGTTTGTAGTTTTCTTTCGATTCGTTTTTGTTTTTTCATTAATTTTTCATGTTTTGAGTGCTTTTAAATTTGTTTTATTTGCTGTGTTTTATTTTTATATACCCTCCACTCTAGTGATAGAGGGTATAAATAAGTTTGTCATAGCGTTTGTAACACCTCGAAATATTGGTCTAGAATGTCATAAATTGTATATATTCATGATCGTCAATCGATTTCAAGTCGATCTAGCGATGTGCGTCCGTCTGTCTGTCTGTTGAAAACACGCAAACTTTCGAAAGACTACACAACCGTTCGGGTTGGTATTGAATTTCAGCAAAATCGGTCTAGTGGTTCAAAAGTAATGAGCAAAACCGTAAAATTAACATTGGGGTTTTTTTGCGAATTCACTTGTGGAAAAAACCCACTACACCATTTACAGATGTAATTCGAAAAATATCAATTGTAATTCGAAGATTTCATTTGTAATTCGAAGATTTTACTTGTAATTCGAAGATTCCATTTGTAAAACTCGAAAACTCCATTCGTAATTCTAAAATTCCAATTGTATTTCGAAAAATATCAATAGTAATTCGAAATAGATCAATTGTAAGTCGAAAAAGATTAATTGTAATTCAAAAACAGATCAATTGTAATTCGAAAATGGTCAATTGTAATTCGTAAAAGATCAATTTTAATTCGAAAAATATCAATTGTAATTCGACAAACTTATATATACCCTCTATCACTAATTGGAGGGTATAAAAAGGTCAATTGTAATTCGAAAAGACTAATTGTAATTCGATAGAGATCAATGGAAATTCAGTTACAATTAAAGTTACAATTGGAATCTTCGAAATACAATTGATCTTTTTATACCCTCTACTTAGTGATAGAGGGTACATATACAGGGGCGTATCCAGGATTTTATTTCGGTGGGGGCCCAAAATTTTTTTAATATTTTTTTTTACAAAAAATTTACATAACTGCACATGTTTTAGAATTTTTCTTCATCTTCCTTAAACTGAATGTAACACAATCAGATTCTTCATTTTTGTGCAAGTTTAAAACCGTTGGGGGGAAAAAATTAAAATTTTTTTATATTTTAAAATTTTTTGAGAGACAAGCCTTTTTTTATAGTGTGAATTGTATCAGATGCTGATACATTTTTACAAAGAAGATTATCAGAATCTGATTTTTTTTTTTTCAAAGAAAAGTCTAAGATTCTATGACAATTTCCAGTTAAGACAGTTTTTATTATAGAAAAAGTCAAAGACTCTAAATTATATTTCCAAAGGAAAACGTTTCTCGGGAAAAAGTCACTTAAGAAAATGATTCTATTAACATATTTATAAAATACTTTTCCTAAAGAAAAGACTCCGATTGTGAGACATTTTCCCAGAATTTGAGATTCTGAAACATATAAGAGAAATATTTCACATTCTGAGACCTTTTTAAAAAGAAAACAGCATAACAAAGTCATAGATTCTAAAATCTTTTTCCTAAAGAAAACTCTCGGATTCTGAGAAAATTGTCTATAGAAAAAGTCTAAGATTTTTAGAAATTTTTCCTATAAAAAAAATTTCTAATTCTGAGACATTTTTCCAATAGGTCTCAGATTCTTATAGAAAACGTCTCAGATTCTTCGACATTTTTCCTATAGAAAAAGTCTCAGATTCTTTGACATTTTTCCTATTGAAAATGTCTCAGATTCTCAGACATTTTTTCTACAGAAAATTTCTTAGATTCTGAGACATTTTTCCTATCGAAAAAGTCTTAGATGCTTAAACACTTTTCCTATAGAAAAAGTCTTAAATTTTTAGACATTTTCCTATAGAACAAGTCTCAGATTCTGAGACATTTTGCCAATAGGAAATTGGCTGATTTTGAAACATTTTTCATAAAGAAAAAGCCTCCGATTCTGAGACATTTTTCCTAAAGAAAAAGTCTCAGATTCTGAAATATTTTTCCCATAGAAAAATACTCAGATTCTGAGACATTATTCTTTTAGAAAAAGATATTTTTACAATAGAAAAAGTCTCAGATTTGGAGCATTTTTCTATACAAAAAGTCTCAGCTTGTGTCTCTGAGACATTTTTCCTATACACAAAATCTTAGATTTTGAGATAATTTTCCTTTAGAAAAATTCGTTGATTCTGAGACATTTTTCGTAAAAAAGTATAAGATTCTGAGAATTTTTTTCTAGATTGTAAAAAAAATTCTCAGATTCAGAGACATTATTCCTATAGAATGTTCACAGATTCTAAAACATTTTTCATATAGAAATGCCTCAGATTCTAAGAATTTTTTTATAGAAAAAATCTAAGATTTTGAGACATTTTTTAGATTCAGAGGCATTATTCCTATGGAAAGTTCTCAGATTCTGAAACATTTTTTATATAGAAAAGATTTTTTTATAGAAAAAGTCTCAGATTCTGAGACATTTTTCCTATAGAAAAAGTCTTAGATTCTGAGAAAAAGGCTAATATCTTAAGACATTATTCTTATAGGAAAAGTCTTAGATTCTCAGACATTTTTCTTATAGAAAGTTTTAGATTCTAAGACATTTTTTTTATGAAATAGGCTCGTTCTGACACATTTTTCTTAAAGACAAAGACAGATTTTAATATTTGACTACAATTAACTTACAATTAGGTCCATTTTTTGTGTACATAAAGCTTCAGGTTCAAAGATATTCTTTCATTAGAATCTTAAGTTGAAAAGTTTCAAATTCTAAGAAAAAATTTTCAGATTTTGATATTATTTTAACAGAAAAATTTTTAATTTCAAAACATTTTTCTTCCAAAAATTTTGGATTCTGTTTTTCGAATTTTCTTAAGAAGTTTTTTAATATTGTACTTGTTATTTGATAACAAATCCTGAAATTTGTGAAATCATTTCGGGGGGGGCCCGGGCCCCCGGGCCCCCCCCTGTATACGCCACTGTACATATAAGTTTGTCATAAAGTATTTATATTCATGATCCCCAATCGATTTTAAGACATTCTAGCGATGTCCGTCTGTCTGTCTGTGGAAATGGTGATCACGACCAGGAAGTTCTCCCGAGAAGTTTGGTATTGCATTTGAGCGATTTCGGTTCAGCGGTTCAAAATTTATGAACGAAAATGCAGGGAAACCTCAAAAATTTTAGTACATTCAACATAACCTAAAAATACAAAATGCTTTAATTCGGCTTCTGGTTGACATATGTGAACATAATTGAACACCAAATGGTATTTAAACAAGTACGAACATATTTTTTGACAAAAAAGAAAAAAAATCGCGGATTTTTTTACAAAATTTTTTTTTTCTCGGAAATTTTTTTTTTTTTTAAATTTTAAATTTTTTTTTCAAAAGTAATTTCCTTTTAAAAAAGTTTTTTGCAATAATCTCTTGAAATTGTGGAGGGTATCACTACATTCGGCAAGGCCGAATTTAACTTTCTTACTTGTTTGAGTTACAATTGATCTTTTTCGAATTACAATTGATCTATTTCGATTTACAGTCGATCTTTTTCGAATTGCAATTCATATTTTTCGGATTGCAATTGATCTTTTTCGAATTACAATTGTCCTATTTCGAATTACAATTGGTCTTTTTCGAATAAAAATTAATTTTTTCGAATTTCAATTGGAATCTTTACAATTGGAATTACATAGATTTTTTTTAATTACAATTGATCTTTATCGAATTACAAATGGTCTCTCAGCAAAACTTAGATTACCAAATAAGGTATAAAATAAGGTATAGGATCTCTTATTTTATACATTGCAGCATTGATGATTTTAACAGGCGATGAGACTCAAAGTAATGCATCCACATTATCACAAAGAATACCAGTAAGGTATAAAATAAGTCATAAATTTATAACGAAGAATACGAGTAAGGTGTAAAATATATGATATTTTATAGGTTACGAGAAATGAAATAATATAGCATACCAGAAGATAATATATAAGGTGTTACGAGTAGTGAAAAAGTAATTTTCTATTAAATTTACTCACGTGATTGTAAGTGAGTGTAAGTAGATAAAATATGCTCGTGAGTGTGTGTCGTTAGAAATTTCATGTGGTGAGCCCATCTCTAGTTTAAACTTATGCATTTTTTTATAAAATAATAATTTTTTATATTATTGTAATGCATTATGCATCCAATTATAAATAATGCATTATTTCAAACTTTCAAATAATACATAATGTAATCAAATATAAGTCATCCATGATTTAATGTTTAGAAATAATAAATATAAAATAATTTTTTTCCAATAATCATGCATTACGTAGCAAATTATTAGTAATGCATTATTTTTTACTTTAAAATAATACGTTGTGGAACAAATGTTTGGTAAGACATCCTAAAATAATGCTACAAATAAGGTATATACATTACCTGGTAATGTGTTATATAATCACTACCCATTACCAAAGTTTTGCTGGGCTTTTTCGAATTACAATTGACCTTTTTCGAATTACAATTTGATCTTTTTCGAATTACAATGATATTTTTTGAATTACAATTGGTCTATTTCGAATTTACAATTGGAATTACAATTGATTTTTTTCGAATTACAATTGATCTTTTTCGAATTACAATTGATCTTTTTCGAATTACAATTGCATTTTTTTGAATTACAATTGGAATCTTTGAATTAAAATTGATCATTTTTGAATTACATCTGTAAATGGTGAAAACACGCTTTGAAACAAAGTGTTTTTGTCACTAAAAAAAAATCTTACACTCAAAAACATTTTTACACCCACCAAAATTTTTACACGCAAAAAAACGTTACACTCAAAAACATTTCTACATTAAAAACAATTTTTACACTCAAAAAAATTTGTTTTTGTATAAAAATAACTGAAAAAAGTTTTTTAATTAAAATAAAAATTTCCTAGACAGAGTTTTTGAAAAATTTATTTTTTTTTATTACTAAAAAGTAGAGATGGGCGCTGGTCACGTGATTCACGTGAATCACGCGTGAGTGTGAGTGATTTTAATTTCAATCACGTGATTGTGAGTGAGCGTGAGTGGAAAAAAATCTGAGTGAGTGATTAGTGAGTGAGTCATTTATTTTTTGCGTGATTAGATTTTTTGATTTGCCTAATTTTTTTTTTCATTTTTTGTATAAAAAAATTTTTTTGAGTGTTTTTTTTTGGTAAGAAAATTTTATCTATTTACGATTTTGCGTGACTCACGCGTGAGCGTGATTGAATTTGTTTGTTGTTGTCACGCGTGAGCAAGTTTTTTTATTACTCACGTGAATAGTGAGTGAGCGTGAGTAAAAAAAATTGCGTGAGTGATTTGTTTATTTTTTGCGTGAGCGTGAGTGAGTGTGAGTCAAAATCCACTCACGCGCCCATCTCTACTAAAAATGTTGTTTTGTGGAATTGTGGAGGGTATTCATGGATTCGGCCGGGTCGAATTTAATCATTTATTGTAGTTTTATTTATTTTCGTGTGTTGTTTGTTGATTTTATTTACAGTGGTTGAATTGTTAAAAATGAAGTTTGTATTATTTTTTTTTGGAAAAATCATTAAAGCTGAACTGTTATTTAAATATGATTGTATTTTGCTGGTACTCTGAGGCAAACAGCAAGCAAACAAACAGCCAACTAACTAACGAACGACTAACAAAATTTACTTGTTCGTTCATAATCCCCATCCCATCCATCCATCCATCTACCTATTTTATGTGAAAGTTTTCATTTCTATATTTTTTTGCTGTTATCACTTGTATAATTTCCTATATTTTTGAAAAAAAAAAAAAATACCATTATGAAAATATTGTAGATAACAGGAAAATATAAATGAGATAATTGAAAAGAAAATTTACTTATATTTTTTATTAAAAAAATTATAAGTGTTTGACCGAAAAAATTGATTTTTATTTGTCATATTTAAGGGCAAAGGTTAAGTTAAGCTACACGTTTACTGGCATGTCCCGAAAAAAAGTTACATTCGTCTTGGCCGAATCCATGAATTTACTCCACAATGCCCAAAACAATTTGAATACAAATAAATACAAAAGATCAATTGTAATTCGAAATAGATCAAGTTACATTCGAAAAAGATCAATTGTAATTGGAACAAGTAAAAAAGTTAAATTCAGCCTTGCCGAATGTAGTGATACCCACAATTTCAAAAAGATTATTGCAAAAACTTTATTTAAAATGAAATTACTTTTGAAAAAAAAAAAAATTTTTTTGAAAAAAAAATTTCCGCGAAAAAAATGTTGGTAAAAAATTTTTTTTTCTTTTTTTGTCAAAAAATATGTTCGTACCTGTTTAAATACCATTTGGTGTTCAATTATGTTCACATATGTCAACCAAAAGCCGAATTAAAGCATTTTGTATTTTTAGGTTATGTTGAATGTACTGAAATTTTTGAGGTGTGCTTACATTTTCGTTCATAACTTTTGAATCGCTAAACCGATATCGCTCAAATGCAATACTAAACTTCGATCGGGGATCATGACTATATATACTTTATGGGGTCCCAGACCGATATTTCGATGAGTTACAAACGGAATGACAAACTTATATATACCCTCTATCACTAAGTGGAGGGTATAAAAATATCAATTGTAATTGGAAAAAGATCAATTGTAATTGGAAAAAGATTAATTTTAATTTGAAAAATATCAATTGTAATTTGATAAAGATCAAGTTATAATTCGAAAAAGAACAATTGTTATTCGAAAAACATCAATTATAATTCGAAAAACATTAATTGTAATTGGAAGATTCCAATTGTAATTCGAAAAATATCATTTGAATTTCCATTGATATTTTTGAAATACAATTAATCTTTTTCGAATTATAATTGATCTTTTTCGAACTACAATTAATCTTTTTCGAATTAAATTTGATATATTTCGAATTTAAATTGATCTTTTTCGAATTACAATTGATCTTTTTTGAATTACAATTGATCTTTTTCGAATTAAAATTGAACTTTTTTTCGAATTACAATTGATATTTTTTTTTTCGAATTAAAATTAGAATCTTCCAATTACAATTGATCTATTTCGAATTACAATTGATATTTTTCGAATTAAAATTAGAATCTTCCAATTACAATTGATGTATTTTGAATTACAATTGTTCTTTTTCGAAAATAACTTGATCTTTATCGAATTACAATTGATCCCTTTCCAATTACAATTGATCTTTTTTATACCCTCCAACTACAGTATGGGGGTATACTCACTTTGTCATTCCGTGTGTAACGCATCAAAATATCGGTCTAGGACCCCATAAAGTATATATATTTATGATCAGTGATCGATTCTAAGACATTCTAGCGATGTCCGTCCGTCCGTCTGTCCGTCCGTCCGTCCGTCTGTCCGTCTGTCCGTCTGTAGTTAACACGATGCAGTCCAAAATAAAAGAGCTAGACTCCCGACATTTGGCACGAATATGTCTTATGTTCATAGGCAGGTTAAGTTCGTAAATGAGCAAAATCGGACCAGGGGGAAAAAAGTTCCCCCTTGAAGAACTAAACCAACCTCTGAAAAATACCATATTTTTACATGATTTTTTGTGTTTTTGTTTAACAAATGCAACATTTTCATGCCACAAAAAGTTCAAAGTCCTGCATTTGGTCCTAGAGAATTAGAAAATTACGTTTTTTCGGCCCGCCCCCTTTTATGGGCGTGGAATAAAACATTTTTTTAAAATACTGATAATCTTGTATTTCTTTAGTGCAAAAAGCATAAGAATGAATTTTTAAACACAAATTCGAGGGAAAATTTGCCCCCCTCAATTACTACAAGCGACCCCCTGACCCCCCCCAAAAAAAATAAAACGCCCCTGCATTTTTTTATTTTTATTTTTTTGCATGTTGGAGGGTATACAAGATTCGGCCCAGCCGAATTTAACACTCTTACTTGTTAAATTACAATTCATCTTTTTCGAATCACTATTGATCTGTTTTGAATTACAATAGTTCTTTTTTGAATTAAACTTAATATTTATCGAATTACAATTGATCTTTTTCCAATTACAATTGATCTTTTTCGAAGAACACTTGATCTTGTTCGAGTCACAATAGATTGTATTTATTTATATTTAAAATGTTTTGGGCATTGTGGAGTATATTCATGGATTCGTCCGGGTCGAATCTACTTTTTTTTGGGACACGCCATTATTTTTCGAATAACATTTGGATTCTTCGAATTACAAATGGAATTTTTGAATTACAAATGGAATTTTTTAATTACAAATGGAATTTTTTAATAACAAATGGATTTTTATACCCTCCAACCACAGTATGGGGGTATACTTACATTGTCCTTCCGTTTGTAACGCATCGCAATATCGGTCGGGGACCCCATAAAGTATATATATTATTGATCCATGATCGATTCTAAGACATTCTGTGAATGTCCGTCCGACCGTCCGTCTGTCTGTAGATGGCACGATACAGTCCAAAATAAAAGAGCTAGCCTCCTGCAATTTGGCATGAATATGTCTTATGGTCCTAGGCAGGTTAAGTTCGTAAATGGGCAAAATCTGCTCAGGGGGGAAAAAGTTCCCCCTTGAAGAACTGAACCAACCTCTGAAAAAATACACTTTTTTACATGTTTTTTTGTATTTTTGTTAAATAAATGACACATTTGTTAAATTTTTCGGGATGGGAAAGTGCTCTAAACGTTCCCCACTGACCCCCATCACCCCCCTCCCCAAAACAAACGCCCCTGACAATTTTTTTAAATATTTTTTTTACATTTTGGAGGGTATTAAAGATTCGGCACAGCCGAATTTAACATAGAATCTTCGAATTACAATTGATATTTTTTGAATTACATCTGTAAGTGGTGTAGAAAAGTTTTATTTTAAGTTTACAAATTTTTGAAGTGCCTTTTAATAAAAAAAAATTTCAGTGTAAAATGATTTTTAGTCATATCTGTAGAAAATATGTTTCGAGTGTTAATTTTTTCGAGTGTAATTTCGAGAGTAATCTTTTTATGATTTCCAGTAAAAAATGTAGAGTTTAAAAATATTGTGTCGCCCTAGTAAAAATCATTTCGTATATAAAAATGTATAAATTTATACAAATATATCTTTTTATACATATTGAGATTTTATTATATTTAATTACCCGGCTAAAAATGTTGTATATTATCATATATGATATCATATATGAGACCATATACAGTATCATATATAGTATCATATATGGTCTCATATATGAACATATTCCAAAATTGGCGCTTATATAAGACACGATCATATATGATCCAATATATGTGATCATATATTGGGTCATATATTGTGTCATATATTGGATCATATATTGGATCATATATGATCTTGTTTTCAATTTGTTTTACATTCTTTTTCTTATTTTTTAATTATTTTTTCATCTTAAACTATATGCAATAGATTATTATGTATACATTCACCAGAATTGCAAACGGTGTACATAAGTATAATTAAAAATAAAAAATATTTTTTTTTATTCATTATGGTGTTTTTCATATATTTCAATGAAAACCTTTAGTTTGATAATTTTTATTTTTTTATTACTCCGTTTGCATTTTTGGTGACCATATTAAAATATATAATTTAACTTATATTTAAACACATTTTGATAGTAAAAAAATTTAACATAAAGATTTAAAGGATTTATCAAGAAGAGAGCAAAGGGCTTAGTAAAGGAAGGATGATTTCCTTGTTGTTTTCTTGTTTTATTGTTAATTCTGATTTTCTTCAGACTTAGCGTTTTTGTTATGCTATAAACCTCATTTTAGCATATTTACAGTCAAAATCTATAAAAAAAAAAAATATAAAATATTAATATATGAGGTATTTCTAGACATTTTATTTTATTAAATGGCATGTCACAGGCTTAATTCCGTTTGGAATTGTAATAAGTGGTTTACTCGTAAAACGCAAAACGATTATTTTTTTTCGGAATGAAATCACTTTCAAAAATCAAAGTGGGATTGAATTGCATAGGAGTGGATTTTATTCCGAAAAAATATTTTGTTTTACGTTTTAAGAGGAAAACTTTCAAACCACTTCGGAACGGAATTGACTCTGTGACAGACCCTTAAGTATTACCAACAATAGCATTTGGTGCTGATGGGTTTTAATGATAACACTGATATCATTTAAAGAAACAACCATGTGCCTTTAAATATTGACTTCTTAGATACATACGTCTTAATAGAGTTTATTTTGTAAAGACCATGGGATGCTTAAGGCCATCGAATACATTTTACGGAATTTCAACTGAAAAAATATTAAAAATAATTCCACATTTCTTTTTTATTCCAGCAAAAAATAACTTGCTACTACTAAAAACATTTTTTACTCATAATAAGCAAATGAGTACTTAAAACTTTTATTAAAAGCAATATATTTAGTAGTATGTATATTAACTTACTGGGTTATGTTTGTTAGGATATTTGAAGGAGAGGGATAAATAAACTATTAATACTTACATAATGCCGACAATATTTTCCATGTAGGTACGGTGACAGTCTTCTTGTGATTGTTAGTAAAAACGTTGTCCTTCCGAAATCGTAACTTAACATCAAAACTGATTATATGTTCTTTTCATTTCCGACAGTAAGGGATGTCAAAAGTTTGTAGTGTTGAAATCGTAGTGATAACGTTATGGTGGTGCATATGATTTTTCCCCCAAGTTGAGTGAGCTGAACGTTGCTGTAACTCGTAACTCGACCTTCAAACTGCATATATGTCCTTTTCATTTCCAATTTGCTATTGCGACAGTAAGGGATTTCAAAATAGTTTGTAGTGTTGAAATCGTAGCGATAACGTTATGGTGGCGTATATGTTCTCTCTTTCAAGTAGAAGAGCTTTCTTCAACTCGTAACTCGGTATCAAAACTGCTTATACGATCCTTTTATATACAATTTGATATTAAGGGATTTGTAAAAAGTTTGTAATATTGAAATCGTAGTGATAACATTATGGTGGTGCATATGCCCTCTCCTCCAAATTGCGAAAGCTTAACGTAGCTGCGTAGTTTAATTTTCTTCAACATCAAAGAACGCAATAATATTGTTTTTTCGACATTTTGAATACGAAAATTTCCAGTTCATCTTGTTTTGGAATCAAATGTCCACGCTTATACTTGTTATGACGATGAACTGGAAAAAAATTAAAACATGATTTTAGATTTCTTTATATATATTAATGAAAACTTACCTTTTCCAACATTTTTCTGTGTAAAAGTAATTTTTTAAGCAGAATATTTTGCAAGTAGGACAATAGTTGTTAAATTATTTATATGCACCGGTATTGCAGTTATGTTTATGTATATATAAGTTAATCGATGGTAATAAAATATAATTTTATTCGTAAATTTTTTTTTTTTGTAATTCTGATTCAAATTTGCAAACATATATTGTATCATATATGATGTCATATATGGTATATAGTTTATATACGACCTCATATATGGGATTGATTTTTGCATATATGGTCACATATATGTTTCCTTATAAGTCATATATGATCATATAAAGATCAATACATAGCCATATATGAACATACACATTTATTTTTAGCCGGGTATATAAAAAATCAATCAGATATGACCAAATTTCGTATCAAATTATATAAAAGTTGATATAACTCCCGATAAAATTTTATAAAATTTGATGCGAATTTTGGTCTTATCTGAGAATTTTTTTTATATAATTTTATATAATTAGATAATTTTATGTAAAATTAGATATATTTGTATCAATTTATACATGGATATATACAAAAACGTTTTTAATATGGCGGTCATTCATTTGACTCCTCTAGGATTTGGGACAGTAAAAGCGGTAGAAGCAAATTTTAAAATAAATGCAATTTTTGGGTGGGAGCACCCTTAGGTGGAGTAGAAGAGATAGAGCTTAGGTATTTTTGAAAAAAAAAATGTTTGGGGGAAAAAACTAATAGAAATCGACCTTACATTTTACCTCACTAGGGGTGACTGCGGGGCAGTTGTGGGACTTTTTTTTGTATATTTACCCTATGATCCTTAACAAAGACTTGGATCTTCGAAGAGGCAGCTGACGCTTGTTTCCTGGATCGTTTTTGGAATATTTTTAGATTTATTTATGCACCATAAAAATTCACCATAAAGTTTCAGTTTTACTAAAATGATTTTAAATGTTTTACCTTTTTGCATCTTCGGAGGGGCAGCTGGCGCTTATTTCCCCAGGGGGTGCACCATAAAAATTTAAGCTTTACTAAAATTATTTAAATTTTTTCGAGCTTTTGTAAGTTTGGGCCGTCCTAGTTTCCACATCCCCCGGCTTGGGATCAGGGGACCTGCGGTTCGTGTATATACTTTCTAAAATCTATAATATATAAGAAAATCCGCTGCCTCCCGGACTTACAGGAATGCAGGATTTTTTATAAACACATTTTGATTAAACGCACTTTTTTTTTGAAACACCGATTTGATTCTTTCAAAGTTCTGTTTGTGGGTATATAGATTGGTGATATTCGTATGTTGTTTGCTCGCATGTGGGTTGCAGTTGTGTTTTGTTGGGTTTTTTTTTGTTTGTATGTACTCGTATGTGCATGTATTTACACTTGTATATCAGTAAGTTTATAATAATAATATGCACCCAGCAAAACTTTGGTAATGGGTAGTGATTATATAACACATTACCAGGTAATGTATATACCTTATTTGTAGCATTATTTTAGGATGTCTTACCAAACATTTGTTCCACAACGTATTATTTTAAAGTGAAAAATAATGCATTACTAATAATTTGCTACGTAATGCATGATTATTAGAAAAATGTATTTCATATTTATTATTTCTAAACATTATATCATGGATGATTTATATTTGGTTACATTATGTATTATTTGAAAGTTTGAAATAATGCATTATTCATAATTAAATGCATAATGCATTACAATAACATAAAAAATAATTATTTTATAAAAAAAATGCATAAGTTTAAACTAGAGATGGGCTCACGACAAGAAATTTCTAACGACACACACTCACTAGCATATTATATCTACTTACACCTACTTACAATCACGTGAGTAAATTTAATACAAAATTACTTTTTCACTACTCGTAACACCTTATATATTACGTTCTGGTATGCTATATTATATACCTTACTCGTAACCTATAAAATATCATATATTTTACACCTTACTGGTATTCTTCGTTATAAATTTATGACTTATTTTATACCTTACTGGTATTCTTTGTGATAATGTGGATGCATTACTTTGAGTCTCATCGCCTGTTAAAATCATCAATGCTGCAATGTATAAAATAAGAGATCATATACCTTATTTTATACCTTATTTGGTAATCTAAGTTTTGCTGGGCAGTTCCATTATATACCTAAAGTCAACCTTATAAATGTACATGGTATACAAAGTTCACACATGCATAAAACTACAACCTACCGAAACCACCGACCAAAAACAATTAAGTGGAGGAGCACATTAATAAACTACAAGAACTAGTTTATGGATTTAACATTTTTTTCTTCTTTTTTTGTCAAAATTTTAAATAAAAACCAAAAATAAGGTGGAACTGACAGGTTTAGCTTCTAAAGCCTTAAACGACTTCTAATACATATTTATGCAGTTTTGTTCAAAGTATGTCATTCAAATCGATTTTGTAATGTCAACGTTTTTAAAAAGTTACATAGAAACTAAAAATAGAAAATTTACATTACTTACATACTTATTTTGCCTCTTAAGTAATACACCGTCCAACAAATTTCAACTTTTGGCTGTACACTTGGACTAAACAAATTTTTAAAGTAGGACCGAAAATAAAATACCCGTAGCTCCAAGTTTGCATACCCTCCAACCACAGCCTGATGCCCATTTAGACAGTACACAGAAAAAAATATGGAGAAAACAAATTTGAGTAATCACTTGTTTAATTTTTTAAAAAAAATTTGAGTAATTTTTTAATTGACGCAATTAAAAATTTACTCAAAAATTGAAAATAAAATTTGAGTAAATAATTTAATACAAATTTAATATTTTTTTTTATTTATTTTTTTTTTCTCTTAGTGTTTTGAATTCTCATTTAGTTTATTGTTTTTTGTATATGTATATGAAAGTTTGAAATCATCTTTATAAAATTTTACTTTGTCTTGAAGACATAAGTATATTTGGTAAAGTTTGTAAAAGCAATTTTTTTGGAAAAAAAATTAGAAACTTTTTAAACTTTTTAAAAAAATAATTTGATACATTTTGAGTAAATTTTTACTTGACACAATTAAAAAGTTACTTAAAAATATTAAAAAATTTTAAGTAAAGATTTAATTGTGTGAATTAATAATTTACTCAAATTTTTTATTAAGCATTTAATAATTTTTTATTAAAAGTTTACTCAATACTATTAAATCGTTTACTGGTGGAAAATTGAGTAATTTTTTACTCAATAGTATTAAAAATTTACTCAAAATTTTTTTTTATTTTTTTCTGTGTACTAGACAGAGATGCTGGCAATAAAGGAAGTGCCTGACTGGTTGAGTTGGAATGTATTGTCTACAACCGCAGTAAACATCTACTCTGACATTCAAGCCCCGGTTAAGTCACTTAAGTCAATGGTTCGGAAAACAATATCTGTCCTTAACTGCTGCACGTCTTAAAATGAGATGACCATGCAGTTGACATACTACTCATATGGGTCACAGGGCGCAGAGAAATTTCAAGAAATTGCAAAGCCGATAAGCTTGCAAGACTGCGAACTACCTCACAGGTTCCAACTGAATTAGAATGTGTTGGTATGCTTCCAAAAACTTGCTAGCAAAGTCTACGGCTTTTTTCCGCGACGGAGACTAATCAGAGAATTTGTTAACAAGGAAAAATAAGATTCCTGCTTTTGATCCTATTTCTCTGGACGGCACTGAAATCGCCTTCTCAGATGTAGCCAAGTATCTTGGAGTATTCCTAGATAGGAAGTTGAATTTCAGGCGTAATATTGAGGAACGGGTGAGAAAAGCAACGATTGCTTTATATTCCTGTAAAAGGGCCATTGGAAAACGATGGGGTTTTAGCCCTCAAGTCGTTCATTGGATCTATACAGCAGTGGTGCGTCCAATTTTGCTGTATGGAATCATTGTCTGGTGGCCTGCTTTAGAAACAAAAGCGAACTGTGTCTTTATCACGAAGGTACAGAGAATGGCTTCGATGTGCATCACTGGTGCTCTTCGTACTACACCTACGGCTGCATTAGAAATCCTCCTTCACCTGATACCATTGGACATATTGGGTAGGCAGTATGCGGCTGCGTCGGAAATTCGACTTAAAAGCACGCTGCAATGTACAATCTTGAAGAAGATAACAATACCACAAAATGTGGACTGTGCTCGCTCTTTGAGCCTCTTTCAGCGCCAATTTACCACTATAATAACCATCCAGGGAGTCTTGGATAGGGGACATTCCGGGTAGTGGAGCCAACATAAATTTTTACACAGATGGATCGAGGCTGCACGAACAAGTGGGCTTTGGAGTCTATTTGGAAGCGCTTGGATTGAGCCTTGCTCGAAGATTGCCAGATCATTGCAGTGTTTACCAGGCAGAGATGCTGGCAATAAAGGAAGTGGCTGACTGGTTGAGCTGCAATGTCTTGTCTACAACCGCAGTCAACATCTATACTGACAGTCAAGCCGCGGTCAAGTCCCTGGATTCAATGTTTCTGAAAACAAGATCTGCCCTTAACTGCCGCACGTCTTTAAATGAGATGGCCAAGCAGTTTAACATACGACTCATATGGGTCCCAGGGCGCAGAGAAATTTCAATAAATTGCAAAGCCGATAAGCTTGCATGACTTCGAACTACCTCACAGGTTCCAACCGAATTGGAATGTGTTGGTATGCCTCCAGAAACTTGCTAGCAAAGTTTACGGCTTTGTTCTGCGACGGAGACTAATCAGAGTTGAGCAAATGGATGGACGTGTGAGATAACACGACAGATCTGACCTTCTCTTAATCGCTTTCAAGAGGAGAGATTTCGACGGTGGTTGCTATAATTACTGGGCACTGTCTTATAGGGAAGCACTCAGATCGGGTAAATGTGCCGTGAAATGACTTTTGCCAGAGTTGCATGGATGAAGAGGAGTTGGAAACTATTGAGCACTTCATCTGTCATTGTCCGGTACTTTCTGGTCAGAGACTTGCTTCACTGGTACCTAGGAAGCTGCACGGTCTTTCTGATTTGTCAGTTGTCAAAATTCAATATTTTAGGAGTTTAATAAAAAACTCAAATTGGTAGAGGAACCTATTACAGTCCCCTGGTATCTCAATGGGCCTCAGAGCCCATGTGTGCTGACGTAAAACGCCTGTAGCTACTTACAACCTAACCTAGTCTGCCTGTTAAACGCTTTAATGATATGCAATTTTCAAACCAGGCTCAACCTTAGCTCTTCTTCGAACAATCTGTGTAAAATTTATAGAGGCTCCTCTACCCGGAATACCACTCATCCAAGACTCCCTGGATGGTATCATAGTGGTAAAGTGGCACTCAAAAAGGCTTTTAGAGGGAGCACAGTCCACATTTTGTGTTATTGTTATCTTTTTTAAGATCGCGCCATTTAGTCGAATTGCCGACTTTTCCGCTTACTGCCTATACAATATGGCCAATGTTATTAAATGAAGGAGCATTTCCAAGTACAGCCGTAGGTGTAGTACGAAGAGCACCAGTGATGCACATCGACGTCATTCTCTGTACCTTCGTGATGAAGACACAGTTGCCTGTTGTCTCTAAAGCAGGCCACCAGACAATGATTCCATGCAGCAGAATTGGACGCACCAGTGCTGTATAAATCCAGTTAACGGGTCATTTTCCAATGACCCTTTTACAGGAACATAAAGCAATCGTTACTTTTCTCACCAGTTCCTCAATATTACATCTGAAATTCCGCTTCCTATCAAGAAATGCTCTGAGATACTGCTGAGAAGGCAATTTCAGTGTCGTCCAGATAAATAGAATCTAAAAAAGGAATCTTATTTTTCCCTATAAAAGATACAAGTTCAGTTTTACTCGGATAAACTTAAAGACCACAAACTCTTTACCATTTAGACAGATCTTTCAGAGAACTCTGAAGAATGTCGCTTAATGTTGGCAAGTGCTTTCCTTTACCGCAATCGCGACATCGTCAGCATTTGCAACAACATGATAACCACGTGCTTCTAGAGAGAGCAGCATTGAATTCAGTGCCAGGTTCCAAAGAAGCGGCGTATACGTAATATAAGCGGCATATAAAGTAGATACATTGTGCTGACTCAAGAGTGGATGAAGACTCTTCTGAAAACACTCCTTGGTATTAATTTCGCAGTTTTTGAACTTTTTAAACAGTTTGGTATTGCATTTGAGCGAAATCGGTTCAGCGGTTTAAAAATTATGAAAGAAAATGTAATTTTGGTACATTCAACATAACCTAAAAATAAAAAATGCTTTACTTCGGCTGCTGGTTAACACATGTAAACAGAATTGATCATCGAATGGTATTTCAACAAGTACAAACATATTTTTTTACAAAAACAAAAATTTTCGCCGATTTTTTTTGTCACCAAAAATTTTTTTTGCGGATTTTTTTTGTCACCAAAATTTTTTTTCGCGAATTTTTTTTTTCAAAAATTTTTTTTTTGTATTTTTTTTTGCAAATAAACTTTTTTACATTGTGGAGGGTATCAATACATTCGGCAAGGTCGAATTAAACTTTTAGTTTATTTGCTTTTTTCGCGACGAAATCTTAAGTTATACCAAGGAAATAGGAAGTAAAAATACATCACGCAAACTCATGCAGAAATATCGACTCACGCAATTTTTTTTCTCCACTCACACTCAATCACAATCACGTGAGATAAATTGAATACAGTCACACTAACTCGTTATCACGCGTGAATCACGCTCTAATCCGCTCATGTGTCCATCTCTACTTTAAACCAAAGTTATAGACAAAATGTGTGTTAACATTTTTATGATCTCACCCCTTAGCATCATAAGATGTATTATCGAAAACTCCTTGTATATCGATAAAGGCGCAGAGGGCAATTTGTTTTGCTTTTATGGCCCTTTCAAACGTTTTGACAACATGATGGACTGCAGTTTTAGTAGATTTACTGCAGTTTCAATAGATTTACAGTTTCAGTTTTTTTATGGTTTTTTTTTACTTTGAGCCAACACTCAGGGGATGCCCTACTAATGCAGTGCTTTGTGTTGGTATTAGGAAAATAGGTTATGGGGAGGAGGATAGAGTGAGTAGTGTTTATGGACATTTATTTTAAACTTTTCCAGATCGTAGCTGACTAGGAAGACTTCTGCGGGGAGTGAATTCAACATACGACTTGTTCGACTGAGAAACGAATTTTCTCTGTAATGCGTTGTGCGATTCATTGGACAGTCGACAACAAACGGATGTGTTCTACTGGATTGACGAGTGTTATGAACGTACACCTGAGTCTCGGGAATAAGTTCACCCATTTCAGCAGAGCACTTACCATGATAATATCGGTAGAACAATGATGCACAACCCAAGTTCTGACGATGCTCCAACGAATCAATAGAGTTGGATACCCTACTGTCATTGATAAGCTTCAACGCACTCCTTTGCACCCGGTCCAGAAGCTTCAAAATAGACCTTGAAGCCCCTGCCCAGATATGGGAGTTGTATTCCAACTTCGGTCGGATATAGGCGGTATAGATAGTAAGAAGATAAGACGGAGTGAAGTAATTCTTGCACCGTTTAAAGAAACCAAGGCACTTGAATGCTTCTTTCGACACTTGAAAAACATGTTGGTTCCAACGAACATCACATTGTATTTTCATGCCCAGAACATCAAGAGTATCTGATTCTTCAATATCTATACCACCCATGGATACAGATGACATTGATTCCACAGATCGTCTGTGGGTCAACATACAACATTGGGTCTTGCGAGCATTAAAATCGACCTTATTCGCTTTGCCCCACTCGGAGATTGTAGACAGGTCATGATTAAGTGTGTCATTCATATTCTGTCTCATGGCTTCAACCTCGATATGATTAAAAGAAAATTAATGACAAATGTTGCTGTCATCTAGAGCCACAACTTTACTCTCACCAAATTGCTGTATGGATCGACTCCAACGTTCCGTAAGGAACGCTAACAGGTCCCCGTAGAACGACTTCTACGAAAGCCATACTGTCGATCACAAAGAAGTGAATTGGACTCCAGATAGTTCACAAGATGAAAATTCAACATGCTGTCCATAACCTTCGAGAGCGCAGAACAAATTGCAATTGGGCGGTAATTGTCAGGGTTAGTAGCCTCACCCTTTTTAGGGATAGGCTGAATATTTGCCACCTTCCAGCAAGAGGGAAAGACTCCCACACGATAAGAAAAGCTGAAAAGTTTGGCCAATGGACGAGCGAGCATCGAAGAACACTGTTTTAGCACTAGTGCTGTAACTCCATCTGGCCCCGGGGACTTGTTTACGTTGAGGTCTTCAAGAACCCTTTTTACTGCACGCGCCCGAAAAAATATCTTGGGCATAGTATAGGATACTCTTTCGAGCGCCGGCAGTGGTTGATTGCTAATCGGCAAGTATGAATTCCTTGCAAAAATTTCAGCGAAAAGATTAGCTTTATCAACCGGGTCAGTGAATATTTGATCATTCATTATAAGGGTTGGAATAGAAGAATTAGCATTATTCTTTACCCTTTTAACAAATTTCGTCGTTCCGCCAGTTATTGAACGCTTCCTCTCTAGATCTGACTGCATTTTTGCACGTCTGATTAAACCAACACTTGATTATTGGTTTTACCGAAATACGCTTAGATGTAATAAATGACTTCATTCCTAGCGTTATTACATTAACAATCATTTCTGCAGCAGCGTTGACATTTTCATCAAGAAAACAAAGCTTCCAGTCCCCTCTAAAGTACAATCCGTCCAGCCCCGGTGATTTAAAGAAGGAAACTTAGAATCTTTGCGTGAGCTATTAAAATGCTTAAAAGATTTCATTCTTTTAAACATCGTCTGCAAAACTATTGTACATACACATTGGGGTCTGTAATATACAAAAAGTTAATAAAAACTAGAAAAAAATTAAGAAAAAACTAACAATTAGAATTATTATTGTCGTGTCAGTCATATGGTAACTTGTGATTACTCGAACAATAATAATAATTTTTTTGTTGTTTTGAAATTCTAATTGTAAAAACAGCTGAAATTTTTTTTATAAATACTACAAATAAATATACAAACATACACTTTAATATCAACTATATACTCACCACCATCAGCTATAACATTTGCCAGTCACTGAGTCTTTCCTTCAACCTTCTAACTACTAACCAGCCATCCATCTACCACTATCCATCCATATACGATCAGCTGATCATCATACAAACTAGAAACTTGTCTAATAATAGTTGTTTTCATTTTTTTTTCTCTCTATTTTTCTTTACAGGTAAGATTGAGTACAATAATAAAAAAAAGCAAACATCATTTCAATTCTATAGTGTAGAATAAGGGAAGGGAACTGCCGTAAGGTAAGAGTAAAGTGGAGGAAATTTTTTTTGAAGGGTTAGGTTTTATATTGTTTTGTGTAGTCTGTCTTTGTTACAAACTGCTGCTACCACAATTCAGTTTCAATCAAAGTTCATGTAATTGAGTGAAACACATTAAAATTTTTATTTTCTTTTATTTATTTGCTATTTAAACAAAATGTGGCCTACGTTTTATAATATAGACACAAAATTTATACTACAACGTAATTTACATTCTTTATTTCAACAATATTGTATAAGATTGAAGACAATTTAATAATAAAAATTCGATTTTTTTACACTAACTTGAAGGTCTTTTTCATTTATTTATTCATTTATTATGATATTTTCGCTCAACTAATACAATTTTATCATTATTTTTTGTATAACCACTCCCCAAAAAGGGGGCGGGCCAAACAAAAACATTTTTTTCTAAGCCTCGTGGCCCATTTACAGATCAATAAACTTCTGTGTAAGAAAAAAGTTTTCGAGGTCATGAAAATTTTGAAAATTAAATAACTTTAAAACTTTTACTTAATTAAAGTAACAACTAGGTATGAGATTTTCATGCACTAAAAAATTGAAAATATGCGCTTAAAATATGCGCTAAAAAATTCAAAATATGCACTAAAAAACCTAAAAATATGCATTAAAAAATAAAATTTGTGCAATAAAAGTCTTGTTTTTATGCGAAAAACTTTTAAAAAATATTGCCGGGTTTCAATAGTAACATTTAAAACTTTATGTAAGCTAGATTTTTAGAAACTAAAACAATCTAAAAAAAAATTAAAATAATAATAAAAAAAAATTTCTAATTTTCAAAATAAATGTTTAAAATTTTGAACAGTTTTTGAAACAAATAAATTTCAATTTGTGTTTTTGCTAATTTATGCCAAAATATGCACTTAAAATTTAGAAATATGCAAAAAATATGCATTTAAAATCAAAATATGCTTAAATATGCATTTTCGCCAAAATATGCAAAAATATGCAAAAACAAATCGATGCCATTTTTGCGCAAATTTCTTGATTCGGAAAGATAATTGGTCGATATCGTTTTTAGACTATCTACAAAAAACATGCATTTGCATGGAAATCTCATCCCTAGTAATAACTTTATTAATTACACTGTAAGCAAAATTTGAACTTTTGAAATGACACACAAAAACGCCGAGACACCCCAACTTATTATTGGGTCATAGAATCCAGAGGTATACTTCGTTTTAAAATGTGGTATACTTCGTTTTAAAATGTAAGCTCAAAATAACGAGATATTTCGATTTTAAATTTGTCTTGGAATTAAGGCGATTTTTGATTGTATTTGAGACAAATGCCTGGAAAAACTCTTGCTAAATCAAAAACCTACAAAACTGGCTCAAGATTTCATAAAACTATAATGACAGTCACAGAAAAAATTTGAAACGAATTTCAATCAACAAAAACGCGGATTCAATCAATTTTTTGATTGAAATTCCTCCAATTAAGAAAATTTTTATACCAATCATCAAATTGTAGGTGATTGATTGAAAATTTTTTCGATTTTGATCAAAAATTTGATCAATTTTTTGATTGAAATTCCTCCAATTAAGAAAATTGTTATACCATTCATCAAATTGTAGGTGATTGATTGAAAATTTTTTCAATCAAAAATTTTTTCGATTTTAATAAAAAATTTGATCCATTTTTTATTTAAAGTTCAAGTGAATTTCAATCAACAAAAACGCGGATTCAATCAATTTTTTGATTGAAATTCCTCCAATTAAGAAAATTGTTATACCAATCATCAAATTGTAGGTGATTGATTGAAAATTTTTTCGATTTTGATCAAAAATTTGATAAATTTTTTGATTGAAATTCCTCCAATTAAGAAAATTGTTATACCAATCATCAAATTGTAGGTGATTGATTGAAAATTTTTTCAATCAAACATTTTTTCAATCAAACATTTTTTCGATTTTGATCAAAAATTTGATAAATTTTTTATTTAAAGTCAATCAAAATAATGATTAATTTAACAAATGAATTGTAAGGTTATGACAAAATTATCATGTTCCAAACAATAAAAAAAAGTAAAACCCGATTATTTTGTATATTTTTGAATTATTCTATTCAAATAAATTAAACCGGACAAAAATTTGGTATGTTGAAAAAAAATTTCAATCAAAACATTGATTGACGCATTTAAATTTTGTTGATCAATAGATTTAATTGAAAATTTTGAGCCAATAACTTTTTGTGTGTTCGAAGACCGTTTCGCTGGAAAAAGAATGCTTGCTGATTTCTGCTGGTCGGTTGCAAACGAAGAGTAAAAATTTAATAAATCCAAAAAAAAATTTTAAAATTCATCAAAATAAGAGCAGATATAGTTCCATGTCCGCTTGAAAATGGACGTCCATTATTTCTAGATATAAATTTTGACAAATAAATAATAAACAAATTGATTTTAAACAAGTTTTAAACGTTTTTTTCATTCAAATAAAATCAAAAATCGCCTTAAATCTACTACAAATTAAAAATCAAAATATCTCGTGATTTTGAGCTAACTTTTCAAAACGGGGTACACCAATGGATTCAACGACCCAAAATTAGGTTGACGTGTCTCGGCGTTTTGATGTGTAATTTTCATCTTTTTTTCTGTGTTGTTAAATCCATTTTTTTTAATTATAATTTTCAAATTGACGATGTAAAACAAATAGCCTAAGTTCTTTTAATAAATTATTGTATTTGTTACTAGATTTAAAATAAACCAAGTCTCCTAAGGAGGTTTGAAAAAAGCAAACGAAACGTTGGGTGAAAAGTAAATAAAATCAAGTGGTTTTTATTTACAAAATGTCAAAAAATGGCCACGACAAGTACTAGAGAATCTAATAATCTACAAATCAACAAAAAAAATTCATCAAAATCAGTAGTATTAAGGGGGGTTTAAACAAAAAATCAGCCTAAATGTTACCAATATTTATAGCTGTTTAAATATTGTTAACATTTTATTAATACGCAATATATTTTAATTCTGTTTTTATACCCTGTACACTGATAGAAAAACGCTTCATATCGCTAATGAATGGAATTCATTAACGTTGTTTCATTATAACAATGAAATATTTCATATGCTGAATGAAATTTCATACATATAGTGCAAGATTTTCATTAATTTTGATTCATTAGATTTCGTAGTTTCATTAAAAAAATTCATTAAGTTTTATTTACAAAATTTGCTGTTTTTTGACACCTGTCGTGTCGCGTCTGTTTAGTCTGTTAGTTTACGCGCGCAAAAAACAGCTGATCACAGCGAGTTTTTTTTTTTTTTACTTCGTGGTTTTACTTATTAAAAGTAAATGTTATAGTTAAATGTTGTGTGAGAAAAATGAGTGAAATCTATAGATAAAATAAAAAATATGTGAAAGTGTTTTTTTTTAACTTGGTGATTTTGTGTTTTTTTCAGACTTTTTTATGAAATTTGAAAAAAAGTAAATTATTATTTTTATATTTACTAAATTCGTGCTGTCTTATATTAGTTCGTGGTTTTAATTACGTATTACAATTTAAGGTTGGAGTAAAATTTTGTTCGAGAAAATAAAGTGAAAACCATTTTTATTATTTTTAGTTTTATAAAAAGATCT
This sequence comes from Pegoplata infirma, assembly GCA_963921195.1. NCBI lineage: Eukaryota > Metazoa > Arthropoda > Insecta > Diptera > Anthomyiidae > Pegoplata > Pegoplata infirma. The sequence continues at coordinate 80,660,545 of OY992536.1, read as the reverse complement.
TTACCATTTCATAAATATATTTCATTTTAAAAATAAAAGTAGCATTTATTGAATGAATGTATTTCATTTCAAAAATATAAAGTAGGATTTATTCAATGAAAGTATTTCATAAGAATTAAATGCTTTTTTCATTAAAGTAATGCAAAATTTTCATAAATACAATTTTTATTTTGTATGAACAATTTTCATTAATTTAATGAAACTTGTTCTTGCAATTACATTTTATGACACCTATTTCATTAATTCAATGAAACCCTACATAGGTACCATTTTAACGCCATTTTTCATAACATTAATGTAAATTTTCATTATTGTCATGTACAAATTTCTATCAGTGTACCACAGACTGAAACTGAACATGTTTATTTATTGTTGTCCCGAGCAGTTTGGTATTGCATTTGAGCGAAATCGGTTAAGCAGCTCAAAAAAAATTTCGACACATTCAACATAACCTAAAAATACAAAATGCTTTAATTCGGCTGCTGGTTGACATTTGTGAACATAATTCGATGCCTAATGGTATTTAAACAAAAACAAACTTATTTTTTACAAAAAAAAAATCGCGGATTTTTTTTTTACCAAACAATTTTTTCCGCGGAATTTTTTTTATCTTGTTTACCTTGTAAAGGGTATCAATACATTTGGCAAGGCCGAATTTTAGTTTTTTTACTTGTTTTTCATAAAATTTATGAAAACTTTTAGAGTCCGACCGAAACCAGTTTTCGAGGCAGAACCGAAACCGAACCGAATATTCGGCCGAAAAAGTAATATTCGGCCGAAACCGAACCGAAACCGAAACTTAAAAAAAATTACCGCCTAGCATAAATAAAATTATTAAAAAGTTGTTAAAGATTAATATACAGCATATAATGCTTTTAAACCATAGGAATTGTTGTATTTTTGAAAAAAAAAATATGTTTTTAAAAAACAAAAAATTGTATATTTCATTTGCAGATTAGGAGAAAATAATTTTTGAACTGAAACAGTTTTACATTTACTGCATAAACTTGTAACATTTTCTTCAATTGAACTGATACAAGTGTAATGAAATACGAAATAAAAAATTCACCGACTTTTTTACATATTTTTTAAAATACCAAAAAGTTTCGGTTTCGGCTAATATTCGGGCAAAATTTTGCCGAAAACCGAATAGAGGCCGAAACCCCATTATTCGGCCGAAACCGAGACCGAAACCGAATATTCGGTCGGACTCTAAAAACTTTCATTGCATTTATGAAACTCATTTATTTTCTATCCATGCCCGAGTAAAAATAAACATATATAACAATATATAACTTGATACAAACATAATTAATCATATATGATTATACATCGCGTGAGATATTTTCTAAATTTTTTAAATGCAGTCAAATGTATTTATATATAATTTAATCATGATTCAGATCAAAAGGTGTACGGTTGATATAATTATATAAGATTATAAGAGGGTCAATACAAAATTGGATTTTCTGTATAATTTAACATAAAATTATATATAGCTTATTCTTTTCCATATAAAACTATATATGTTGCCAATTAACCAACAATTTTCTAAGTTTTTTAGGCGAAGTATAAAAAACTTTTTAAAATGTTCCTAAACATTTCTTGTTAGGGTTATGTATATTACCTATCTGGTTCGAAGCGTACCCAAACATTTTTTTTGTTTTAGAAAATTAAATGTTTGGTAAATGTATCGTTGACCTGTGGTGTATCTCAACCCAAACCAAAAAACACCAGGATTTTATATGTTTTTATGCAATTAGATCTAATTAGATCCACCAATATATGGCAATGTCTGGTCAAAACTCGGATGAAATCAAATCATATTTTATACAAGTTGATCTTTTTTAATGCAAAAACATCCACCATTATTCGGATCAAATTGCGTATAAATGTATATTGTGTTACATATCATTATATATTGCATCATATCAAAATTTTTACTCGGGTGCAACTTCTTCATTAAATGCATGAACTTTTTCATTATTGCTATACAACTTTTCATTAATTTTATGAAAAAAATAATTCATGCATTAAAAAAAATCATTGGCTCACTTCTAATAATTTTTTCTTATTTTCATAACTAAAATATTTTCAGCATTGTGGAGGGTATTCAGGAATTAAAATAATTTCAGCATTGCGGAGGGTATTCATGGTCGAATTTTACTTGTTAACTTGTTTGAATATCAATTGAAGTTTTATGAATTTAAATTTTATGTGTTTCGATATTTAATTTATATTTTCCCAAGTTAGTTTTCAAATGGAGTTTTTAAATTAAAAGTTTATTAAGTTTTCTTTAACAGAGTTTCGTTTAAAAAATGGCCACATCTGGTTCTGGCTATTTGTTTAATATTGATTTGTTACCTCTTTTGCTAGGCAATGATTAACATTTTTAATTTATGTTTTTAAATTTAAAATAAGATTTTGTTTCTAAACTATCATATACTTAGACAATTTAGGACAATCTTTTCAATTTCAATTTTGTAAATACATAAATCTTTTAATATTTTATGATAAATTTAAGAAAAAAATTTATTAGAAATTTTCTAAAATTTTATTATGTTTTTTTTTGTAGCCTATCATGCCAACATATTACGCATACTCGAGTGTAAAAACCATTTTCTAAACCTATTTTACACTCAATTCTCATAGATACGAGGGCGGTTCCAAAAATAACCGACCTGATGCATAGAGGCCCAGCAAAAACATGGTAATGAGTTGTGAAAAGTAATCTTGGTAATGATTACTTATTATTTATAATGAGTACCCATTACCATTAACATTATTTTAAGCCCAAAAGTAACTACTTCTCAGTAATATGTTATGAAAGCACCTCTAAGTAATAATATCTTCTTGCACTTGCAGTTTTTAACCTTTACAATTCAATTAACTTAAAAAGAACTTAAAAACTTAATAAAAATTACGGAATTTTTAAGTTTTAGTAAAAACAAGTTAAATTTTAAAAGTTTTAATTAACTAATTATTTTACTTCTTATTGGTAATGGGTTTTTACTCCTTATTTGTAATCCGAGGCAGTAACTACTTATTTATCTCCATACTCTTCACTAGTTATTTTTGTCTCACCCCCTTGTTAAAATAATTAGTGTTTCATTCAATAAGTAACTACTTATTAACATCTGTTTCGGATTACAAAACCCATTACTAGTAATGCCAATTTTTGCTGGGGGGTGGTAGTAGTTAAAAAAAATACTTTGTTTAAAAGTGCCAAGATTTATGTTTTAAGTTTCAAGGCGCCACGTTGTTTATTATTATACCCTACACTACCCTGTGGTACAGGGTATAATGAGTTTCTGTTGATGTTTGTAACTACCTTAAATATTGGTCCTAGACCCACTTTCAAGCATACTGATCGACTCAGAATCACTTTTTGAGTCGATTTAGCAATGTCCGTTCGTCCGTCCGTCCATATAAACGTTGCGCGCACTTATAGGTCGCAATTTTTAACAGATTTGTGTGAAATTTAAAACTTAAGCTTCTTTTGACCCAAGGACAAACGCCATTGAAATTGGAAAAAATCGGTTGATGTTTTGACCTAGCCCCATACAAACGCCCCTCTAAATTTGGGTCAAATGATTCTAACAAACGTATTTTAATAGGTATCCTTTCAAAATTTGGCAGGTAAACGTGGTTTGTATCCACAAATCACCATTCCAAATTTTAAAGGAACCGGGTCAGTTCTTGTAGCGCCCATACAAACCACCTTCCCGATATTCACATAAATCTCTAAAATTTCATGAAAACAGAAACTATTTAATTAAAACTTTGTTTGTGTGTGTTAAACGTATACTTTAATAACCCAATAATATCGGATTCTAATCCGACCATATTTGAACTTAGGCCCCATTTGAAAATTTCGCCCGATATTCACTTAAAGCGGTTTATTGGCAACAAAGAAGCCAATTTTACTCAAATTTGATTTGTGAGTGTTTTCTACACTTATTAAAGATTTGAAAAAGATTGACCCAATCGATCCATGTTTGGACTTGGGACCCATTTTCCGGGAATCACTGGTGTAGTGTATTATATGGTAGGTATTGACCGACTATAACTTCTTACTTGTTTTTATTGATTACACACAAAAAATTATTGCCTACAAACTTTTAATTAAATCTATTGATCAACAAAATTTAAATAAGTCAATCAATGTTTTAAATAAAATTTTTGTTATTTTCTTTAACTGTCGAATTACAAATTTTAAAATATTGGTCCTAGACCTACCTTCAAGTATACCGATCGACTCAGAATGACTTTTTGAGTCGATTTAGCTATGTCCGTCCGTCCGTCTGTCCATCAGTCTGTCCGTCCGTCTGTCCATCCGTCTGTCCGTCCGTCTGTCCACCTATCGGTTTAAGCACGATACAGGTCGCAATTTTCAATCAATTGACTTGAAATTTGAAACTTAAGCTTCTTTTCGCCCAAGAACGAAGCCTATTGAAATTGGAAAAAAAATCGTTCCATGTTAAGAACTAGCCCCCATACAAACGCCCCCTTTGAATTTCGCTAAATGCCTCTAATAACCGCATTAAAGTAGATATCGTTTTGAAATTTAACAGGTACTAAAATTTTATATGCACAAACCACCATACCAAATTTCAAAGGAATCAGTTCAGTCCTTCTGGTAGTCCCCATACAAACCACCCTTCCGATATTCACATAATTTCCTCAAAATTCATAAAAATGAAAATATTTAATTAAAATTTTATTTGTAGGTGTTAAACGTGTACTTTGGTAACCAAATCAAATCGGAATACATTTGGACCATTTTTGGACTTAGTCCCCCATATAAAAATTTCGACCGATATTTAGTTAAATCGGTCTATTGGCAAAAAAATAAACCAATTCCACTAAAATTTAGTCTGTGTGTGTTTCCTACACTAAATAAAGATCTAACAAAAGATAGTTCCAATCGATCCATGTTTGGACATGGGACCCATTTTCCCGAAAACACTGGTGTAGGATATCATATGGTCGGTCTTAACCGACTATAACTTTCTTACTTGTTTTGAATACATTAATTTAAAAATATAAAAATAATCGGGTTTTACTTTTTTTTTAAGCAAAAAATATGAATTTTTTCATAATTTTATCACAAGCTCACAATTCATTCCTTAAATCAATCATTATTTTAATTGACTATAAATAAAAAATTTATCAAATATGTTATCATAATCTAAATAGTATTTGATTGAAAAAATATTCAATTAATCGCCTGAAATTTGATGATTGGTATAACAATTTTGTTGATTGGAGGAATTTCAATAAAAAAATTGATTGAATCCGCGCTGTTGTTGGTTGAAATTCGTTTCAAATTCTTTCTGTGTACCTTCAGAAAGGAAAACCCATCACCGGTGAATATTATGCTAATTTATTTAATTATTAAGGAAAACAAGTAGAGAAGTTAAATTCGACTTGGCCGAATCTATGAATACCCTCCACAATGCCCATTTTAAGTGATAATAAATTTTCTAACGTGAAAAAATAACAGTTTTGATTAGAAATATTTTATTTTGTTTAAAAAATTTTGTTTTTAGTAATTTTTGAAAAAAAAAAAAAAAAATAATTTACTATTTTTTTTTTTGAGTGTAAAATTTTTTTCGAGTGTATTTTTTTTTTGTTTTGGTATAAAAATATTTTTGTGACTTACCAATGTTTTTAAAACAGGTTTAACGGGTTTTCAACACGTGAATTTTAGGTGAAGCTAATCTGAAATTCACGGTTTTGCTAATAACTTTTGAACCACTGGACCGATTTGGCTGAAATTCAATACGAATGAGGCTGGAGGAACGCAAAATATATATGCCAAGCCTCAGCATCCTCAGAATTGCTTTTCGAAAGTTATAGTGCTTTTTATCTCAAAAATTCACGAAAAACCCTTGCCGAAATTCAGTCTTTTGCTCATAACTTTTGAACCACTGGACCGATTTCGCTGGATTGCAATACCAACCTGACGAGGTAAATGCTCAACATATATGCCAAACTTCAGGAGCCTCCGTTAAGTCTTTCAAAAGTTAGCGTGTTTTCGACAGACAGACGGACAGACGGACGGACGGACATCGCTAGATCGTCTTAAAATCGATCGAGGATCATGAATATATATACTTTATGGGGTCCTAGACCAATATTTCGAGGTGTTACAAACGGAATGACAAACTTATATATACCCTCTATCACTAGAGTGGAGGGTATAAAAACCCGCATTTGGTTAAAAAGAAAGTGTTGTTTCATCAGAACAATGTTCCAGTTCACACATCCACTACTGCAATGGCTAAAATTATGGAATTAAAGTTCGAATTGCTTCATAACTTAGCTCCCTCGGACTATATTCTATTTCCAAACTTGAAAAAATCGCTCGGTTGTAAAAGATTTGCCAACAATGAAGAGGTGGAGTCTCCGGTTGATGACTATTTTAAGGAGCTAAAAGTGTTCTAACTATAAACAGGGTATCATTGAAGCTATTGAACAAGCTATTATGATGAAAAATAAAGAAACATTTTCCCAACTTTTTATACCCTCCACTTACAATTAGTGATAGATGGTATATGTAAGTTTGTCATTCCGCATGTAACTCATCGAAATATTGGTCTGGAACCCCATAAAGTAAATATACTATACATTCTAGCGATGTCCGTCTGTCTGTCTGTGATCACGGCCAAAATATTACACGAAGATGACTGAAACTTAACATATTTCTTGGAAATTCTCCTGAGCAGTTTGGTATTGCATTTGAGCGATATCGGTTCAGCGGTAAAAAAGTTATAAACCAAAATGTAAGGACACCTTTAAAATGTTGGTATATTCAACATAACCTAAAAATACAAAATGCTTTAATTCGGCTGCTGGTTGACATATGTGAACATAATTGAACACCAAATGGTATTTAAACAAGTGCAAACATATTTTTTGACAAAAAAAATCGTGTATTTTTTTACGGAATTTTTTTAACAATTTTTTTTTTCGCGGAATTTTTTTTTCAAAATTTTTTTTTTTTTTTTTTTTAAAGTAATTTCCTTTTAAATAAAATTTTTTGCAATTATCTTTTTTTTTTACATTGTGGAGGGTATCAACGCATTCGGCAAGGCTGAATTTAACTTTTTTACTTGTTTGTGTTTTCTTTGTTATGTCGACTAATTTTGGAACCACCCTCGTAATTTGAGCAAAAACCACTTTAGAAACTCAAAATTTTGTATGTTGTTACGATATTATAGACATTTAGGTTGTCAGTCTTGATTTGGTATTGCGTGGAGAAACATCGAAAATAATAAAGAAAAAATTAAAATTAAAACAAAAAAATTAATTTAAAAACATTAAAAAAAAAAAATGAGAGAAAAAATAATATAAATTCAAAATGAAAAGAGAACAAAGAGCTCAGAGTGTGGAATAATACTAATATCCATAAAAAAAAGTAATGAAAAAATCTATATAAGTGGCTTTAAAAAAATCTATACATACATGAAAAAATAAAAATTTTATGAAAAAAAAACAAGATTTATATGAAATGTTTAAAAAAATATTACTTAAATCAATAATAAATTTAAAGTATAACTTGAATGAAGCTTAAAGGAAAACAAATTACATGAATTTCAAAACTTTTAAGGTTATATAAATTGAAAATTTTTAATTTTTTTTGTCTATACAAGGCGTGGAATTAATATTTCTTTACGTCTTACTTCATTTTCTACACAATACTTTTAACTAATATTTTTTCTCCTAAAAAAATTTAATTTTTTTACAATAATTTTTCACTGTTATTTTAGTATTTTAGTGCTGTTTAAGTTTTTATCATCTGTATTTGAGAATTTGTTTTTTCTTTATATTGATTTTGTTTTAATTAAACAAATACAATATTTGCTAAAAAAATATATTTATTTAATTGATGATGATATAATACTTAAATGCCACAATTTTTATTTATAAATAATTTTATTTTTTTATATAAAAAAAATAATTGTGTGAAATTTACACAAAATTTTTTTGTATTTCTGGTATTTTTGAGGTAGAGAAAATTTTCTTTCCTGTCTTTAATTGTAGTCGTCGTCGTTGTCGTTGTCGTCGTCTCATTTTTAATGAGTAAAAACGATACAAAAAAGGGTCATCATCAATATTCACACATCCACAAAGTTTTCATAATGTTACAAAATTTATCAGGGCCTTAGTTTTTATAAAATTTTTATAATTTTTTTTTATATTTTTTTTTTATAAATAATTTCAATTTTATTGATTTTTTTTCTTTTCTTTTGTTGTTTTTATTTTTATTTTAAATTTTCCTTTTAAAATTATAGTATAGAATTCATTTTAATAACCTACTTCTCTACCATGTTCTTTATAATGTCGCCTTTAACTACACGAGAATTAAAAAAAAAAAAAACACCCAACTAAATTGTGTATGCAGTATTTCCCAGCAAAAAAATATGATTACACTTATAAGTGTATTGCTTTAAAACTATAATAAAAGTTAGCTAATGCAACAAAACTTAAGTTGGACCAACTTGATAGATGGAAATGTGTATGGTCGTTGAACAAGCGCATATACAATCAAAATTACATTTTTAACCTCCATTCCCCTTAAAAAAAATACACATTTTTAACCTCCATCCCCCTTAAAAAATACACATTAAAATAAAAAAAGGAAGAAAATTATCGTCGCACAAGGCCGACCAAAATTTAAGTTTTCTATTACACTACTCAATTTCCAGATTTAATTCGAAAAAGATCAATTGTAATTCAAAGAATCTAATTTTAATTCGAAGATTCCAATTACAATTCGAAAAATATCAATTGTAATTAAAAAAATCAAATGTAATATAAAAAATATCAATTCCCTAGTAAAAATGTTTAGATATATTTTTATATATCACGTCTTATCCGAGATTTGAAAGATCTTACTCGGATCAGTAATGATCCGAAATTTGAAAGATCAGTACTGATCCGAAAAATGGATCGCTAAGATTAGATCAGTTTTAATCGGACGGATACAATGTCATCCGAAAAATGGGTTTATATAATTAGATAAACCCATTTTTCGGATGAAATTGTATCCGTCCGATTAAAACTGATCTAATCTTAGCGATCCATTTTTCGGATCAGTACTGATCTTTCACATTTTTACTTGGGTTGTTATTCTTCTTGTAATCCGAAGAAGTTAATTGTAATCCGAAAAAGTTAAATTGTACTACGAAAAAGTTCAATTGTAATTCATAAAAATCAATTGTTGTTCGAAAACCAGTGTATTCCGGAAAATGTGTCCTTAGTCCAAAAATGTACAGATTGGATCTATCTTTCGTTAGATCTTTAATTAGTGTTGAAAAACACACATACCAAATTTAAGAGGAATTAACCAAGGTTGGCAATCGAAACGAATAACGGTATCGATATCGGTATTGGTATCGTTTTTTTATTTATTTCGGTATCGGTAACGGTATTTAACGGTCAATACCGGTACGTGCCGGTATTATCGAAAAAAAAAATTCGAAAAACATAAAAAAAAAACAAGGCCCTGATAAATTTTTTTAAAAAAAATATATTTTATGTCAATTTTAATACTAAACACATATTTACGTATTTTTTTTTTTCAAACCACACCCACAAAAGGGGGCGGGTCGATAAAACTGTAATTTTCTTATCCCCTTGATCAAAGTGCAGAACTTTGAAGTTATTCTGACATAAAAATGTTTCATTTGTTTAATTAAAGTAAAAAAACATGTAAAAACAAGTAGAAAAGTTAAATTCGACTTGGCCGAATCCATGAATACCCTCCACAATGCCCTTTTAAAGTTATAGTTAATTTTTTAACGTGAACAAAATTTGCAATTTTGATTAGAAATATTTTATTTTTAGTAAAAAACTTTTTTAGTCATTAAAAAAAAAAATTAACAAAATTTTTTTTGAGTGTAAAATTTTTTTTCGAGTGTAAGTTTTTTTTTTTGAGTAAAAATTATTTTGAGTGACAAAAACAATTTGTAAAATATTTTTCTGACTCATCAATGTTTTAAAAGCTGGTTTAACGGTTTTAAAGGTGAAACCAATCTGAAATTCACGGATTTCTTAACTTTTGAACCACTTTATCGTTTTTACTAATTTAATGCCAACCAGGTTAACGACAAATATATATGCCAAGCTGCAGTAGCATCAGAGTTGCCTTTTGAAAGTAAGCGTATTTTTAAACACGTCCGGGAAAAATCCCTTGCCGAAATTAACTTTTCATCCTGAGACCATAAGAAATATTAGTACCTCTTTGCATGGGCCTAGCTCTTTTATTTTGGACTGCATCGTGTCATCAAAGTTTTTTTTTGTCGTTGTTATCTATTTGGTAAAATAGACCCCCGTAGGCTGGTTGGTAGCGTGCTAGCCTTTCAACGTGGGGGTCGTGGGTTCGATTCACACTAGAACCCTTGGTTTTTTTCGATACAACGAGACGACGGTCATTGTTACCAGTTCTCGGTTAGGTGGAATTTAAAAAAGAAAAAAGATCTTTCCTGTCTAGGCGAGATCACACTCAAAAATATTGCAAAAATTTTTTTTTCTCGAATTATGAGAATTTTACGTAATAAAAAATCACGAAATCGTAACTTCATTATCGATTTATCCAAGTTAAGCCACTTCAAAAAATTATATTTGGTGGAAAACCTCCTGCTAGTATTCCAAATGTCCTATAGTCCTATAAAAATCATAAAAAACCCTTGGGCCCTAACATCGCGTATTAAATAAAAAACCCAAAAAATCTATACTATACGAAAGGAGTCAGGAAAGTTTCTATTGGGAGTCAAATGACTCCATTAAAATTTCGTGAAAATCAAATAATTTCCTTCTGCTCCCGCATCGCGGTTGAAGTATGGCTTTTTGTAAATTTAGACTTAATCCGCGATTTCGGTGCCCAAAGATTTTTTTTGATTTTTATGAGACTTCGGGGGATACATTTGGAGTACGATTTTTACTTTAGAAAAACCAAAATTTACAAACTTTCTATTATTTTTATACCCTCCAACCACAGTATGGGGGTATACTCACTTTGTCATTCCGTGTGTAACACATCGAACACATCGGTCGGGGACCCTGCAAAGTATATATAATATTGATCCATGATAGAATCTAAGACATTCTAGCGATGTCCGTCCGTCCGTCCGTCCGTCTGTAGAAATAACGATGCAGTCCAAACCAAAAGAGCTAGACCCTTGAAATTGGGCAAGAATTTCTCTTATGTTACTGGTAAGGTTAAGTTTGAAGATGGGCAAAATCGGACCAGGGGGAAAAAGTTCCCCCTTGAAGAACTAAAACGGCCCCTGAAAAATACGATATTTTAATGATTTTTTTTTTTAATTTTTGCTCAACAAATGTAACATTTATATGCCATATTATGTTCATAGACCTGCGCATGGACCAAGGGGGTTAGAAAATTAGATTTTTTTCACGCAGCCCCCCTTTGGGGGCGTGGTTATAGAAATTAATTAAAAATAACGATAACAATTTATTATTTAAGCGTAAATATCATAAACAAATAATTTGTAAACATATATAGCGGGGGGACAGGTATCCCCCACCCACTTCTCTTACTCTTTTGTAGTAAATTAAATTTTTTTGGGCGTATTACTTAATATACAGAAGGGTGGATCAAATTTTCCTTTTTTCAAATTTAAAAATCGTCAGTCAGGGTTCCTTTTTTAACTTGAAAATCGGAAAATCCAAACAAATTGAAATTTTTTTTACATTGTTTGAAACTTTCCGATTTTCATGTCTAAAAGGAACCCTACAGGTCCAAACGATTTTGAAATTCGAACAAAGGAAAATTTTGTTCACCCTTATATACAGTTAGCAGCCTCTGAAAACCCAACATTTTTTTACCAATTTGTAATTTTGTTAAACAAATGACACATTTTTAAGTTGCACCTAGCCATTCCATTTTTCTCGTTCCTCCCCTTTTTGTTGGCGTGGATATAAAAAATTATGTAAATAATGATAAAATTCTGTATCGTGAAGGGAAGGAAACTGTTAAAATGTGATTCGCCTACCAATAGGACAATTAATACAAATGTATAGGATGTATTCCCTCGCAAGAAATTGTAACAAATTTATAAATACAATTATTTAAACAAATATTTCGTGTCCACGTCTACAAAAGAGGCCGACCGAAAAAAAAATAGTTTCTAATCTTTTGAATTCGACTCTATCGCGTCTTTCACAGACGGACATTGCTCGAATCTATTCAAATCGGTCATAGTTGTTCCTAAATTTTCGGTTTTTCTGTGCTAAATATGTAAAACTTTTCGATAATTATTCAATAGTTATGAATTAATTAAATATTTAATTAGTAGTATAAAAAAATTTATTAAAATATAACGTAAAAAGTTTAATTTTAATAAATTCCGAAATCCCCAAAAATCCCGGGATCCCGAAAAATCCCGGGATTAGGATTTCAAAATCCCGAATCCCGGGATTTGTAAATATCAATCCCGTTTTGGCATCCCTATTGGGGACTAACAAGCAAGGTATCCCATAGCTTACACTCCGATTGCTATGCAATTTATATATGTTAATAAGTACCAAAAACTAAGTTTAACCTGCTACTTTTTATCGGCTATGAAAATTATATGGCAAATTTCGAAAAGAACGTTTGTATAGGAGCTAGGTCTAAACATGGACAATTTTTTTCCAATTTCAATTGGGTTTGTCATTGGGCCAAAAAAAGCTTAAGTTTCAAATGTCAGGCAAATCGGTTTAAGATTGCGACCTGCATCGTGTTTACACCGATTACATGGGCGATTACATAGACAGGCAGACATCGCTAAATTGACTCAAAAAACCATTTTGAGTTGATTGGTATGCTTAAAGGCGGTTCAAGAACAAATATTATTTTTAAAAATATTTTTATACATGCCTTTAAAAGGGAGAAGGTCGAAAAAAGCGAAATTTTCTGGGTCTTTGAACTTCTGCGAACTTAAAAATGTGGGCCAAAATAAGCTTAAGTTTCAAATGTCAGGCAAATCGGTTTAAGATTGCGACCTGCATCGTGTTTACACCGATTACATGGGCGATTACATAGACAGACAGACATCGCTTAATCGACTCAAAAAGCAATTTTGAGTTGATTGGTATGCTTAAAGGTGGTTCGAGGACAAATATTATTTTTAAAACTATTTTTATCCATGCCTTTAAAAGGGAGCGGGCCGAAAAAAGCGACATTTTCTGGGTCCAAGCGTAGGACTTTGAACTTCTGCGAACTTAAAAATGTTTCATTTGTTAACAAAAATACAACAGAAAAATCTTTTAAAAACGTTTTTAGAAGTTGGTTTAGTTCTTTAAGGAGGAACTTTTCCCCTGGTCCTTGTTAAAATACTACTCCTTAAGAGCAAAAAGCAAAATAAATGTAGTTGTAATCATCTATCGAAGAAAAAATAAATGTGTCCCCCAAAATTCCTTGGCGGACCCTCCCCCCAAAATGTCCCTGACAATGTTTTTTTTATTTTTATTACATATTGTAGGGTATAAAAGATTCGCCACAGCCAAATTTACCACTCTCGTTTGAGTTTTTCTTACTAGAATTTGTGGAATTAGTTCAAATTTTTTTTGCTGGGTTAGTATTAAAAAGAGTACAATATTTTTAAATTGTTGTCCCTGTTGTTTTTTTTTTCGTTTCTTTTTTGCCATTACCCTTTCTCTTCCTATAAATTAATGCATTGTTGTGCTTTGTTCAAATCTCTTATTATATTCTTTATAACAATTTAATTAACTTTTTTTTTTATTCTTTATTCAAATAACAACATATTTTGAGATTTTAACATATGGTGTTATGATGACTATTAAAAAGAATTCGATAGAAGCGGACACATTTAAGTATACCCAGGCAGAAATTGATAATGGTACAAAAAAATAAAAAAAAATTTTCCTTAAAATTTTTTTAAAAGCAGTCCAAAAACCATGACGTTCTAGAAACGCTCGTCCCACCATTTGGATTATTTTTAAAACCTTTTATTGATTGTATTTTTCTGCCTGGGTATAGGAACATTTTATACAGTTCGAAAGGTTTTTTGAAGGCATATCCAATTTTGTATCGTTCGTGTCCAAATTTGGCTTCGTTAAGTCTTTATTTTCAAAAATGTATAAACTTTCTGGTAGTTTATATGGAGAGGTACACTCGTGCGACCGACAAAATCATATATAATAAGGAGTGAGATCATAAAAATGTTAACACACATTTTTGCCTACAACTTTGGTGTAAAGCTTCCAATTTTTTTTTTTTTGGCAGTTTACATTTTAAAAATATGTCAGTTAATAAATTAATTTACATCATGAGTTTTAATTTGCAATTTTTTACACAATGGACGATGAAAGAAAAGTGCGTTCAAAAATAATTAAATATTTTCAACAAAACCATACATACAAAAAAATTGCCAAAGAAACTAATGTATGCCGCCAAACAGTTTCAAAAGTGGTAAAAAGGTATCTGGAACACCTAACAATTGAAAGAAAGCCGGGAACAGGAACAACGACTGGTTATCGTAACATTGGTAAGGCATATAAAGTTAAAAGCATCCTTAAGAGAGCTCCTAACACATCTGGCAGAAAAACAGCTCGGTTAGCCCAATGCTCAGACTTTTTTGTACGTAAAGTGAAACGTAAGGCGGGACTAAAGTCCTACAAAGTTCAAAAAGTTCCCGATAGAAACGCTTTTAAAAATTTGGAGGCCAAAACCAGAGCTAGAAAATTGAAATCAAATTTTATAAAAAAATACAACTGTTGTGTAATGGACGACGAAACTTATGTCCTGGCTGATTTTGCGCAGCTCCCTGGTCAAGAATTTTATGTTTCCGATGTTCGAGGAAATGTTGCGGAAAAATTTCGGTCAAAAAAGCAAACGAAATTCCCCAAAAAATTCCTAGTATGGCAAGCCATATGTAGCTGCGGCCAAAGAAGCCAGTCATTTGTGACATCTGGCTCTATAAACAGCGAAATTTATATCAAGGAGTGTTTGCAGAAGAGACTTCTTCCGTTCTTGAGTCAGCACAATGTATCCACTTACTTTTGGCCCGATTTAGCATCTTGTCACTACAGCAAGAAAGCGCTGGAGTGGTATAATGATAATAATGTGGTTTTTGTACCAAGAGAGGCAAATCCACCAAACTGCCCGGAGCTCAGGCCAGTGGAGAGATATTGGGCTCTTGTTAAAAAAGAATTAAAGATCACAAAAAAGGTCTCCCAGGACATGCAAGATTTCAAACGTAGATGGACCACCTGCTCTAAAAAGGTGACAGAAACTACCATAAAAGCCTTAATGGGAGGGTTTCCGGAAAAAGTGGATAACTTTGTTCGTAGTGGTTAGAGTTCCATGCGGTTTTTATACCCTCCACTCTAGTGATAGAGGGTATATATAAGTTTGTCATTCCGTTTGTAACACCTCGAAATATTGGCCTAGGACCCCATAAAGTATATATATTCATGATCCTCGATCGATTTTAAGACGATCTAGCGATGTCCGTCCGTCCGTCCGTCCGTCCGTCTGTCTGTCTGTCTGTCTGTCTGTCTGTTGAAAACACGCTAACTTTTGAAAGACTTTACGGAGGCTCCTGAAGCTTGGCATATTTGTTGGACATTTACCTGGTCAGGTTGGTATTGCAATCCAGCGAAATCGGTCCAGTGGTTCAAAAGTTATAAGCAAATTAGTGAATTTCGGCAAGGGTTTTTCTGGAATTTACGAGATAAAATACACGGTAACTTTCGAACGGCAATTCTGAGGGTGCTGAAGTGTGGCACATATATTTACCGTTCCTCTGGTCCGGTTCGATTTAAATTTCAGCCAAATCGGTCCAGTGCTTCAAAAGTTATTAGCAAAACCGTAAATTTCAGATTAGTTTCACCTTAAATTCACGTGTTGAAAACCCGTTAAACATGATTTAAGAACATTTGTAAGTCAGAAAAATATTTTAAAAGGTATTTTTGTCACACAAAAATATTTTTACACTAAAACAAAAAAAAAATGCACTCAAAAAAAAGTTTACACTCAAAAAAAATTTTACACTCAAAAAAAAATTGGTAAATTATTTTTTTTTTCAAAAATTAATAAAAAAAAGTTTTTTTACACTAAAAAAATACACTCAAAAAAATTTTACACTCAAAAAAAATTAGTAATTTTTTTTTTTTTTCAAAAATTAATAAAAAAAAGTTTTTTTACAGAAAATAAAATATTTCTAACCAAAAATGTTATTTTTTTCACGTTAGAAAATTTATTATCACTTAAAAAGGGCATTGTGGAGGGTATTCATAGATTCGACCAAGTCGAATTTAACTTTTCTACTTGTTTTGTAATGATTTTGTATTAAATTTTATTTAATAAAAATTTGGTTTGAAGTCTTAAAATTCAGTAGTCTGTTTTTTATTTAACTTTATGTGTGTTAACATTTTTATGATCTCACTCCTTAATCTCTATTAAAATAAGCTGGCCCGTATTTGTGCGTTTGTCGCTAGTTCGGATTTTATGCGGATTTTCCCGAAGGACCACACTTTTTCGTAAGGTGGCAACCCTTTTTAAAATTTGAGATTGGGCAGCTAAGAAAAAGGTATTTCTTATTTTTCTCCCCTTATTCCCAAATGCAAGCTTCAGGACAATCGGTGGGTGCCCTCTGCAAGACCTCCCTTGTTAGAAGTAGATGCTATATATAAGTTTGTCATTCCGTTTGTAACTTACCGAAGTATCGGTCTGGGTCACCATAAATCGGTCTGAGAAACCATAAAAAATCGATTCTAAAACATTTTAGGAATGTCCCTTTTCCCTTTTTAAATGGCGATCAAGGCCAAAATATTATACAGATGTGACTGTTACTTAAAATATTTCCTTGTTGTTGCTTCGAGAAGTTAAGTATTGCATTTGAACGATATCAGTTCAGCGGATCAAAAGTTATGAAGGAAAATGTAAGGACACCTCAAAATTTTTGTGCATTCTACATAACCTAAAAATACAAAATTCTTTAATTCTACTGCTGATTGACATATGTGAACATTTCGTGATACTGTTTTCTCTTAAAAGGACTTCAAAGTTTTAAAGGATTACATTTTGTAAAATATTTTTTCAATTACATGTACTTATGCTAGGATGTCACTATCATGGCAAGTGGAAGATGAGGAGGATCTCCCCTAATTTTTTGATTTTTATACCCTCCACTTAAGTGATAGAGGGTATATATAAGTTTGTCATTCCGTTTGTAACACCTCGAAATATTGGTCCAGGACCCCATAAAGTATATATATTCATGATCCTCGATTGATTTTAAGACGATCTAGCGATGTCCGTCCGTCCGTCTGTCTGTCTGTTGAAAACACGCTAACTTTTGAAAGACTTTACGGAGGCTCCTGAAGTTTGGCATATATGTTGGGCATTTACCTGGTCAGGTTGGTATTGCAATCCAGCGAAATCGGTCCAGTGGTTCAAAAGTTATGAGCAAAAGACTAAATTTCGGCAAGGGTTTTTCGTGAATTTATGAGATAAAAAGCACTATAACTATCTAAAATCAATTCTGAGGATGCTGAAGCTTGGCACATACATTTTTCGTTCCTCCAGCCTAGCTCGTATTGAATTTCACCCAAATCGGTCCAGTGGTTCAAAAGTTATTAGCAAAACCGTGAATATCAGATTAGCTTCACCTTAAATTCACGTAGGAAAACCCGTTAAACCTGTTTTAAAACCATTGGTAAGTCACAAAAATATTTTAAAACGTATTTTTGTCACTCAAAAATATTTTTATACCAAAACAAAAAAAATACACTCGAAAAAAATTTTACACTCAAAAAAAATTTTACACTCAAAAAAAAAATTAATAATTTTTTTTTAATGTAAAATTCGAAAAAAATTTTACACTCAAAAAAAATTTACGTTCAAAAAAAAATTTTTTTTTTTTTTCATAAATTACTAAAAAAAAATTTTACACTCAAAAAAAAAATTAGTAAATTTTCAAAAAAAATTTTTTTTTAAAAAAAAAAAAAAAAAATTAACTTTCCTACTTGTTTTAGTTTGTCATATCAGGAAAAAATGATGTGAATAATGTCCTTTGAAAACTTTATCAACATATTTTGTTAAAAATTTTGAATGGTATTGAAGGATAAAGTTTTGAAAGGACGTGCCTTTCCTCCTTTTTCCTGATATGTAAAAATAAGGAAATTAAGAGAGATCCTCCTCTTTAATTGCCATCACAAGAAGAAGTAAAAAATATTTTATAAAATTTATTCCTCTAAAACTTTAAAGTCCTTTTAAAAGGAAACAGGATCACGAAATGAACATCTGTAAATGCAATTTTACTACATTTAATCTCTAGTTTCAAACGTATATTATCCATTTCGTGTTTAACAACTTTTTTATTTTTGTCGGACGGTGTAATAAATATATAAAAGTCTTTAATTTTATTTGAAAATCTTATTTCATTTAATAACAGTTATGTAACAAATTGATATGACGATGTGTTCGTTTTTTTTCTAATTTTTCATTTCAAATGTCCTTAATCATTGTCATAATTGAAATGTTTGTATTCAGGAAATTATCAATAACTTGTGCACTAACAAGTCAGTGTTTGTTTGTATGTTAGCAAGCAATTTGTTTTGGAAAAAAAACCCAACTATAGAAATCCTTTTTACATCCTGTTACATTTAACTAACTAAACTATATAAAAAAAAATCAATTTTATTTTGAACAATGTCATTTAAAAAGATGTAGAATGAATTTAATATTAAAGAATTTTATTTGAATTCAAAAGACTATAACAGCAAATACCATTATAACACTATAATGGAGATAGTGTAATTTTCATCTGAATACAAAAGGGTCTTTAATTTTGACTTCATTCTAAATTGTATGCATTAGAGATGCGCGCGTGACACGAATTTTTCGTGATTCACGTGATTCACGCGTGAATCACGCGTGATCGTGAGTGAAATTTATATTTACTCACGTGATCGTGAGTGCGCGTGATTAGAAAAAATAGTTTCGTGCGTGAGTGTGCGTGAGCAATTTTTTTCTCGTGAGTTTGCGTGATTGTTTTGTGTTGTCTGAAACAGAAAACAAGTAAGAAAATCGTCAACATGTTGAATTTAGAGGGTAATTAATACCAAATTGTGATTTAAATAAATGTATATGATTGTTTTTAGGAATTTAAAAATCCTTTTTGTGCAAAAAATCGAAAAATAAAATAAAAATTTGTTTACTTTAATTTCGTGAGTCTTCGTGAGCGTGATTATTTCGTGAGCGTGAGAAAAAAATTAGTTACTCACGTGAGCGTGCGTGAACGTGAGCAGAAAAAATAAATTTCGTGCGTGGTCGTTCGTGAGCAATATTTTTATTTCGTTAGCGTGAGCGTGCGTGAGTCAAAATTCACTCACGCGCCCATCTCTAGTATGCATACAGCAAAAAAAAAAAAAGAAATGAAAATTATAGTCGGTCAATACCGAACATATAATACCCTACACCAGTGTTTTCCGGAAAATGGATCCCAAGTCCAAACATGGTCAACATTTTTTTATAGAGACTCAGTCCAAAAATGGCCCAATTATAACACCGTCCGACACACATTTGTACATATGAACCAGACCGACAAATTCTGAAAGTTGGGCCGAAAATAAAAGGCACGTGTCTCCCAGTTTTTCTAAATCAATTTTTTTCTAAAAAAAAGTTTTTTTTTGCAGTATAGAAAAAATTCACTCCAAAATTTTTACATAAACAGATGGGCGAAAGGACATCGCTAAATAAACTTGTGATAAAAGTGATTCTGATCGGTATACTTGAAAATAGGTATAGGACCAATATTTCGGGTAGTTACAAACATCAGCATAAACTCATTATAACCTGTAACACAGAGTGGTGCATTTTTTATGGACACAGGAAAAATTTTAAACAAATTTCAATCAACAAAAAAGCGGATTCAATCAATTTTTTGATTGAAATTCCTCCAATTACAAAAAATTTTTATACCAATCATCAAATTGTAGGTGATTGAAAATTTTTTCAATCAAACAATTTTTCGATTTTGATCAAAAATTTGATCGATTTTTTTTGTTAAAGTCAATCAAAATAATGATTGATTTAACAAATGAATTGTAAGCTTATGACAAAATTATCAAAAAATTCATCTTTTTTGCTTTCCAATATGTTGCCAACAATAAAAAAAAGTAAAGCCCGATTATTTTGTATATTTTTGAATTAATAAATTCAAATAAATTAAAGCGAAAAAAAAATCTGGTATGTTGAACATTTTTAACAAAAAAATAGCAAAAATTTTAATCAAAACATTGATAGACTTATTTAAATTTTGTTGATCAATACATTTAATTGAAAACTTTTAGTCAATATTTTTTTGTGTGGAGAATGAGTCCAAAAATTGTCCAATTATAATAATCAGATTTGATAAGGTTACAAAAGTACCCGTTTTACAACTACAAACCAAATTTCAATCAAGTAATTAATTTTTTTCATGAATTTTGGAGAGATTTTTGTAAATATCGGGTCCGATTTCTTTAAAAAAAATTACATAAACAGACAGACGAAGGGACATCGCTAACTAAATTTAAAAAGTGATTCTGATTTGATCGGTATACTTGAAAATGGGTCTAGGACCAATATTTCGGGTAGTTACGAACATCAGCACATTCTCATACCCTGTACCACAGAGTGGTGCAGCTACTATTTTCAAAGAAACTTTTCCCTAAATTTAAGTTATGTCACTTTTTTCAGTGTAGTATAAACACTGGCTGTTAGATTTTGAAATGGATACATCACCTCTTCCTATACCTTAAAACTTTTTTTTTTTGTAGAAGAGTATTATCCATGTATTATACAAAACATGTTTAAAATGCAAGAAAAAATAAAGTTCAGAGATATCAAAGAGTACATTCAATAGATTTCGTTGACATTTAATATTCTCTTGCTCTAAGGACGAAACCTACATATAATAATCGGTCCAAGTTTGAACCTAGCCCCATACAAACGTCGCCCTTAAATTTGACTCAAACTACCCTACACAAAAATAAGTAATTTATGCTCATTATACCCTACACCACACTGTGGTACAGGGTATAATGAGTTTGTGCTGATGTTTGTAACTACCCGAAATATTGGTCCTAGACCCACATTTAAGAATACCGATCGACTTAGAATCACTTTGAGTCGATTTAGCGATGTCCGTCCGTCCGTCCGTCTGTCCGTCTGTCTGTCCATGTAAACGGTGTAAACACGATACAGGTCGCAATTTTTATTCAATTGACTTAAAATTTAAAACTTAAGCCTCTCTTGGCCCAAGGACAAAGCCTATTGAAATTTGAAAAAATGTGTCCATATTTAGACCTAGCCCCCATACAAAGGTCCTCTTAAGTTTTGGTTCAAATGACTCTAATAACCGTATTATAATAGGTATCTTTTCGAAATTTGACAGGTAAACGTGTTTTGTCTTCACAAATCACCATTCTGAATTTTAAAGAAATCGGATCAGTTCTTCTTGTAGCCCCCATACAAACCGCCTTCCCGATTTTCACGTAAATCTCTCAAATTTCATGAAAATAGAAAATATTTAATTAAAATTTTGTTTGTTTATGTTAAACGCATACTTAAATAACCTTATCAAATCTGATAATTATCGGACCACTTTTGGACTTAGGCCCCTTGTGGAAATTTCGCCAATATTCAGTTAAATCGGTTTATTGTCAACAGATAGATGCTGATTTCACTCAAATTTGACTTGTGAGTGTTTTTTACACTTATTAAAGATTTGACAAAATATAGATCTAATCGGTCCATGGGACCCGTTTTCCGGGAAATTCTGGTGTAGGGTATTATATGGTCTGTCTTGACCGACTATAATTTTCTTACTTGTTTAATTTATACACACACATTTTTTTTTTCCAGGAACGATTTTCATAGTATTTATGAAAAAATTCATACAATTGATGACATTTCATTTTATGCTGATTTTTGACTTAAAACTTTTGAAATAATGTAAAAAATATAACTTTAGTAAACTTTCATACTTAAGATACTTGTACGAAGAGTTTAAGCTAGACTTTTGCCAAAAATATGTATGTCGCTCGAACATCAGTAGAACGCGAAGAACACAAAAAATAAAATGTTGCTTATCAAGTTTTTGCAGTAAGCCCTTCAATTTATTAACTTTTTATTAATATTTATAAACTTTTTCATAGTATTTATGAATAAATCATAATATGTGAAATTTAAGAATTTTTAACATTTTTCATAAATACTATGAAAATGTTTATAAGTATTATGAAAAAGTTAATAAATTGTATGAATTTGTTCATAAATACTATGAAAATCGTTCATGAAAAAAAAAATTTTTTTGTGTGTAACCATTCAAGTCTGTTAAACTAACACAACAAACTATAATATCGTGAATTTTTTTTCGCAAAAAAACATATTTTGTTCGCGAAAATCTTTATTTTCGTGATTTGAATTTGCGACAGCCATCTGATAAAGCTAGTTGGTGTACACTAAATCCCATTGTAATATCAGTTTTTTTAAAGTTAGCGTATGTATTAGCGATATTCGCGAGTATTTTTTTTTTATTTTTTAGTAAAAAAAATATTTTTTCATATTATTTAGACAATTGCATAATTTTTTTCATCTAAAAACTATATTGATACATATACAAAAAAAAATTATTCGCGTAAATTTTTTTTCGCGAAATTTTTTTTCTATTTTTTTTTTATTTTTCTATTAATTTATGAAAATGAGTTGAATACGATAAATTACCGACACAAAATTTTTGGAAAAAAAATTTTCGCGATTTTTTTTTCGCGGAAATTTTTTTTTTCGCTGAAAATTTTTTTCGCGAGAAAAAAACAATGCATTTTCTAAATTTTTATTTAAAAACTATCCCAAAAGCCTGAACATGTAATTTTTGTAGTACCAAGGCTTTACAATTTTAAATCGCGAATATCGCGAATACGAGCGCTAACTTCGAAAAACTGCTAGCACCATTGAATTCATCTTACCCGAATTAGTTTTACCAACAGGGTGCCCAGCTTGTTAATTTTTGCGACTAGCACAGTGTAATTGATATTTTGTTCAACAAAACACAATTTGTCAATACAATTAAATTGTTTGTTATTACAACAACGATTTAATTGAAAATGAGCCTACAATTTGTTTCTTCTATATAATACCCATATTATATTAGTTATCCCTTCGAAATGTGACTAATTAATGTATTTTGTAGTTATAAATATTAATTAAAATTTTTAACAAAATCGGACCAATTTTACTTCTCTTCCCCATACAGACTTATTCTCAAATTACACAGTTCAACCACCAAAATCGGAATGGGATTGAAACCAAAAGCAAATAAAAGTAGACATATTTCATAACAAAACCCTCAAGGTTTTTTTTTTAGTTCAGTGCTAGATTATTTTTTACACGAATTTGAAGTTGCCGATAAGCCGAGACACCCCAACCTTCAAATCGCCTCTTTTAAATATATTTTAAGTTTCAGGGAAATCGATTCATAAGGGTTGTAATACTTCCCTTGTAAGAACACATTCTCTTTCATACTGTTCAAATGGTCGAATGGTTGTTCGGTTAGGTGATGGCTGGATGGATGGATGAATGTATGTTTGCCTGGTGTAGTAGTCAGTTCTTCTCTTCCTAGTGTTTTTTTTTTTTCGTATGGTGTTTTTATCGTTGTTGTTTTAATGTTCTTTTTCCATATTTCCTTTTACATGATGGTAAACGATTTGTGGTTCCTTCATAATTGTAGTCGTCGTCGTTGTCGATGTACATTTTTCTATAAGGAAATTTATGTACAAGTACAAAAAAAGTGACGTGGGAGGGAGGTTTCACTGTCATACTGCTGTTATTGCCTCTCTATCAGTTAAATATACAGAAAAAGTTGGACGGACGAACGAATATAAAAGTTGCTTTGGATTTTCTATAACCGAATGCAGACAGTATACCGCATCTGTTTATGAATATGTACATAAAATTCCGAATGGAACAACTTTGGAGCAAAACTACAAAGTTGAGAATGGTTATTATTAAGTAGAAGAAGAGTAAAATAAAGTGCATTTTTTAAGTACTTCTACTTGAACTATAGTATATAGAATAAATGCGTTGGGGATTTTATTATTTATGTTGGTATGTATTTTTTACATTATTTGTTAAGTTTTTTTTTTTTTTTTTTTTTTTGATTCTGTTTATTTGCAAAAGCAAAAAAACTTTTTTTGGCCAAAATATACCAAGATATTAATAAAAGCCAGGACTTCATTTATCCGAGGATATTATGCATAACATGAAGATGTATCCATTGGGTAGATACAAGGCATCTCTTGAAGAAATTCGTCAGCCACAAATTCAATATCTCCGCTGTTCACACAGTGTACACTTTGCTTGTAGAATGATGAAAACATCTGTATGTTTAATTTGCTAAAGCAAAAACATAATATGGGGTTGCTACATCTATTGACAGCGTTGAAAATTTTCGTAGTATCTATTTTACAATTCGATGTTGCATTTTTGAATGAATGTGACGAGTTTTTTGAACAAATCATCTTGGAATGTTGTTAAAAACGATTGAAGATTATTGAATTTTTCGAAGAAGTTGAAGTCCCTACGTATTGTTGCGAATTTGGGACAACTGAAAATGAGATGATCATCCGTCTCTAAGATATTGCATAAGTCACAGTTTGGCGACGGTTTAAATTTTAGTTGATGATGAAATGGTTTGTTGTACGTATGCCCAGACAATAATCTATTTATGAGCTTAATTTCCGCAGGCTTTAAAGATGAGTTTTTGAACCAGTGTACTTTAGGAAGATTGTTAAAAAAGTTGAAAAAATATCGTCCCTTTAATTGTGAAGTTGTTCTAAATTCATTGTTCCAGTCGTCCCAGAGAATGTTGTAGATTTTAGTACATGCATCTTTTAAAGATAATTGAGGTTGAATTAGTATACCATCAATTGCAGCAAGTTTAGCATGACGATCTGCCTCTTCGTTAAAAGGTAGGCCAACATGTGAGGGGGTCCAAATAAAATATATTTTTGTGATTTCTGAGATTTTGATTTTGTCTATTATTCTATCTACAAGGAAGTTGAAAGCTGAATTTTTGTTTAAAAGTAAGCAAGCATTTTTACTATCCGTAAAGATGGCAGCTCTATCAATACCTTCTTCGATGATTTTATCAATGGCTTTTTCCAGAGCGTATAATTCCCCAGTAAAGCTAAGTACTCTGTTTTTTGCGGTGAAAATTTCACTTCAACTTTAAACGCCTCAAATCGCAATAAAACAATGAAAAATAAACAACTTTTGACAATTATAAGAAAGAAACGATCATAACAAAACTGAAATGTCACTTTTTCACGGCAATTTAAATTGTCTTGTATAATAAAAATGCGTGAAAACTTTTTTAACAATTTCCCTATAATTCCTCGCGTTGCCAAATTTTATTTTTTTTATATGGAGTTTGACAGATTTTTTCACGTGAAATCGAACAGAGTACTATGCTTAAGGGAAGATACTTTGTTGTCAATTCTAAATCTATAATTTTGTTCCGATGAAATGTTGCATACAGCACAACCAGATGAATCATTGATGATGGATGCATCCGTAGCCCATATAGCACATCCTTCAGCTTTCAGTTGACATATTTTTTCAGTATATACTGCATTAAACACTTCCTTCGGTGTATTGGCCTTCGATGAGTTGAACAGATTAAGAACAACTTTGATTTTGTTTGATGATAAACCTTGAAAATTCGGACATAGATTGTCAAAAACATTTTTATATCTCAGGTACACAAAACCAAGACTAGATTTATTGCATGGATTCGAAGCAACTTGTTCATAAGCTGAAGAATTAAAAATTTTTAGCTTTAGTAGCTCTTTGGCAGTTAAATATAGTGCCCTTGACTTTGGAGGTAGTGTTAAAGCAAGTGCGTAAATGATATGCACAGGTGTTGTTGGTGTTAAGCCTAGACTTTTCCGTAGCATAAGATTTTGAAAGGATTGAATTTTTTTGTGAACGTATTTAGGCATGTGAGCCATCGAAGAAATTGCATATTCCGTTTTAGAAAAAACTAATGATTTTGTAAGATTAATTGCAACGTTTGGGAGGATACCACTTCTCAGAGGAGTTATCATTTTTATGGCATTACTGGCTGACTGTGAATTTTTTATTACCGCTTCATAATGTTCATTGACAGAGAGACTATCTTTAATGATTCTACCAACAAATTTGATTGATTTTACTTGAGTGATCGTATGATTATTAATTTTTATTTTAAGTTCCTTTTTTCCACCTTTTGCTACGTACATTACACATGTTTTGCTAATGTTTAACTGAAGATTTAAATTGTTTGTTAAAGAGGCAAATTCTTCGACTTTCACTTGAAGATTTTGAGATGAAAGTTCAAATTTTTTTTTAGATGATAATATTACAAAGTCATCTGCAAACTGGTAAATATGGGTATCTGTATCTGCAATGCCATGGAGACCCATAGTGTAGATGTTGAAGAGTATCGGGCTTAGGCAGCTACCCTGAGGTAATCCATTTAGAATGGTACATTCTTCTTGCCCTAAAGTAAGAACTCTCTTTTTTAAAAAATTTAATACCCAATGGGTGATGTGTGGGGGGCAATTAATTTCATACATGATTTTACCAAGTGTATCAACATTTACACAATCATATGCCTTTGAGATGTCTAGTGAAATTAATGTTACAACTTGGCCTTTTTCTTTTTCTGTGTTGATTTTGTGCAGCAGTTGATTTATGCAGGTGGACGAGGAAAATTTCTTTCTGTAGGCAAAGGTACAATTTGGTAAAATATCGTTATTTGATAAAAACAAAACAAGACGTTCTTTAACCATTTGGTTTATCATTTTCATAAACACTGGAATTAAAGAGATCGGTCTGAAGTTTGTAAAGATATCCAAATTTTTGTCTTTTTTTGGTATGGGAACAATTTTGATACGACGCCATGATTCACGAATGTCGCAAGATTGCCAGCAGTTGTTGAATGCAGAAAGTAGGTTGAGTTTTGAATTTTCTGGAAGTGAACTTATCATTTCATATGAAATATTGTCAATTCCCGAAGCAGAAGGCTTTGATTTTGATTTTAATACTGCATGAAATTCAGTAGGTGAAAAGTTAGGTAAAATTTCATAAATAGGGTAGTTATAATTTGTATTAAGATTTTGTGGCACTTGATCTTGTAGGTGATTTAAAAAATTACGATTGTTGTCATGGTTCCATTTATTTTGAGTAGATTGGGAGCTAGAGTTTTTACAACCACGAAGAAAATTATAAAACGATTTTGTGTTAGAGGATTTACTTAGATTATCAATTTTTTCCGAAAAATATTTTTTTTTTGCCCTTGCTACTGCTTTTTTAAAGTTTGTATCAGCTACTAGAAGAATTTCGGCATTTAAAGCGCTTTTAACTATATTAAAAGATTTTTGTGCAGCAATTTTAAGACGTAAAAGTTTTTTTGTTTCATCATTCCACCAACCTTTTGGAATACGATTTGTGGACGGTTTAATCACATACTTGGAACTGGAAATCATTGAATTCATCTTAACCTCTATGTCATCAAAGTTGTCTGACAAATTGCAGCTATTAATATTTTTCAATAGTAATTTTTTTGACAAAAAGTAACTACTTCTAAGAGAAATGTTATTTATAGTAATATGTACTGGAAAATGATGGCTACCTCCAATTGCTACAGGGTTAACCCTCCAACTATAATTCAAATCAATATTTGAGAAAGTTAGATCCAAGACAGAGCCTCTACAAGTTGGGTCTATTAAAGATTTTTTAAACGTTATGGAATTGTCATTTAAACATTTAAAGGTAGAGGCGTCAAAAAGATTTTTTATTGCATTTCCTCTACATGTATCAAAAAAGTCACCGTACGCTTTACATCGGGCATTAAAATCACCGCAAATTATCACATTACTTTTGGTCTCACAAAAATCAATTAGCCTCTTAAGTTCCTCTTTTAATTCAGTAGTTTTTATATTTCTATGAGGAAAATACGTGGATACAATTGTAAAATTTGTTGACAAATTTTTGGTTTCACAAATTAATATGTCAAGTGATGTTTGAAAAGATATTTTATCTAATTTGATATTTTTTTTGTAAAGAATGGCCACACCTCCATAGTTATCAGTTCTTTTTTTTGCAATTATGTTGTAATTTTGAAAAAAATTGAAAGATTGATTTTCATCAAAATTCCAAATTTCGCTTAGAACACAAAAATCTGCGTTATAATTATTTAAATAAACTTCTAAAAAGCTGCGATTCATAACGATACTTTGAATATTGTATTGTACAATATTAACCATAATTGTGTATTATTTAAGATAATAAAAATAAATTTGAAATTTGTGTATTTATTTGTTTGTTGAACATTTTAAATTATTAGAATTATGAAGTTGGGATTAAACAGGTATCCTGTTGTTTATTGGGAATCTCCTCAGATTCTGTATTGCTTTGCTGATTACTAACTGTGGGGAAAGATGAGTTAAATTTATCTAACAGCTTGAGACCGTCTTGACAGTTTGATGATATTAACAATAATTTCATTTGTTTAGTAAATTCTGACATAAGTCTATCAAGTCTATTAAGTTTCTATTTATTTTAGTTTTTTCTGTGTAAAAAATTATAAATTAATTAATGAATAAATAAACTACCCAGGCAGAAATTGATGACGGTTCATCATCGTTGGTACTGATATAAAGATGTTTACTTTTACAATGACAACTATTTCTGCTACTTTTATTGTCATCAACGAAATGAAGGGCTTGAAGGCCCTTCAGGGTCCTTTAAGGGTCGCCATAGATTTTGCTCCAAAACTGTTGCCCGTTTCGCTTTCCTTGCTTAGTTTTTTGAGATGCGGGAATTAGGGACCTGATAGGGTCTTGAGATTCTTAGAAACTGTATAACTCAAAAAATAAATCTCGGAGGGCAGAAGCGTTGGACTATTTATCGTGTCGGTAGTATTTAATGTAAAATTTTAGATCCAAAAATTTCACCCGTTTCGCTCAATCTCGCTTAGTTTTCGCGATAACATCATTTTGAATTTTTAACTAAATTCTAAGAAGTTATTAACATTCCTATCGAAATGTTTGTGTACAATGGTGTACAACGACACACCCGCGGTCGCAGAAGCATTTCTGTGGGATTGCGAACAATTTAGTAAACATCATTTTAAAAATTATTTAGTTGGTAGTGTGCTAGCCTGTTAAGCAGGAATTCGTGGGTTTAATTCCAACGAAAACTCTTGGGTCGATTTCGCTACAACGAAATTATTAAAAAAATATTTCTAATTATTCTGATTGTTATTTAAAGGCAATTAAAAAATTAAGTATGCGCCACATATGCATTTTTTAAGTACATAACTATTATTATTAAATATTTAGCAATGAACTAAAAAAAACCTTGAGGGTTTGTAATGGAAAATTACAACTTTTATTTGCTTTTGGTTTCATTCCATTGCGATTTTGGTTGTTGCACTGTATAATTTTAAAACTAATTTAAAGAAAACTTAAAATAATAAAAATATTTAAAGGAGAAAAGTAATAATATAATACATTAGACTTCCATTTTTTTTGTATAAAAAAGTTTTTCTTCCAATTTTGAACGTCCGGGAAAAATTTTATTCGCCTACGCCTAAAACTTATGTGGTACAAATTTGAGGCCAATCGAATTAAATTTACCCGTGGCGCCCTTCGATGAAAGTTTCGGTTTTTTAGAAAATGTTCGCCTAAACCTGCAAACTTTGGCCAAAGGGCTCCGTGACTGTGGCTTAATGGTTAGTTCGTTGGACTATTATTCAGCAAGCCTGGGTAGAATTCTCAGCTCAGCCAAATTCTTGGTCAGGTTGAAAATTAAAAAAAAATTTTAGTTAAAAGTTTTAGTTTTAATTCGTTTATGTAAATGTAACAATAATTGAACAAAGTTGTATTTTAAAAAAAAAATTATCATACATTTTTATTATTTCAAAAATCGCGGGATTCGGGATTCGTTTTATGACAAAAATCCTGGGATTTCGGGACTGACAGCCCTAATTTTGATATAATCTTTGTAAATGAACAAGTGCATTTGGTAATTTTTCAAGATGCCAAACACAGTTTTTTTTTGCTGTGAATTTTTCTAATGTGCCTGGGGGCTGACTTTCGATGCTGATTCCGAAGAACAGTCTCTGACTTTTACTTTTGAAAGATAACTTCATCCAAATTGTGTCCGCAACTAGAGATGGGCGCGTTAGTGATTTTTGACTCACACTCACTCAAGCTCACGACAGGAATTTTCGAATCACGCAGACTCCCTCACAAGCATATTTTTTCTACTCACACTCACTCACAATCACGTGAGTAAATTTAATACAACTCACACACACGTGCACTCAAGCGAGCGAGCTTCACTCACACTCACGTTGACTCACACTCACGAAACACTTCTTTATACAAAAAAAAAATTCAAAAACTAAAATTTCAAAAATCATTCAAAATTTTCAGCCAAATTTAAAGTTCAGCGAAATTATGCATTTTTTTGTTGCTTTTTTCGGGACGAAATATGAAATTAAGCCATATTTTACAATTTTTTGTTGCTTTTTTTGGTACAAAAGGAAATAAGAAGAGAAAATAAATCACGCAAACTCACGCAAAAAAAAATCGACTCACGCACACTCACTCACGCAAAAATCTTACTCACGCACACTCACTCACGCAATTTTTTTCTCCACTCACACTCACTCACAATCACGTGAGTAAAATTGAAATCAGTCACACTCACGCGTGATCACGCGTGAATCACGCTCTAATCTGCTCATGTGCCCATCTCTATCCGCAACTACGCCGTATGTGTCTTTTCGGAAGGTTTAATTTTCGATTACTCTTTTCTGTATTGCTACTCGTATCTTTCAAATTACGCGACCGATGATTGTAACAGCATAATCAACAGATTGTAACAGCATAATAAAAAAGAAAGGTCTGAATGGATCACCCTATACTTGAATCAGCATTTTGAATGCTGCATATGACACCATATCCTTTAAATATCACATAGTACGGGATGTCTGTGTATTTTTAATAAACGCAGCCCCAAATCTATCTACCTTAACATATCCGTAAATTTCTAAAGGGTGGTGCAATAACAAGTATTTTTTTTAGAAAATCAATAAAATGAACAATATTAAAATTTTTTGAATTTCCATTAATTATGGTAAACGAATTCATTTATGTGGCTGAAGCCAGAGCTTCGAAGAATGAAATCCATTTGGAATGAATTCTCCAAAAAGTCCATTCAGTTTTCGTAGCCAGTGAATGCATTCGATTTTTTAAATCAACATTGAATCCAGTCCTTGGAATGCATTCGATTTAATGGAAAAAATAAATGCATTCGATTTCTTGTTCATTCGATTTTTAATTATTCTACTGCGAATGCAATCGATTTTTTTTAATTGATAGGGCCAAACTGAGCCAAATTTTCGTCCATAGTATCGCCGACCCTCTATACATGTGATGACCCTAATGGGCCCTAATTTGAACCAAAAAAAAAAAATTGGTATTCCCGAAAATTTTAAAAATGCACATATCATATCATTTTTAGATTCAAAATTAGGGCCCATTGGGGTCAACACATGTGAAGAGTGTCGGCGAGACTATGGAAAAAAAATTGGCTCCGTTTTGCTCTGTCTTGGTTAGTTTTTTAAAGTTTTTTATGCAATGAATGAATAAGCCATTCGATTTCTCAAATTGAATGAAAAGAAAATCGATTGCATTCGCAATGAAATGCATTTTCACTTTTCCAATGCCTTTTTAGAATGTTAATGGTTCTATCTCACGAATGTCTTGAACGAAATTTTTTTTATACCCTCCAACTACATTTAGGTGGTATACTCACTTTGTCATTCCGTGTGTAACGTATCGAAATATCGATTGGGGTCCTAGAGTAAAGTATATATATTATTGATCAGTGATCGATTCTAAGACTTTCTAGCGATGCTCGTCCGTCTGTAAAGGACACGATACAGTCTAAAATAAAAGAGCTAGACTTCCGAAGTTTGGCACGAATATGTCTTATGGTCGGGTTAAGTTCGGGAATTGGTAAAATCGGATCAAAGGGAAAAAGTTCCCACTTGGAAAACTAAACCAACCTCAGAAAAACGGCATTTTTTGCAGGTTTTTTGTACTCTTGTTAAGTAAATGCAACATTTTTATGACAGAAGAAGTTAAAAATTCTGAAAAAAAAAGTTTTACCCACCCCCTTTTGTGGGCATGGATATAAAAATATTTTTAAAAAATTATTAATTGGATTAATTAATAGCAATAATCATAAGAAATTCATTTGATAACATCTATGGCAATGTGGGAAGGTTTCCTCCAACATTTTGAGTACTGTTCATTTTATTTCATTTTTTAAAAAATACTTGTTATTGGACCACCCTTTACCACTTGTGCATGTGTATTAGAGTGTCTCTGTATTAATGCCATTCGTCTTTTATTGTATGGGTGGTTTTGTGTTTATGATTCTATGATTTATTTTTCGCACTTATATACTAAAAAAATATGTTTATTTTATTTGGCTTTATGTTTTCGTAAACTATTAGTTGCAAAAGCATGCAATAAGGGTATTCATGATTGTTGCATAAATCATTGCAATACATGCAAATTATCTTGGATCGCCATCGAGCATTAGACTTGGTTTAACATGATTCGAAATAACGAATTCTGAAGTTAATTTGGAATTATTGGAAATATTGAAATTTTTGCAGTGAACACCCTTAATATTTTTTTAGATTTTGAGAACTTTTTTTTTTGGTTTGGCTTGGTTTGAGGTAGTAGAGTATAGTTAGTGTGATATTGTAGTATTGTGTGCCACTTAAACGGCCTTGAACTCATTTCTTGATTATGGCAGCCAGTCGTCAGCAGCACCAGCAAACAGCAGCAGTGAGTCGAGCGAACACGAAAATCCAACCAGTCAGTGAGTCAAGTAAGCGAACAAAGCAAGCTAGCTAGAGCTAGCTTGCCAAGCAATTATCTCATATGATTATATTTGCTTAAGTGGTAGTAATGCTGCTCTCGTTGCAGTGGTGGTGGTAATGAGTAGCAGCAGCAGTTTAGAAGCTAAGCTTAAAAAAAAAAACATTTCAAAAATATAAAAATAAAACTGCTAAATACATTACCAAAATGGCAGCAACAAGAAATCAAACATTTTTTTATGTTTGTTGCTAGCCTGTCTGTCTTTGTCTACCTTACTTAGCAAAATCTTTTATATGAGCTTAGGCGATTGACAGATAGACCGATACAATCAGTACCTGCTTTAAGAGACAAAGCTTCATTTATATAAATGATTTTTTAAACATAATGACGTTATTTTGTATTTTTTTTAAATAATTATACTTTTTAACCATGAAATTAAAAATTTTAAAAATAAAAAAAATCTTAGCAGAACTTTTGGAGTTGACCTAATTTTTCTAACTTTTATTTTTATGGAAATAGGGTTTTGGTTTTTCTATACATTAAAAAAAACATAATTTAGTGAACTTTTTACAAAAATTGGAAAAATTGACAGATAATATCAGATATTGACAGCTTTTTGGAAATTGCCTCTTTTCCATCATCAGTGCTTTTCGATTGCCACACTTAATGTTTGTTGACTGGTTTCGGGAAAAAAATGGACAGATAATATCAGATATTGACAGATTTTGGAAATTGCCTGCCTTTTATCATCAGTGCTTTTCAATTGCCACACTTAATGTTTATTTACTGTATTCTGAAGTTGCCTCCCTTCCATCATCAGCGATTTTTGAATGCCACACTTTATGTGTGGTAGCTCAAAATCAGCAATTTTAATTAAATTTAATAAATAGAATACGGATATTTTAATTTTCATTTAAGCCCACTACAGAGTCGTAAGAAAATACGTATCTGAAATAATACGAAATTTTGTCCGCTTGTCAAAAAATCTTTAAGGAAATCCTTTGTGTATTTACACCATCATATCTTAAATATTATTAAAGCAAATACAACCCTGATCTAATGAAAAGCGTATACGTTTACTCATTTTTAGAGAAATTTCTAAAAATATGAATACGTATCCGCTTGTCATTTTTCAATCCGTGTTTCTCTTGGTTTTATACCGATTTGTATTTACACCATAATATTTTGACAAAATTTTTACTGATATTATTACAAATATTATAGTCTGAAGGCACCTTTAATAGCTGATTTTATTTTGTTTTGATTAGAACGTATTCCAAAAATTTAATTTAAAAATAAGAATTTGGGGGCCCGCTGAAATGTAAAAAGTCGCATGACAAGAAAAAAAATTTTTTTTTGTTATGATTTTATTGTTATAGGTAGTGTCCGACCGAATGCACCTTTTTGGCCAAAGTCGAATATTCGGATCAATTTTCACTATTCGGCCGAAACCGAATATTAAAAAATATTTATGTAGTAAAAATAAGAAAAAAAGTAAAATTCGACTTGGCGGAATACACACATGTATAAAAACGTTGTCTAGAATAATTTTATTTTGAGCAAAAAAAACTTTTTTTCAGACATTTTTGTAAAAAAAAAAAATTTTGAGCGTACATTGTTTTCGACCGGAAAATTTTTTTGAGTGTAAAAATTTATTTAGGTGCAAAAATACTTCGTAAAAAATTTAAGTGGCTTACTAATGTAATTCAAAGTGTGTTTAGTGGGATTTCTAACACGTGTGTACAAATTTTATACAATTATTCGGCCATATTCGGCCAAAAAATGTGGCCGAACCCGAAAAGTGGCCGAATAGTGCTTTTTGGCCGAAGCCGAAAGTGTGGTCATGGGTTATTGGTTAAAATTTTTTGTACGAATAATGTCCCAAAATCTAATACTTTTTCTAAACGAAAAAGTCTTAGAATCTCGGACTTTTTCTATAGGGAAAATGTCTCAGAATCTGAGACTTTTCCATTCGAAAAATGTATCAGAATTATGTCTCAGAATCTGAGACATTTTCTAAACGAAAAATTTTTCAGAATCTGAGACTTGTTCTTTACGAAAAATGTCTCAGAATCTGAGACTTTTTCTATACGAAAAATGTCTTAGAAACTGAGACTTTTTTATACAAAAAAAATGTCTCAGAATTTAAGACTTTTCCATACAAAAAAAAATCCAGAATCTGACTCATTTTCTATACGAAAAATGTCTCAGAATCTGAGACTTTTTCTATACAAAAAATGTTTTAGAATCTGAGACTTTTTCTATACGAAAAATGTCTCAGAATATGAGACTTTTCTA
This sequence comes from Pegoplata infirma, assembly GCA_963921195.1. NCBI lineage: Eukaryota > Metazoa > Arthropoda > Insecta > Diptera > Anthomyiidae > Pegoplata > Pegoplata infirma. The sequence goes on along the minus strand of OY992536.1, from coordinate 80,625,277 downwards.
TACGAAAAATGTTTCAGAATCTGAGACTTTCTAACGAAAAATGTTTCAGAATCTGAGACTTTCTACACGAAAAATGTCTCAGAATCTGAGACTTTATCTATACGAAAAATGTCTCAGAATCTGAGACTTTGTTGTTATAGAAATTATTGTTGTTATAGAAATTATTAAAAAAAAGGAAATTTAATTAAGGAATTTGTAAACATATCGAAATACGTTAAGCCGACTCTTAACGGTCCCAATGGCGTCTGGACCTAATGCGTCGACAGTTTGCCTCAAAGACGGTATTTGATCCGATTTCGGTATTTAAAAGCATGTTGAACAAATTTATCTGATAATGGATAATTTTGTAGGGTAATCGATGACTGTCAATTATAATTTTTTAATTAGAATATAATTTTGCCTCTTACTGTATTTTTATACCCTACACCACACTGTGGTACAGGGTATAATGAGTTTGTGCTGATGTTTGTAACTACCCGAAATATTGGTTTTAGACCCACTTTTAAGTATACCGATCGACTTTGAATCACTTTTTGAGTCGATTTAGCGATTCCCGTCCGTCCGTCTGTCTGTCTGTCCATGTAAACGGTGTAAACACGATACAGGTAGCAATTTTTAATCAATTGACTTGAAATTTGAAGCTTAAGCCTCTTTTGCCCCAAGGACGAAGCCTATTGAAATTGGAAAATCGGTCCATATTTAGACCTAGCCCCCATACAAAGGTCCTCTTTAGTTTTGGCTCAAATGACTCTAATAGCTGCATTTTAAATTTTAGTAGGTATCTTTTTGGAATTTGGCAGGTAATCATGTTTCATCCACAAAATTCACCATTCCGAATTTTAAAGAAATCGGACCAGTTCTTCTTATAGCCCCCATACAAACCACCTTCCCGATTTTCACATAAATCTCTCAAATTTCATGAAAATAGAAAATATTTAATTAAAATTCTGTTTGTGTATGTTAAACGCGTACTTTGATAACCTTATCAAATCTGATTATCATCGGACCATTTTTTGACTTAGGTCCCATGTGAAAATTTCGCCCGATATTCAGTTGAAGCGGTTTATTATCAACAAAAAGAAGTCTATTCCACTCAAATTTGATTAGTGAGTGCTTTTTACACTTATTAAAGATTTTACAAAATATAGATCTAATCAGTCCATGTTTGAACGTGGGACCCATTTTCCGGGAAACTCTGGTGTAGGGTATTATATGGTCGGTCTTGACGGACTATAATTTTCTTACTTGTTAAACTATAATTTTAGTTTTTCGCCTTATATCAAGTGATGTAAAAGCAAAAATATTTTAAAATTATCTCTTTATCATTCCTATTAGAGATGGGCGCTGGTCACGTAATTTGCGTGATTCACGTGAATCACGCGTGAATCACGCGTGAGTGTGAGTGATTTTCATTTCAATCACGTGATTGTGAGTGAGCGTGAGTTGAAAAAAAAATCTGAGTGAGTGATTAGTGAGTGAGTCGTTTATTTTTTGCGTGAGTTTGCGTGATTAGATTTTGCCCAAATTTTTTTTTAATTTTTTGTAAAAAATTTTTTTTGGAGTTTTTTTCTTTTTTTGGTAAGAAAATTTTATTGCGTGAGTAGATTTTGCGTGACTCACTCGTGATCGTGATTAAATCTGGCGTGATTTACGCGTGAGTGTGAGTAAGTTTTTTATTAGTCACGTGAATAGTGAGTGAGCGTGAGTAAACAACAAATTTGTGTGAGTGATTAGTGAGTGATTGGATTATTTTTTGCGTGAGTGTGAGTGAGTCAAAATCCACTCACGCGCCCATCTCTAATTCCTATTATTATTTATTTTGTTGATAATGTGTTTATTTATCATTTTGTTAAAACCTCAAATTGAAATTAGTTTACAAAAAAAATATTTGTCCGTCTGTGACAATCTACTCGAATGCTTTTGCTCGTTTTTTTTTTATCGAAGTTGGGTAACGGTATCGCTGTTGTATCGTTATCACTAGGGATGAGATTTTCATGCACTAAAAAATCGAAAATATGCGCTTAAAATATGCGCTAAAAAATTCAAAATATGCACTAAAAAACCTCAAAATATGCACTTAAAAATAAAATGTGTGCAATAAAAATCTTGTTTTCATAGGAAAAACTTCTTAAAAAGCAAAAAAGTAACCTCGGGTTTAAATAGTAGCGTTTAAAACTTTATATAAGCAAGATTTTTTAGAAATTAAGACAATCTATAGAAAAAATTTTAAAGAAAAAAAATAATTTTTCTTATTTCCAAAATAAATTTTTAAAATTTAAAATTAGTTTTTGAAACACTTAAATTTCAATTTGTTTTTGCTAATATATGCCAAAATATGCAAAAATATGCACTTAAAAGTTGGAAATATGCACAAAATATGCATTTAAAAGCAAAATATGCAAAAATATGCATTTTCACCAAAATATGCAAAAATATGCAATAACAAATCGATGCCATTTTAACGCAAATTTCTTGATTCGGAAAGATAATTGGTCGATATCGTTTTTAGACTATCGACAAAAAACATGCATTTGCATGGAAATCTCATCCCTAGTTATCACTAAAAATTGTTTCAATTATGCCATCGCACAGTGCCACATTTGGCTCATCTAGGACGACAAAAATCAAATTTTAATTATATTGACTTGAAATTCGGTATAAATGTTCGTTTTGACTTCGAAAATATATAATTTTCTTTTCAAAAATTTTTATTTTGTTAAAAGTTTAATAAAAAATAGAAAAATTTGCTTAAAAAAAAGAAAAGATATGACTTAAAGCATTTAAATATCTTTAAAAATTACCAAAAAAGAGTGGATAAATATCTCTTTTTGTTCAAAAGTTACAACAGTTTAAACTCGACTTAATTTATGCGATATAATGTACACTAGTTACAGGATTTTACAAGATGCAACTTTATGCACCCACCTGTTAGTAACGAACAGAATTATTTCCGTGCGATTAGGAATGTTCTATAATACATACAAGGTTAGGTTAGGGTGGCGGTGTACGATTTACACCTCGCATAGACCTTTTGGTCCATAGCAATACCACATTTTTTTTTTTTTATAATACATACAAAAATATCATGAAAATCGGGGAACTTTTTTTTTTTATTTTTGTCGCGCTAGATTGGCCAAATGTGGCACTGTGCATCGTGACCTCTTAAAAATAGTAACCGTTAAAAAAAAAAAAAACAAGTGAGAGTATTGAATTCGACTATGCCGAATTTTAAATACCCTCCAAAATATGCGTTTGTATTTTTTATATCCACGCCTACAAAAGAGGACGCTGAGGCGACATCTTTTTTGTAAATATATCGAAATGAATAAATAAATACAAAAAAAAAAAAAAATCCCCTGGGTTCAAGAATTTATACCCCATTCAATCAAGTTTTGATTCTAAAACTGCAATCCAAATTTTTCTAGCATGTTTCGTTTTCGAGTTATTCGCTTTCGAGATATTTGCTTTAAAAACTTTTTTTAACGCGAATATCAGGAAAATGGAACAACTAGAAAAATTTGAATTGCAGTTTTAGAATCAGAAGGTCCATTTTATATGAACTCAATTCCTATTTTTTTTTTTGAAAAAACAAGAGTAAGAGTATAGCCTCTACAAGTGAGTGCTTAATTTTTGATTTTTAACTTTTTGGCGAATATCTGAAAAACGGTACTTGCTGGAAAAATTTGGATGGAAGATTTGAAATCAGGAAAATCAGTTGGATATATTCAGAGCTTGGAAGAATTAATTCAATTTTTGAACGAATTCCATATTTAGTAATTCAATTTTGTACTCGATTGAATTAATTCTACTCTAAATTGTTTCATAGAGTTAATTCAACTTGGTCCATTCAGTAAAAGTAAGGTTCATTGAATTCAATTCTTTTTTATTGTTCTTTAAAATACATTCAAGAATTCATTCTTATTGAATTAATTCTTTACTGAATTAATTCAATTTGTTAACCATTCAGTAAGAATTGAAACATTTATTAACCATTCAGTAAGAATTGAAAAATATTTTCACCGTTCAATAAGAAAATAATTTTTTTTTTGCATAATGAAAAATAAAATTGTATATTTTTATCTCATTAAGAATACCGAACTTGCTTAAAATTAACAAAAAAATATGACCTTGACCTTTTATATTTTTTTTGTAAACTTTAAGCAAGTTCGGTTTCTTAATGAGTTCCCGTTTTTTACATATCGCTCCTTTACTTGTATAGTGTCATAATTCAAAAATTGCGTTTTTTGAGTTAATGATGCAGAATTATTCGTTATATCATGCTTTATATTTTGTCAAAAATTCATATTAATATCTTTTAAACTCACCGTTTGAGAAGAGTACACGCCATTATTACATTTTCTATGTACCGGCCTTTTTCAATTAAAAACCAGTTTCAATAGTAAACTTTAAACGTGTTTTCTGCAAAATCAAATATTTTGAGTTGTGACACTATACAAGTAAAGGAGCGATATATTTCTTCTTTTTCAATGAAAAATATACAATTTTATTTTTCATTTTGCAAAAAAAAAAAATATTTTCTTATTGAAGCGTGAAAATATTTTTCAATTCTTACTGAATGGTAAGCAAAATTTTGCGTTCTTACTGAATGGTTAACAAATTTTTCAATTCTTACTGAATGGTGAAGAAATTGAATTAAATCAGTAAAGAATTAATTCAATAAGAATGAATTCTTAGTGAGTGAATTCTTTGAACGTATTTTAAAGAACAATAAAAAAGAATTGAATTATTTTTCAGTGTTATTGAATGGAAATAAATACGAATTTATTCTATTCAATTCGATGTTAACAGTGAATTAATTCTATCGACTATAACTCAGAACGGAAAATTGAATTACGGAATTAATTCAATAAAATCTCTGGATATATTTTACTGACAGGTTTTTGTTGTCGAACAGTGTAATTATTTAACATAACTCGAAAACAGAATCAGCTAGGATTTTCGTGTTTACGATTTTTAAAGTGCCATTACCCGATTTTGTCAGCATTTTTACAAAACCTAAACTTGCTTGAAGAGGGGTGTGTACTTTGAACTTGTTTTGATAGTTTTTGATACCGTAGACCAGAGTCATAGAGTAGGATAACAACCCAGCAAAAATTGACATTACTAGTAATGGGTTTTGTAATCCGAATAAGATGTTAATCAGTACCCAGGTAGAAAAATACAACCGTTAAAACGCTTTAAAAGCGCTTTGTATGGTAGTACGAATGCTCTCAGACCAAACTGAAAACCATCCTCAGAGCGCTTTCAGACTGTCCTAATGATAACACCGTTAGACGGTTTATTTGAATCGTTTTTAAAGACATTTATAATAATGATTTTAGAACGCTTCGTTATAGCGCTTATAAAGCATTGCAAAAACAAAAATGTATCACTTTTGAAACGGTATGTAAAGCAATTTTAAAGTGCTTTATATGCAAAAAAAGCAATTTACAAGCATTTCAGATACAAAACCTAAAGTAATTTTCCATCAATTTAAAAACCAAATGAAAGTTTATTTTTGTTTTAATTTTTATTGTTTTAAGAAAAGATAAATATATTATTTTTTTTATAAAAAAATACTGTTTTTTTATACCAAAAACTAAATAGAATTTCGTTTAGTTATTCTCTCTTTTGCTGCCGCTAGCCAGCGGCTTGTTTTGGTCACGATAGACTTGTCGGACTCATTTTCAAATTGTAGAAGAAGGTGTTCTGCAACGGGAAAACAAAATGAGTTTATTAATATAATAGGTATATAGCATTTCTGATCTGACGAAAACTGCGATGTGTTTTTTTAAATCTTTTGAAAAGATCTAGAAATTTGCTTAATTTGATGCTTTCGCGGTAAGGCATACTTCACAAATATCAAAATAAAATTGAAAAGTTTCTATTAACATAAATTTTACTTTAAAAATATAACGCGAAGGGACGAAATTAGGTTGATACCTAAAATTGTTTTGTGAAAAACACATACATGTTTTGGTCAAAGATATATAGTTGTTGACCAGCATAATATTTTACCTTTCAATTCATTAAAAACTTTAGTGATGCTAAAATTTTTTTTCGAAACTCCTTTAGTCGGTTTTCCAACGCCGCTAAACATTTGCTGTAAACCTGGGGACATTATAACGGAAAGGATACTTCCAATGGCCTCATATAATGAGTCGGCCTTACATTTAAACCGCATCAGGTCACGCTGAATAACAAAATAAAAATTAGTAATTTTGATTCAAATGTAAATATAGAAAAATACATACCAGTGAATTGCAAAATTGCTGATCAGTTTTAACCTTGTTGTCAAACTCCTCAAACTTAACTAAATCTGTTATGGGGTCGTCTAGAGTTAATTCGCTTTTAATGTCGGCTTTTTGGTCGCGTAAACCATATTAAAAAAAAAGTATTTTAAAAAAATGTTGTAAAAAAAAATTGTATTCCTAACCAAAATAAATTTGGAGAAAAAGTAATCTCAAAAAGCTTTTTCAAAACGTTCATAAAGCCCCAGCAAAAACTAGGTAATGTGTTGTGAAAAGTAATGACTGCCAATTACATTACTTATAACAACTACTCATTACCCACTGCATTACTTTAGTCCAAAAAGCAACTAGTGGCTTATATTGTAATATGTAAGTACTTATTTGCAATAATATAAATAATAAGTTATTGAGAATGTTAAAAATAAATACTTATTTGCAGGTTCACTTCGGAAATTAAGTCCAATCAGAAAAAAACAATATTTGTTTTACCTTTTTAGCTTAAAGTTTCGCGAAAACGAATAATCTAATGATAAATAGTTATTTCAAACTTTGTTTGCAACTATTTATTTTATTCTTTATAAGTAACTACTTATTTTACTCGTTATAGGTAAGTAGTTATTTATCTCCCTACTCGTAAGCTTGTAGGCACTAATTATTTTTGTCTCACGGCCTTTATAGAATAAGTAGTGTTTCATGCAATGAATAAGTACATACCAATAATTATTACTAATTACTATACTCATTACTAGTAATGCAAAAATTTGCTGGGGCGTTATGAAATAATGCTTTAAAAATGCTTTATTTTTTATAAGTCATGACTTTTATTTTTACCGTCATGAATTGCTATTTTTTTATTACCGTCATGAGTTTCTACTTTGGAGTGCTTTAAAAACGCTTTTTTTTATAACCGTCATGAATTTCTACTTGGGTAGTTACTTATTGAATGAAACACTAATTATTTTAACAAGGGCGTGAGACAAAAATAAGTAGTGAAGAGTATGGAGATAAATAAGTAGTTACTGACTCGGATTATTAATATGGAGTAAAAACCCATTACCAATAAGAAGTAAAATAATTAGTTAATTAAAACATTTAAAATTTAACTTGTTTTTACTAAAACTTAAAAATTACGTAATTTTTATTAAGTTTTTAAGTATTTTTTAAGTTAATTGATTTGTAAAGGTTAAAAACTGCAAGTGCAAGGAGATATTATTACTTAGAAGTGCTTTTATAACATATTACTGAAAAGTAGTTACTTTTGGGCTTAAAATAATGTTAATAATAATGGGTACTCATTATAAATAATGTACTTGATAATGATTACTTTTCACAACTCATTACCATGTTTTTGCTGGGAAATGGCGTTTGAAAAAGTAGTAAACAAAAACCATATGGTATTGTTAACGAAATTTTATCACAAATCGAAATGTGAGCGAGATGGAAGATACCAGTTTTACAGTGAGAATGCAGATTGTTTTTTGTCTCTCTTTGCTTTACGTTTGAACTTTAGTTTGGCATTGCCGGAATTTTCCAATTATCTTTGGTGATGCCAGATCTACAAAACGGTCGATGTATTACTTTATAACTTTGCCGTAGACGATAAGCAATGGTTTTGCTACCTAAACGGTTTGAAATTTGCTACCGTTACCGATTGAAAACTGTTAACGTTATTTTTAAAATACTTTCACCGATTAAAACCCGCTGTTACCGTGTTACTAAAAAAACCGCTACCTTTGTTCTCAAAATACCGTTATTCATGAACTGATACATAATTACCGTTATTCATAAACTGATACATTATTACCGTTATTAGTTTTAAATACCCTTATTCATTTCGGTACCCAACCTTGATTTTTACTGATATGATTGTGTATTTATGTTTTTATTTATTTTATTTTTTTCATATGATTCCCTTTTGTATTTTTTTTTCTACTACTCATTTACATTTTATTTTTCTTATTGTTATAATTCTCATATTCGAAATGAAAAAAAAAAAAATATATACATACAATATCTTCCAACACATTTATTTGTATCTATCAGCTGCGAATATGAAAAGCAAAGTATATAACTTAAAAATACAAAACAAAATATAAACAAACTATAAAATACGACAAAAAAATACATATAATAAATTCAATAATAAAAAAAAAAACAGCTGATTTCAACATGTTCTTGTTTGATTGTTTTTATTTTGTGTTCTCTTGTTTTCTATCTCATTTACACTCAGTGTCTCGAGTATCTGTATCTATAAAATACTACTCACTCTCAATTTTTACATGTTGTAACAAGTTTTACTTTTATTTATTTTTCCTTGACTTACCTTTTATTCCAATATACAACACTACTTGATTATATTTAATGCTATATATGAAAAAGATACGTAAATATGGGGGAAAAAAATACTCAAAAAATCAACTGAGTATTGTATCTTTAAGATGCTTTACTCAAAATTTGTTTGCTCTTTCCCCCAAATGAGTATTGAAACTTAAAATATACTTTACTCAATTTTATATAGGTTTGCTATTTTCTTACATCTTTTCTCTTTTTCTTGTGACACTTTTTTTTTATTTTATATATGAGTATGAGTATTAAAACTTCAAAATATTTTACTCAAATTAATTTACTCTTTTTCCTTCTATGAGTTTTTTTCTCTCAATTCTCATTTAGTTTATTTTATTTTCGTTATATTTTCTTGCTTTTCCCTTCCCTCTCTTTGATTCCTTTATGATTTTATGTATTTATGAGCATTTTATTTTTCTCTTTCTCTCATTTTGAGTTGAGTTGTTTTGTCTTGTTTCCTTTGTCTGTTTTTCTTTTCAAAATTTTTTGTTTCTTTATTTCATTTTCCAATTTTGCTGGTCATTTGCTTTTTCAATTTAAACAGTTATAGATACAACTTTACTTGAATATTGTGTGTTCTTATTGTCAGAAAATTATTTTTAATTAAATTTTGTAAATTTCTGGTGTTTAATAATAAATAAATTGAATCATTTTCAAGGTGAAAATTGTTTAAATAAATTTTTGTTAAATTTTTTTTATTAAGAATCTTAAAAAAAAATTTAAATTTATCATACAGTTATTTTTGGAAGACATTTTGAAAAAAAAAAATAAAACCTCCCCTAAAATAATTACGTTTTTTGTTCATAATCGATGTCACTGACCTATTTGTATGCACAAGTTAATATTTACAATCACAAGTATTTCTTACTAAAGAATAAATGTGCCTGCCGTGTCATGACTTTGAAATTTGATCCTACCTATAGGGTCTGATTTAGTTTATCGTTTAACAACGAGTGTCTAAAGCAATTTTTATGAAAAATATTAACACGCCTAAATTTAAAAAAAAAAATCCGATCAAAAATGATGGGAGTTTTCGTTTTCACGGTGTACTAAAAACAAAGAGAAGTTGCACAAAATGGTTCTGATAACGGGTTTCAAAGTCTGTAAGAGGAAAACTTCTAGCTGATCCTTTTCGTTGGATATCGACAATTAAATATTTGAACCCTTGGAAACTCATCAATCAATTGCCTTGCTCGTCTTCGGTTGAGTACAACTGCCTCTATACTGGGCATGGGCAGTCTATAACTTGTTGCCATCTTTGTTGATGTGCGCCCAGATCTTTGAGATCTCCGATGTTGTTGAAATTGCGTTCTAAACTATCTGATATGGAATTTATTTCTTGCATCGCCAGGTGTTCTTTGGCAGGTGTTCTTTTGAAACTCATACAGTTGAAAAATACGTGCCGAACGGAATTGTCACAGATGTGGTTTAAGAGTTTTTCTCTTAAGTCATAAAACGAAATAATTTTTTAGATTATTTCATGCAATAGAACTGTGATTTTTAAAAGTGATTTCAATCCGATAAAATTTAAAATATTGGCAGGTCGTTCATGAATCCACAACGAAATTCGATTGGAAACGAAATTTAATTCCGTTTCCAATTTTCGAAGCGTTCATGAAACAGTGACGAAAGTGGTTTGTTCGAAAAAAATATCTATTTCGTTCGAACTTAGCGGAGACACATTTTTTTGTTGTAAATAAATGTATTTACAAAATACGACTCTGTATTTGCAAATACAGAGTCGTATTTTGTATCAACTCTGTTAGAAAGTCAAAGTCAGAGTTGTTATAATATGGCAGTTATAATATGGCAAATAACAAACTGTCAAGCATTTCTTTTGAATTAAATTTTTTTTAGTTATTGATCCATTACGGTAAGGAGTTTTATACAAAAGCATAACCCATACTAAGGATCTGGCATTACTTTTGTTTGAAAAAATACCAGTTTCTTCTACATATTTCATTGGCTCAGGATAAATATCTTTCACACCAAAGAATTTGCTTTTTAAAAGGCATCGATTCGTTAATGCACATTTTTGCATATTTTGGTGAAAATTCATGTTTTGCATATTCTGCTATTAATCAATAAATTTGGGTCATAATTTGTATAAAGATTTAGCTTATTTTTTCTTTGTTATGAACTATTTTTAAAACATCGGTAACTTGCTGCCCAACTGGTCTCTTATTAATTTTTGCGCCCAATTTTGAAATCGAAATACTTGTCCGACTAAAGATTTTTTTTCGTTAATAAGCTAAAGTGTGTATGATACTTTTTTAAAAAATTGTATCAAAGGTTTTCTGCAAGAAACTTGAAAATTCAAAATTATTGTTTGGAAGTTATTAAATTTTTTGTAGAAAACCCTTTGAAAAAGTTAATGAAAAAATGAAGTTTCATACACACTTAACAAAAGCCTTGTTGTGTCTATTACAACTTTTCAATTCACAATGTCCGAATCACATGAAATCCAATTTAGTGTTCTGTTGTTTACGTTTTCATTCAAAGTTAAAATCGAATAACTGAAATTTTAAAATTATAGAGAAAAAAGTGCATTCGTTTTACTTTCACGGAAGTGAAATCTGGAACACCAAAAAATTCGGAAATTTTCATTTTCACATTTTTTAATGTGAATTACTTTTTTGGAACAGCGGACAAAGTAAAATAATATTGAAAACAAGTTAGTGTTAAATTCGGCTGTGCCGAATATTTTATACCCTCCAAAATGTAAAAAAAATTAAAAAAAAAATTGTTAGGGGCGTTTGTTTTTTGTGGGGGGTGATAGGGTCAGTGGGGGACGTTGGGAACACCTTCCCATCCCGATAAATATACCAAATGTTTCATTTATTTAACAAAAATACAAAAAAACATGTAAAAAAAGTGAATTTTTTCAGAGGTTGGTTGAGTTCTTCAAGGGGGAACTTTTTTCCCCTGGGCCGATTTTGCCCATTTACGAACTTAACCTGCCTAGGACCATAATACATATTCGTGCCAAATGGCAGGAGGCTAGCTCTTTTATTTTGGACTGCATCGTGCCATCTACAGACGGACGGACGGACGGACATTCACAGAATGTCTTAGAATCGATCATGGATCAATAATATATATACTTTATGGGGTCCCCGACCGATATTTCGATGCATTACAAACGAAATGACAAAGTGAGTATACCCCCATACTGTGGTTGGAGGGTATAAAAACTGAAACAAATGTTAGAATGTATGGACATTTTTTTCCAAAAAAGTATAAATGCACTTTTTTTACTGCATATTTTTACAGTTTTCAGTTTATATTTTAGGCGCTTAAAACACAAATCCATACGCTATATCGGGATTTATTTCCACAAACTCATGAAGAACTAACTGTATTTTGCTCATTAATTTTGTGCCTTCCCCTTACAAAATAAAAAAAGAAAAAAATATTTTTAAAAAAATTCTAAAACAAAAAAAAACATGTTACCTACATTTTTTTATTTAACTTTTGTTTTTAAATTTTTTTAATTAATTATTTCCAACTTTTCTTACAAATCCCTGAAGCAAAACGTTAACGAAAATTTTCCAACTGTCAAACCAATTGAATGGAATTCATGAACGCACATTTTCGTTTTCGAACGGAAATTTTCTCATTTTTTCTTTGATTGGAATTGGATTGGATTCATAAACACACACAGCTGATTTCCGTGAAAAAGTGTTGTCAAACCAATCCGCATTGGTTTCATAAACGACCCGATTATGTCGTTTTCGCTGTCGATAATTCCAGTCATAGCGATAGTAAAATTGCCATTTTCCAGAATTTATCGAAAAACTATCGTTATTTTACGCGATTACGATATTGTTTCGATACAAAAATGTGACATAATTTGCGCTATCGAAATTTCCAGGAATGATTATAGCAAAATCGCCTAAAATTCAAAAATGGTATCATAATTTTAACGTCAGGTGATACCGTAATCCTTATCATACAGGTGATATTCGGCCTTATTATGAGTGTCGTTGTCGTCTCGTAAACAAGGCGTTTTCTTAAATCGGTATTATGAGTGTCGAAAAACGACAAAAATGCAACACTGTTAGCAATTCTATTACATATTTCGGTACCATGAGTGTCGTTTTCAAATGTCAAAAATTGCAAATATTGTCGTTTTAAGTTTTTGTTCACGACAATCGGCCTTATTATGAGTGTCGTTGTCGTCTCGTAAACAAGGCGTTTTCTTAAATCGGTATTATGAGTGTCGAAAAACGACAAAAAAGCAACACTGTTAGCAATTCTATTACATATTTCGGTACCATGAGTCTCGTTTTCAAATGTCGAAAATTGCAAATATTGTCGTTTAAGTTTTTGTTCACGACAATACAAAAAACCTTTAAAAAAATAGATTTAATCAAGGAAGATTAATTATTCCATAGATTGTATTAAACAAATGGGTATTTATAACATTAAAAAACTTTTTTATAATCATGTATTTTAGGGCTAAAGTCTAGTTGGCAAGCATTTCTCTGATCCAAAAAAAAAATAATATTACGGATAGAAATTTTAGTGCTGTGTCCAACAAAGAAAAAAAAATTGTCGGCGGCCCATGGTTCCCGAGTTATGGGCCTCCAAAGTTCGGAAATCGAATTTAATATATCTTCTCCAATAATGGTCCGATCAGACAAAGATTGGTTTCATTCGAAAGCTTATTAAAATGCCTTTAATTTGACATTTTAAAAAATTTGGATTTATTAACCCATTGTGGCACAACACCAAATTTTTGATTTTTAAACAAAAGTTTTTGGAGAAAATGCGTTATATTTCAAAATTAGGCCTTATTAAGGCATCTATTAATACAACCAGATTTAAAGCTTATATATTAGGCTTTCATTTGAGCTTTCATTGGGCCTTTTAACCCTTATAGAACCGGAGTTATTGACTGTTAACTATTGACCCCGCTTATATTCTAGCACAACAAAAAAAAACTTTATTTAGTGAAGCCGCTAAATTAATTTGTGGAGTTTCAAATCCCTACGACCGGCCGAAGGCCCTCTAGGCAGAAAAACTTTTAAGGCAAAAAAACTATACAGAGGTCTGGTATGCATATTTAAATATGTTTTCGAATGTTTAAACGTTAATAACTCCGGTTCTATAAGGGTTTAATGGTCAAATGATAGCTCAAATTAAAGCTTAATATCTAAGCTATAAGTCTAGTTATAAAAATAAATACCTTAATACTGCATAATTTTAAAATTTTATGCATTTTCTTCAAAAACTTAGGGTAAAAAATCTTAAATTTAGGATTGTGCCACAATGGGTTAATGAATCCAAATTTTTTAAAATGTCAAGTTAAAGGTATTTTTATAAGCTTTTGAATGAAACCAATCTTGGTCTGATTGGATCATTATTGGAGAAAATATATTAAATTCGTTATCCGAACTTTGGAGGCCCATAACTCGGGAACCATGGGCCGCCAATATTTTTTTTTTGTTAGACTCACCTAAATCATCCCTATTTCTAAAAAAAAAAAAAATTGGACCAATGTCTGCCAACTAGACTTGTTCCATGTTTTTAATACCACCAAACTTGTGTTTTTGACAGTTTCTATAACCAGGTAGTTCAAAAATGTTTTAAATCGTAAGAATTTTGAATCAATCTGTTGTTTTCTATTTCAAAAAAGTCTATTACAAAAACGTCGTTGTCGTAAATTTTACATGATACCAAAGAATTTTAAAAACGACAACGACTACGACAATTGTCGAAATTAAAAAACGACACTCATAATAAGGCCGAATACAAAAAACCATTAAAAAAATAGATTTAATCAAGGAAGATTAATTATTCCATAGATTGTATTAAACAAATGGGTATTTATTAGGGATGTCGCGAATAGTGTATTCGGCATTTTACCGAATATTTACTATTCGGTATTCGGCTTGAACCGAATACGAATACTGCCGAATAGTTTGAATATTCATACGCCTGTATTTTATCTATGTAAAAAATTGGAAAAAATTACCAGACTAAAAAACAACAACGCTTTTTTTGACACTATTTTTTCTGTTACCTTAACAATTCGAATTTTAATCAAGTGCTCAAGTTTTTTTTTGTACAAAAATCAAACTTAAATGACTACAAAAAAGAGTCAAACATAAATAAAGTGTTTTTTTTAACAAATTTAAATTTTGCCGAATATTCGGCAAACTGTTACCGAATATTTATTTAACCGAATATTCAAAAAACATGCCGAATATGCCGAATACCGAATAGTGACGAATATTCGCGACATCCCTAGTATTTATAACATTAAAAAACTATTTTATAATCATGTATTTTAGGGCTAAAGTCTAGTACGCAAACATTTCTCTGATCCAAAAAAAAAAAATATTACAAATAGAACTTTTAGTGCTGAGTCCAACAAAGAAAAAAAAAATTGTCGGCGGCCCATGGTTCCCGAGTTATGGGCCTTCAAAGTTCGTATATCGAATTTAATATATCTTCTCCAATAATGGTCCGATCATACCAAGATTGGTTTCATTCGAAAGCTTATTCAAATGCCTTTAATTTAACATTTTAAAAAATTTGGATTCATTAACCCATTGTGGCACAACACCAAATTTTTGATTTTTAAACAAAAGTTTTTGGAGAAAATGCATTATATTTCAAAATTAGGCCTTATTAAGGCATATATTAATACAACCAGATTTAAAGCTTATATATTAGGCTTTCATTTGAGCTTTCATTGGACCCTTTAACCCTTATAGAACCGGAGTTATTGACTGTTAACCATTGACCCCGCTTATATTTTAACACAAAAAAAAACTTTATTTAGCGAAGCCGCTAAATTAATTTATGGAGTTTGAAATCCCTACGCCCCACAGTGGCCGAAATGGCCAATCTAGTGGCGCTTAATTCGGAAATGTAAAATAATAAAGACTAATGCTTATTTGCGATTATAAAATTTAAAAAGAATTAATTTTTAAACAATGGTTTGTATGAGGCCTAGAAATTAAAATGGTCCGATTCCATTAAAATTTAGAGCGATTGTTTATGAATATAAAAAAACATTTATTGGTCGAATTTCAAGAGGATATATTGAATACTATTGTTAGGGGTATTTAAGTAAAACTTGAAGGGGACATTTACATGGGGGCTATGGGTTAACATGGATTGATCTTGTCAAAACTTAACAGGTTTTGTTCTTGCGATAAAAGAAACATAAATTTCAAATTTCAGCCAAATCGATTGAAAATTGTGGTCTGTATCGCGTTTATACTGTTTATTTGGACAGCAGATGGACCCTAAAAAACCGAGCAACTTGCGCGAACTAGCACGCCATACTGAAACGTCACAACAAAAATAACCCATAATAATAAACAATACAGGAATTGGACCGAATACGATCGAATTTCAAAAGTTGCAGTCCATGAAACTATAGTTAATATCACAAATGTAAACTCCTATAATGAACTAATAATAAACTAGATACACACAGGCCACAAACATTTATTTTTTAGTTAAAACATACCTTTTACTTTCAATTAAAACTTTTTGGCTCCAAATGTGTAAACAATTGACTTAAAAGTATCAAGAAAAACTCACTGAGTAATTAGGCCCCAAATTCCTTTAATACACTTGCTGCAGAAAATGTATATTTGATAGCTTACAGCTGTGCGAATATTAAGAGAAAAACAAAAGTGAAAACGTTAATTTTCTCTGTAAAGTATAGGTAATCGATACAGTGCAAAACATTTATCAGTTTTAATTTTTTAATTTTGACTAAAACGCCGCTAGATCAGTGATTTCGGCCACAGTGCGCCCGGCCGAAGGCCGGCTAGGCAGAAAAACTTTTAAGGCAAAAAAAAAAACTGCACAGAGGTCTGGTATACATATTTAAATATGTTTTTGAATGTTTAAACGTTAATAACTCCGGTTCTATAAGGTTAAATGGTCAAATGAAAGCTCAAATAAAAGCTTAATATCTAAGCTATAAGTCTAGTTATAAAAAAAAAATGCCTTAATAATGCATAATTTTAAAATTTTATGCATTTTCTTCAAAAACTTTGGATAAAAAATCTAAAATTTAGGATTGTGCCACAATGGGTTAATGAATCCAAATTTTTTAAAATGTCAATTTAAAGGTATTTGTATAAGCTTTTGAATGAAAACAATCTTGGTCTGATCGGATCATTATTGGAGAAAATATATTAAATTCGTTATCCGAACTTTGGAAGCCCATAACTCGGGAACCATGGGCCGCCAAAATTTTTTTTTTGGTATACTCACCTAAATCATCCCTATTTCTAAAAAAAAAAAATTGGACCAATGTCTGCCAACTAGACTTGTTCCATGTTTTTAATACCGCCAAACAGGTGTTTTTGACAGTTTCTATAACCAGGTAGTTCAAAAATGTTTTAAATCGTGAGAATTTTGAATCAATCTGTTTTTTTCTATTACAAAAATGTCGTTGTCGTAAATTTTACATGATACCAAAGAATTTTAAAAACGACAACGACTACGACAATTGTCGAAATTAAAAAACGACACTCATAATAAGGCCGATTTTCGATATCATTTATCGTTATTTGGTTTATGGTAAAATAATGGATATTAGTAAAATAATTATTATAAGCTAAAAATAGCCGCTTATGTAAAAAAATTTTACAAAAATATGAGCTCGATCGGCTGAAAAAAAAATATGTCGTGCGATACATCTTATTTAATAACTTTATGCTCTGAACACGAACATCAAAAAATGTTTAAAATACATAGGTCAAAAGATTTTTGAGATATCGCTATTTGAAATTTACAAAATATTACGGTATTTTCCTAAGTTTAAGAAATGTTTTCAAAAAGATCTCAAGATTTTGTTTCTGTGATACTTTCATAAAGCTTTAGACACACTTTCATTTAAACTTAAAGGGAGCCAAATTTTATGATTCTGGGTCGTAACCCCTTCAATCCAAAACTTTAATCGACGGATTTAGATCAAATTAAATTTAACAGAAGTTCTTCTTAAGCTCTGCAAAAGTGTCAAAGAAAACGAAATTTTGAGATTTATTATAAACAATTTCTTGAACGTAGGAAAAAGCAGACATTTTTTTCCAAATTTCATACGATGTCTCGAAAACCATTCGACCGATTTTAAAATTTTATAGAAATTCGTTTCAGTGCATCAAATCGACCTCTGATTTTGAAACAGAAGAGTTTTTAATTTTCTTATACATTGCGGGTCCTCCTGATTGTCATAAACCCTTTAAAAAAGTAAATCCGCGCATGGGTATTCAAGTCTGGGTCCAAGCTACAAAATCGCTTTGAATTGGGTGATTTTCGGTTTATTAAAAAACAAAAGATGGTGGAACCAAGGAGAGAAATAAAACTGTTTATTGCACTTATTCTAACAAAAATTCTATGTTCCACAATTTTTTTTTAAACCGACTTCTTTTATTTTCAAAATTCGTGCTTTTGACAAGTTTATGCAAGATATTTCGGAACACGTAAAACACTGCAAATTTTTGAGGAAATATCTTAAAATATTTCAAAAGGATACCTATTAAAATACGATCACTAAGATAATTTAAGTCAGATTTTAATAGGGGGTCTGCACATTAGGGTGGGTCGATGAAATGCATATTTGCGAATCTCGTTAACTAGTAGCAAAAAGTCGGTGCGCATTTTCGAGCTGATAACGGGAAAAATCATAAAAAAAATTTAGGAGGGTACTTTTAGTCCTCTACAAGCGGTTTTAGTTCGCGGTTTTTGGAAAAAAATATTTTTTTTTATTAAGAAACAAATTCCAAAAAAAAATTTAGCTGATCAATTTTGGTCCATGGAAGCATTTCAAAAGCCAGAAAAGTTAGATTTTTATATAAAAAAAATATATTTTATTTCAAAATGGCACTCAAATAGGGCATAAGGCCGATTTAAGAACAGGATCAAAAAAAAAATTGGCTGGTATTTGTAGTTTTCGCAAAGTGCAAAAAATTAGCAATTGCAAAAAAAAATCAAAACGAGTATCAAAAAATTGATTAAATAAAGCGTATTTAGAAAATAAAATCAAAAAGTAGGTAAGCGGATCAATATGGTCCATGGATGCATTTTAAAAATCTGTAGAGTATAAAATGCATTTATTTACCATACCATTAGCTAACTTTTTTTGATTTTATTTTCTTAATACGCTTTATTTTACCAAATTTTTGATACCCATTTCAATTTTTTTTTTATTTTTGCTGTACTTAATTCGGCCTTATGTACCATTTGAATGCTTTTTTGAAATAAAATATATTTTTATACCCTCCACTTAGTGATAGAGGGTATATATAAGTTTGTCATTCCGTTTGTAACTCATCGAAATATCGGTCTGGGACCCCATAAAGAATATATATTCGTGATGCCCAATCGATTTTAAGACATTCTAGCGATGTCCGTCTGTCTGTGGAAAATGCTATCACGGACAAAATATTTCACTGAGATGATTGAAACTTAACATATTTATTGGAAGTTCTCCCGAGAAGTTTGGTATTGCATTTGAGCGATATCGGTTCAGCGGTTCAAAAGTTATGAACGAAAATGTAAGCACACCTCAAAAATTTCAGTACATTCAACATAACCTAAAAAATACAAAAGGCTTTAATTCGGCTTCTGGTTGACATATGTGAACATAATTGAACACCAAATGGTATTTAAACAAGTATAAATTAAAAATCTGTGATATAGAAGTAATATGTTTTTGAATTTAAATTTATGTTTTATATTAAATGTTAAATGTAAACGGTTTTTCTTTTAAATGTAACAACTTTAAATACTACGACCCCTGATGAAGTCGGCATATACCGACGAAACGTTGGGAAAATTGTAATGAAAATTTTGTTTTAATTACAAAGAAAACGTTTCCAGCAAAACTTTGGTAATGGGTAGTGATTATATAACACATTACCAGGTAATGTATATACCTTATTTGTAGCATTATTTTAGGATGTCTTACCAAACATTTGTTCCACAACGTATTATTTTAAAGTGAAAAATAATGCATTAAGGAGTGAGATCATAAAAATGTTAACACACATTTTTGCCTACAACTTTGGTGTAAAGCTTCCAAAATTTTTTTTTTTCGGCAGTTTACATTTTAAAAATATGTCAGTTAATAAATTAATTTACATCATGAGTTTTAATTTGCAATTTTTTACACAATGGACGATGAAAGAAAAGTGCGTTCAAAAATAATTAAATATTTTCAACAAAACTAAACATGGACATACAAAAAAATTGCCAAAGAAACTAATGTATGCCGCCAAACAGTTTCAAAAGTGGTAAAAAGGTATCTGGAACACCTAACAATTGAAAGGAAGCCGGGAACAGGAACAACGACTGGTTATCGTAACATTGGTAAGGCATATAAAGTTAAAAGCATCCTTAAGAGAGCTCCTAACACATCTGGCAGAAAAACAGCTCGGTTAGCCCAATGCTCAGACTTTTTTGTACGTAAAGTGAAACGTAAGGCGGGACTAAAGTCCTACAAAGTTCAAAAAGTTCCCGATAGAAACGCTTTTAAAAATTTGGAGGCCAAAACCAGAGCTAGAAAATTGAAATCAAATTTTATAAAAAAATACAACTGTTGTGTAATGGACGACGAAACTTATGTCCTGGCTGATTTTGCGCAGCTCCCTGGTCAAGAATTTTATGTTTCCGATGTTCGAGGAAATGTTGCGGAAAAATTTCGGTCAAAAAAGCAAACGAAATTCCCCAAAAAATTCCTAGTATGGCAAGCCATATGTAGCTGCGGCCAAAGAAGCCAGTTATTTGTGACATCTGGCTCTATAAACAGCGAAATTTATATCAAGGAGTGTTTGCAGAAGAGACTTCTTCCGTTCTTGAGTCAGCACAATGTATCCACTTACTTTTGGCCCGATTTAGCATCTTGTCACTACAGCAAGAAAGCGCTGGAGTGGTATAATGATAATAATGTGGTTTTTGTACCAAGAGAGGCAAATCCACCAAACTGCCCGGAGCTCAGGCCAGTGGAGAGATATTGGGCTCTTGTTAAAAAAGAATTAAAGGGCACAAAAAAGGTCTCCCAGGACATGCAAGATTTCAAACGTAGATGGACCACCTGCTCTAAAAAGGTGACAGAAACTACCATAAAAGCCTTAATGGGAGGGTTTCCGGAAAAAGTGGATAACTTTGTTCGTAGTGGTTAGAGTTCCATGCGGTTTTTTTGTTATGATTTTGTATTAAATTTTATTTAATAAAAATTTGGTTTGAAGTCTTAAAATTCAGTAGTCTGTTTTTTATTTAACTTTATGTGTGTTAACATTTTTATGATCTCACTCCTTACTAATAATTTGCTATGTAATGCATGATTATTGGAAAAAATGTATTTCATATTTATTATTTCTAAACATTAAATCATGGATGACTTATATTTGGTTACATTATGTATTATTTGAAAGTTTGAAATAATGCATTATTTATAATTGGATGCATAATGCATTACAATAACATAAAAAATAATTATTTTATAAAAAAATGCATAAGTTTGAACTAGAGATGGGCTCATGACAGGAAATTTCTAACGACACACGAGCATATTTTATCTACTTACACTCACATACAATCACGTGAGTAAATTTAATACAAAATTACTTTTTCACTACTCGTAACACCTTATATATTATCTTCTGGTATGCTATATTATTTCATTTCTCGTAACCTATAAAATATCATATATTTTACACCTTACTCGTATTCTTTGTTATAAATTTATGACTTATTTTATACCTTACTGGTATTCTTTGTGATAATGTGGATGCATTACTTTGAGTCTCATCGCCTGTTAAAATCATCAATGCTGCAATGTATAAAATAAGAGATCCTATACCTTATTTTATACCTTATTTGGTAATCTAAGTTTTGCTGGGTTAGGCCTTATTAGCTTAAAAACAACACAATTTGGAAGTACGAACATATTTTTTGACCAAAAAAGAAAAAAATCGCGGACTTTTTTTTTACCAAATTTTTTTTTCGCGGAATTTTTTTTTTTTCAAAAGTAATTTCCTTTAAAATAAAGTTTTTTGCAATAATCTTTTTGAAATTGTGGAGGGTATCAATACATTCGGCAAGGCTGAATTTAACTTTTTTACTTGTTTTTATATAAAAATCTAACTTTTCTGGCATTTGAAATGCTTCCATGGTCCATGGACCAAAATTGATCAGCTAAAATTTTTTTGGAATATTTTTTTCTTAATAAGATTTATTTTACAAAATTTTTCAAATTTTTTTAAAAAAAAAAAATATTTTTTTCAAAAAAGCCCGACCTAAAACTCCTAAAATTTTTTCATAATTTTTCGTTATCAGCTCGAAAATGCGCACCGACTTTTTGCTATATGTTGACGAGATTCGCAAATACGCAAATCATCGACCCAGCCTACTGCACATGCACCATTTTTTTGTGTAGGGTACTTAAATCCTACTAAGAATTTCCGCAAATCGATTTTTAAATACACTGTATTGTTAAATTTTTTAGCTTACATTTGTAGTTGAAAACGATTAAAATCGTTTTAATTTACGAAAAACTAACACGCAATAACTGTAAAACTTCTGAGTGTACGCCAGTTAGCTTTTGAGCTTTCAATACATTGACTTTTTCTTGCCAAAGTTCAGAGATATTATTTCTTCAAAGTACTGGATATAAACGGAAACAATCGAAACAAAACGCGTGTTAACACTCAAAAAAATATTGTGTGTAGTTGAGTTTTGAACTCACCCTCAAATATTCTCTTATAAAAAGAGTTTTAAACTCATTAAAAAAAATATATACATTAGAGTGTCCCTTATTTTGGAAATGTTGGAAATGTTGAGACGGTACCCCCTCATTTTTTTCCTTTTGACTAAAAAATAACTCAGGAAAAATTTTACGCCCCTACGACCACGCCTTCCCTACGCGACGGGGCCGTAAAGAGCGGGGCCTTAAAAATCATTTTTCCATACAAAGCAAAAATTTTTTTTTTTGATTTTTAATTTTTTTGTTATTAATTGTAATTAATTACTTGATTAGCTTATTCACGACAAAAAATTTGATTTTGGTGGGATGAGGCTTTCAGTTCTAAAAAATTTTTCGAAAAAAAAAATTTAGAGCTTTTGGGGTCCTACAGTAAAAATTTTTTAAAAAATATTTTTTTTTAGTTTTGACAAGCAACCGTTTTAGTTGAATTGTTGCTTTAAATGATATATTTTCATAAAAAAATATTATTCCTATCTGTGACATCTTTATCGTGATCTAAAAAAGGGTAAAAAATGCATTTTTGATGTTTTTCGGTACACGATCAAGATGTCACAGATATGAATAATATTTTTTTATGAATATATATCATTAAAAGCAACATTACAACTAAAACCGTTGCTTGTCAAAACTAAAAAAAAAAAAATTTTAAAAATTTTTACTGTAGGACCCCAAAGGCTCTAAATTTTTTTTTTCGAAAAATTTTTTAGAACTGAAAGCCTCATCCCACCAAAATCAAATTTTTTGTCGTGAATAAGCTAACCAAGTAATATTATAATTAATAACAAATAAATTAAAAATCAAAAAAAAAAATTTTGGTTTGTATGGAAAAATTATTTTTAAGGCCCCGTTCTTTAAGGCCCCGTCGCGTAGGAAAGGCGTGGTCGTAGGGGCGTAAAATTTTTCCTGAGTTATTTTTTAGTCAAAAGGAAAAAAATGAGGGGGTACCGTCTCAACATTTCCAACATTTCCAAAATAAGGGACACTCTAATATACATAGTATATTAGTTAATTTATTAGTCAGATAACAAAACCTTTTAACAAAACGTGCTTAAATTTTAATGCATACTTTTTTTTTTATTTAACTTTATAAAAATATGTCAACAAAATGTTAAAAAATATAATGCTGACTTCTTTTTCTTAAAAAAAAAAACTCACTCAAAAACTGAAACTACGTTAACTACCTATTCTGTTTTATCGTACTTCCTTTAATATATTAGCCAGAAGGCAAACAAAAAAAAAATCAAACGTGTTTTATTTCAATTTCATTAGTAAATACGGTCAACATCCTTTTTGAGATTTTTGCAGTATTTACTGCATTCACAGTTTGTTACTTTATTATATTCATTTTATTATTTTCCATTCATTGATATTTCTTTTCATTCTTTTGTGTACGTTCTTAGCAGTGAACAGTGGGCAAAAAAAAAATGGAAATATTTTTCAACAGTTACAAAATCTTACGTTGCTTCAAAAAATATGAATTGCTTTCATATAAAATGGACCTCTTGATTCCAAAACTGCAATCCAAATTTTTCTAGTATGTTCCGTATTCGAGATATTCGCGTTTAAATTTTTTTTCACGTGAATATCTTGAACGCGAATATTGGAACGGAATAAACGGAACATGCTAAACAAATTTGGATTGCTGTTTTGGAATCAGGAAGACCATTTTATATGCAATCAAGTCCAATTTTTTGGAAGCATAGTAAGAATGTGTAACAGTGGACCCTCAAAAGAGATCAACAATTGTTTTTTTATACCCTCCACTTACAAGGAAAGGTATCCCATAGCTTACACTCCGATTCCTCTGCAATTAATATATCGTTGGCTTAGTCGGCAAATCTGTCAAGTCCATTTTTATAAAAATTGAGATTTCAATTTAGTGTGTATTGTAAAACTCAAAATAAATCATTTGAAAAAAAAAAATAAATAAATATAAATTTAAATATGGTGATCTAAAGAAAAAAACTACGTTTATAAACTTAAAAAAAGTCAACCTAAAAAAAAGTTAGAAAGTTTTTTGTCCCTCCTAAAATCAAAAATTAAAAATGGACTTGACAGGTTTGCCGACTAAGCCAACGATATGTTAATTAGTACCGAAAACTACACCCAAAAAAAAAACGTGGGTATTCAATACTAAAAATTTAACTAAATTTTAGTCCAAAAGGACCTAGTGCAGAAATTGGTAACCAATACTAAAATTTTTTACTAAAATGATTGAAAACCAGTAAAAATTACTAATTTTAGTACTTTGAAGATACTAAAATTAGTAAATAATTAGTAGATTTTGGTACAAAAGCACTTACTAAACCTTTTACTGTAGAATTATTTTGAGTGTAAGATTAACTTGCTATTTTTTATCGGCTATCTCGGTGGTTTAACAAAGGGTTGCCACCTTATGAAAAATGATGGCGTTCCGGGAAAATGTGAATAAAAGCCGAACTAACAGGAATTTCGTCAAAAACGTGTCGGCTTAAACTCAATAGAGATTATTATATATGAATTTGGGGGTCGTACGTACATATATACTTCTCCATATAAAGTAGATCAACAATTACACATTTTTGACTAAAACCAACTTAAAAAGGATAATATTGCCAAGTTTGACACACCATTGAATAGGCCTCAAAAAACCTTTTCATCCATATATAATGTTAATATAGTTCCTTAGGAACAAATATGAAAAAAATTTAAAAAACCAAAACAAAAATCCCTTTTTTCACCCTCCCATTTCCCCCTTTAACTTTCACGATAGCCGATAAAAAAAAAGGTAAATCTTGGATTTTGTTCCTCTATAACATATTAAAAGTGCAGGACAATCGGAGTGTTAGCTATGGGATACCTTCCTTGTTAGTGATAGAGGGTATATATAAGTTTGTCATTCCGTTTGTAACTCATCGAAATATCGGTCTGGGACCCCATAAAGTCTATATATTCATGATCTCCGATCGATTTTAAGACATTCTAGCGATGTCCGTCTGTCTGTGGAAATGGTGATCACGGCCAAAATATTACACGGAGATGACTGAAACTTAACATATTTATTGGAAGTTCTTCCGAAATGTTTGGTATTGCATTTGAGCGATATCGGTTCAAAAGTTATGAACGAAAATGTAAGGACACCTCAACATAACCTAAAAATACAAAATGCTTTAATTCGGCTGCTGGTTGACATATGTGTACATAATTCAACACCAAATAGTATTTAAACAAGTACGAACATATTTTTTGTAAAAAAAAAGAAAAAAATCGCTGATTTTTTTTTACCAAAATTTTTTTTTTCGCGGAAATTTTTTTTCAAAACAATTGTTCTTTTTCAAAAGTAATTTTCATTTAAATAAAGTTTTTTGCAATAATCATAATAATGGCAGATTTGGAATCAGGAGACCAAAATCTGAAAGAATCAGTTAAATATTTCACTACACTTAAAACAAATGAAATTTTATTTAAAAACCATTCCACTGTTTTTTCATTTAAAATAAAAACACATTACAGTCAATTTTAAATGTTAATTTAATGACTAACCAAAACATTAAAAAACTAGTGAATATTCAGTTATTTTGTATTGAAAAACAGTAAAACTATAGAAGAAATTTCTTACTGCCGAAATTAAATGTAACAGAAAATTCGTTTTTAATACAGTAAATTATTTTTTTTAAACTACAGAAACAGTAAAAAAATTAAATCCTTTATAAAATAAGTGATTTTTCTTTTAAAATGACTTTACTGATTACTTTTTAAAATAACCTACAAACAGTTAATGACATAATTTTCTTAGTGTAGGAGGTTTTTGTTGTCGAACAGTGTAAGTATTGACCAATAACTCGAAAACAGGATTAGCTAGGATTTTCTTGTTAACGATTTTTAAAGTTGTAAATAAAGAGGAATAAAGTGACATTACCCGATTTTGTCACCATTTTTACAAAACCTAAACTTGCTTGAAGAGGGGCGTGTAGACCAATATTTCGATAAGTTACTAAATGAGTTTTAAAACATTTTTGACACCTTACGAAAATGGTTAACAAATGCATGTATTATGATTTTTGAAATCTATACAGTTTTATTATTATTTAAATCAGTATTACAAATAACCTCCCACAAAAGGGGGTTGTTTGAAAAAATGTCGTTTTCTTATCCCCTGTGTTCAAGTGAAGGACTTTGAACTTTTTCTGACATTTAAGTGTTTCTTTTGTTTAACAAAAGTATTAAAAACCCTGTAAGAAAATGGAAGTTTTTCAGATCTGTTTTTAGTTCTTCAGTGAGGATCTTTTTTCCCCCCAAGTCCTATTTTGCCCACGGAATGACAAAGTGAGTATACCCCCATGGAGGGTATAAAAATCAAAAGATCTGATTAACCTTCCATGTAGCAATTTCTTACGTTTATGCTCGACATAACCTCGGTTACAACTATAAGAAATAACATTATGATCAGACAATAAATCACTTTAATTATTTTTAGAATTTTTTATTTTTACCCCACTGTACTACTGTGTTTTATGTTTCGAACTAGTAGCGATAAAAGGTAAAGTGGATGAAAACTCTTTAAGATTTTTATTTATTGTCTTTTCTCAAAACATATTTTGTGGCAACTAAAAATAGTGGTCGTTTGTGTTTTTTTTCCTCCTTTTTGGATTTGAGAGGGATGTGTTTGTATGGTTTGGTATTATGACGTTTTTGAAATACGTTTTTGAAATGCGTATATTACAATTGGTTACAAGTACATTTTCTATATTGTTTTCATCCCTGTCTGTCTATGACTTTAATACTATTGTTATTCAAAAATTAGTAACATAAAGGATCTATGAAATATCCACCTCTTTATATTTTTTTTTTTGTTTCGAAGCTAGACGACACAATAAAACTACCTGATTTGTTTCTATTGTTTATCAAATGAAGAAGTAAGTAGTTTGAGCATTAGAAATACAAAAAAAATTTAAATATCCTTTTGTGAATGGAAAACTAATAATCCTTTCAAGTTTATTTTCCGGTTTTGTGCCAGGAAGAATGTCTCAGAATGCGAGTTTTTTCTTAAAAAAAAAACATTTAGGTTAATCTATTTTTAGTTAATGTTAATTTTACCAGATTTAATTTAGAGTTTTAGCATAAATCTGGCGGCACTGATCAAATAATATGGAAAATTCCGTGCCGTGATGCATGTTCGATATCAAACCATTGGGAAAGATCCGAAATTTCAAGTTTCTATAACAATTTTAGGTCATAACAAGTAAAAAAGTTAAATTCGGCCTTGCCGAATGTAGTAATACCCTCCACAATTTCTAAAAGATTATTGCAAAAACTTTATATAAAAGCAAATTACTTTTGAAAAAAAAAAATTTTTTTTGGGAAAAAATTTCCGCGAAAAAAAATTGGTAAAAAAAAAATCACCGCGTTTTTTCTTTTTTTGTCAAAAAATATGTTTGTACTTATTTAAATACTATTTGGTGTTCAATTATGTTCACATAAGTCAACCAGCAGCCGAATTAAAGCATTTTGTATTTTTAGGTTATGTTGAATGTACTAAAATTTTTGAGGTGTCCTTAAATTTTCGTTCATAACTTTTGAACCGCTGTACCGATATCGCTCAGATGCAATACCAAACTTCTCAGGAGAACTTCCAATAAATATGTTAAGTTTCAGTCATCTTCGTGTAATATTTTGGCCGTGATTACCATTTCCACAGACAGACGGACAGACGGACAGACGGACATCGCTAGAATGTCTTAAAATCGATCGGGGATCATGAATATACATTCTTTATGGGGTCCCAGACCGATATTTCGATGGGTTACAAACGGAATGACAAACTTATATATACCCTCTATCACAAGAGTGGAGGGTATAAAAAATACCAAAATACACTCTTTTTCCCCTTTTTGGCCCCTTATTTATTTTAAAAAGTACCAAAGTACACTACTTTATCCCTTTCTCCCTATAATTTGGCATTTTACCACCTTTCGAGAACCTTAGAATCTTACCCCCAGTTTCTGTACCACGAACGTCATTCGTCTGCGACGAATTTGCATGAATTTTGTTTTTGTTACAATAACAGGATTTAACATTGCAAATTTACAGTTTCAATGACTACTATCTCAGAAAATAAACGAAAGTACCAAAGTACATTTTCATCTTTTTGACCCCCCCCCCCTCCCCCCCCCTTTGAATTGGAATTTATAATAAAAAAAATATTTTTCTAGAATGCTTTTTTTTTCGCCGGAAATCCAACATTAATATAAAATAAAAATATAAAAAGTACCAAAAAGGAATTTCCAAAACAGTACTTTTTCTAGAATGTTTTTTTGTGTCGGACCATTATCTCAGATAATAAAAAAGTACCAAAGTACATTTACACCGTTTTGCCCTTTTAGAGTTGTAATTTCCAAAAAAGTACTTTTTTCTGATTTTTTTTTTCGCCGGAAATCCAACATTCCAGATTTTGAGTTTCTAGGACCATTATTTCAGGAAAAAAAGTACCAAAAAAGACTTTCCAAAAAAGTACTTTTTCTAAAATGTTTTTTCCGCCGGAGGTCCTGCATTCTAAATATCGAGTTTCTAGGACCATTATTTGAGGAAATATTAAAAGTACCTATACCGTTTTTGGAACAAACTGTTTGGCCTGTCACCACATATCATTATTTCCAGTTTATAAGATCATTATTTTAAGAAATCGAAAAAGTAACAAAGTACAATTACTTACCCCTTTTTACCATCTTCAAATCAGAAATTCCTATGATTTTTTTAGGAATGTTTTGTTTTGATATAGGACCCTACATTCGAAACATCAAATTTTTATTACCATTTTTTATTCAATTAAAGCGAAAAAGTACCAAAGTGAACTTTTTTACCTTCTTAGAATCGAAACTTTCTAAAAAATACTTTAATCAGAATGTCTTTTTCGATGGATGATCCTATATTCCAAATTTTTAACTTTTTAGAATCATTTACCCTTTTTGCACTATTTAGGCCCAAAGATAATTTTTCAGAATGTTTTTTTTCGCAGCATCCAATATTACATATTTGTAGTTTCTAAAGTAAATTTACACCGTTTTGCCCTTTTAGAGTTGTAATTTCCAAAAAAGTACTTTTTCCTGATTTTTTTTCGCCGGAAATCCAACATTCCAGATTTTGAGTTTCTAGGACCATTATTTCAGGCAATAAAAAAGTACCAAAAAAGACTTTCCAAAAAAGTACTTTTTCTAGAATGTTTTTTCCGCCGGAGGTCCTGCATTCTAAATATCGAGTTTCTAGGACCATTATTTCAGGAAATATTAAAAGTACCAATACCGTTTTTGGACCAAACTGTTTGGCCTGTTACCACATATCATTATTTCCAGTTTATAAGATCATTATTTTAAGAAATCGAAAAAGTAACAAAGTACAATTACTTACCCCTTTTTACCATCTTCAAATCAGAAATTCCTATGATTTTTTTTAGGAATGTTTTGTTTTGATAGAGGACCCTACATTCAAAATTTTGATTACCATTTTTTATTCAATTAAAGCGAAAAAGTAGCAAAGTGAACTTTTTTACCTTCTTAGAATCGAAACTTTCTAAAAAATACTTTAATCAGAATGTCTTTTTCGATGGATGATCCTATATTCCAAATTTTTAACTTTTCAGAACCATTTACCCTTTTTGCACTATTTAGGACCAAAGATAATTTTTCAGAAGTTTCTATGACCATTGTATCAGAAAAAAAAGTACCAAAGTACATTTACACCGTTTTGACCTTTTAGAGTTGTAATTTCCAAAAAAAGTACTTTTTCCTGATTTTTTTTTCGCCGGAAATCTAACATTCCAGATTTTGAGTTTCTATAGACCATTATTTCAGGAAATAAAAAAAAGTACCAAAAAACACTTTCCAAAAAAGTACGTTTTCTATATTTTTTTCCGCCGGAGATAATAAATTCAAAATATCGAAATTTCTAGGACCATTATTTCAAAAAATATAAAAGGTACCAATACCGTTTTTGGACCAAAGACCGTATTTACATTAGGCAATTTTAATTGCGGCAATTCTGATTTTATCGTGTGTCAAGAGAGAGACCTAAGATTCTTCCGTCTCTCTCTGATACACTAGAAAATCAGAATTGCCGCAATTAAAATTGCCTTATGTAATTTCGGTCGTTACATATCATTTCAGGCCAAGAATTTTTAATCAAATTTATTGAAGTTATTTGAAATTGTCATACAGCAATCAATTAAATTGATTCAATTTATTTTTAGTTTTATTTTATTTTATTTGTTTTAAATTATTTGTGCTATTTTAAAAGAAACTTAATTTTATCCACGTAAATACTAATTGTATTTCTTTATTTTATTTTTTGCAGGTCTAAAAAGATTTTTGGAGGCACAAAAAGTTGGATTTTGATTAAAAATATAATTAACTTTAACAAAAAAAATATATTTACTAGGATTCAAAAACTTTTATTGAATAAAAAAGACATTGCAAAAGTGATTTAATAAAATAACGTGAATTTTTTGTGAAAAATAAACTAAACTTAAAAAAATTAAAAGCAACTCTTAAGTGAATTAAAAAATTAAAAAAAAAACATATTCAAAAAAAAATCCCCTTTAAAATATAATAATTCGCGTAATTTTGATATCTTAAAAAATTTTAAAGTGTTGCGACGAGGGCATGTTTAGTGGGATTGAATGTGCGGTTAAGTGTCGTCTATGGCCGAGTCCGTTAATAGTCAATCGCTCTCTGCAGTGACGGAGGGGCACGACGGCAGCATAATATCCTATGCAACAAATTCAACAACAACAAATACTATAATTTCTAAAAATACGGCCAAAAATAGACGTGGTGGTCGCCAAAAAAAGCAACTAAAATTGCAACAAAGACAGCAAGAGCAACCCCAAGAACAAAAACACTGTTTCAATAAAAATAAAAACTTAAGCGTTACTACTCAATCCTCCTCATCTTCAAAATTTGTTAAAGATAAACGTTCACGCAGCAAGTCACGCTCTTCAGCACATCAACTAGAACAGCAATCACCTTTAAATAAAAGCAGCCACAGCAATTACAGTAAACGTAGTTCATCACGTAATTCAACTTTTAACGCTTCCACATCATCAGCTGTTATTTCACCAGCTTCACCAACACCATCATCATCACGTTGTGAACGCAAACGTCATCACGCTGATCAACATAATAAAACAGCATACTCTTCAGCTACAACAACTAATTGTGAGTATTGATTTTAGGATTTTTAATTAGGATTTTAAATATTTTTTTGAAAATCTGATAACTAGAGTAGTTAAATACAAACACCCGGTTTAAAAAATTTCTTCAGGACATTGTAAAAAAATTTCTTCAGCACATTTTGTGTCAAAATAAGGGTTCATTACTCAACTGGTAATGCAACAAAAGTAGCTGTAAAAAAATCAGCTATTTCCTTTTTGGTTATATGGCAATACATGTAAACAAATACTGAACGAAGTAACGAGCACTGTGAGGTAATTTTCTCAAAAACGATTTTTCCGCTACTGATCGTGTAATTAAAACTTTATGCAAATGGAATACCACCTTATACACTTGATTACAATTGTTCTTTTGGTCTTAAAACTCTTCCATTACATCAGGGTTCATTACAATTAAAATTTGAAAAAAAAAAACTTGTTTTGGATATACATATGTATATAGGGTCATTCTTAGTGAAATCAATCAAAAATAGCTAAAAAATTTCGTGACCCCCTCTGATTTTGATGAAATTTGGTTTAGTTGTAACACTAAGTGATAAACTGATGCACACTTATTTTCAGCCATCTAAGTAAACAGTGGGCGAAAATACGGAGGGTCAAAATTTCCCCCAAAATCTCCCAGTCGCGACACTTAACACCGTAAAAATTTAATATCGTTGGTTCTATTATAGCTAGAAAGACCATGCTTGGTTTGTTTCGAAGCTTACAATATGCTCTATAATACCTACCATAACCAAAAAATTTTCGAAAAAAATAAGGGTTACCTCCCTTATTTTAAGGTCGTGATATAGGGAGGAGAAAATGGGGAGGATGGTATCCCCTAATTTTTTTTTTACTTGATAATCTTATAGAGAAAGTCCTGAAGAATACATTCTAAAATGTTTAAGTTGGGACAACACTGGGATCGCTCAAAATCAAAATTTTTCACAATTTCCCCCAAAAATCTCCAAATCGCAACACTCTTGAACCTTAAAAATTTAATATCATAAGAGATTTTGTAGATACAGAGTTTTCCAAAAAAAGGAATTGGTGCCCCCTTATTTGAAGGTCGTGGCAAAGGGAGGAGGAAATGGGGAGGGGGGGGGAAGTGTCCCCCGGATTTTTTGTTACTTGGTATTCTTAAAGTGCAAGTCCTAATAAACATAGTCTACAATTTTTATTTTGGGACAACAATGGGATCGACCAAATTAAAAATTTTTTAAAATTTTCCTCCAAAATCAACAATTTGCGAAATTCTTTCGCCTCCCATTGTTTTCCCAAGATAAAAATTTCAGGATATGCTCTCTAGAACTTACTCTTTAAAAAAACCAAGGTAAAAAAAAATTGGGGGATACTATCCTCCCATTTCCCCCACCCCTTGCCACGATCTTTTAATACAAGAGGCACCCCTGTGATAGTAATATTGTAGGGCATATTAAGAGCTTTAAAACAAGCCAAAAATTGTAGCTACAGATACAATACAGTCCACGATATTAAATTTGTAATGTGCAAGAGTGTCGCGATTTTGAGATTTTAGGGGAAATTGTGAAAAATTTTAATCTGGTCGATCTGATTGTTGTCCCAACATAAAAATTTTAGGATATGTTCATTAGGACTTGCACTTTGAGAATACCAAGTAAAAAAAAATCGGGGAATACTTTCATTAGGACTTGCACTTTGAGAATACCAAGTAAAAAAAAAATCGGGGAATAATTTCCCTCCATTTCCTCCACCCTTTGCCACGGCGTTTAAATAAGGGGGGGGCACCCTTGCTTTTTTTGGAAAATTTTTTGGTTATGGTAGGTCTTGTAGAGCGTACTACAAGCTTTAAAAGAAACAAAAATGGGTTCTGTAGCTACAATATCACTTATGATATTAAATTTTTAAGGTTCAAGAGTTGCGATTTGGAGATTTTGGGGGAAATTGTGAAAAATTTTGATTTTAAACGATCCCATTGTTGTCCCAACTTAAAAATTTTAGAATATATTCTTTAGGACTTTCTCTATAAGATTACCAAGTAAAAAAAATCGGGGGATACCATCCTCCCCATTTCCTCCTCCCTTTATCACGACCTTAAAATAAGGGAGGTAACCCTTATTTTTTTTCGAAAATTTTTTGGTTATGGTAGGTCTTGTAGAGCATATTATGAGCTTCAAAACAAACCAAAAATAGGCTTTCTAGCTATAATAGAACCAACGATATTAAGTTTTTACGGTTTTAAGTGAAGCGACTGGGAGATTTTGGGGGAAATTTTGACCTTCCGTATTTTCGGCCCCTGTTGACTTAAAAGCCTGAAAATTTGCTTTTGTTAGTTTTTTACGTAGTGTAAGAACTTAACCAAATTTCATCAATATCGGAGGGGGTCAAAAATATTCATGATTGATTTCACTAAGAATGACCCTATAACAACTTATAGCAGATGAACCTGATCTGATGACAACGTACTTTTTAGATGCATTACTCATTTCATCAGTCGCTTTAATCGTGGAGAGCCAATTGAATTTTAGTGGGGTAATTTTTCACAATTTTTAATTTTTTTCGCTACTGATCATGTAATCATTGGTGTAGATGGGACGCGACCTAATTCACTTTATTGCAATTGCTTTAGTGATTATAAATCTGGTGTTCAAAATTTTCCATTAACTAAGGTTTTTGAGAAACTTGAGGTAAAAGTTAAAAAATAGCGTTGTTGGACATTAGACAATAATCATTGGAGAGGCAAGCAGTTTTCAACAATTGTTCTTAAAAAATAGAATTAAATCTAGTTTGGCGGAAAAACACGGCGGCACTTTGATTTCATATATAACGTATGTCAACAATAGCTGAAAAACGCTTCCCGTTCCAATTGTGATTATTCTATAGACTGGCACGTCTGGTCAAATTTTTATAGGTCTAAAACTTAAGTGGTACAAATTTGAGGCCAATCGGATTAAATAAACCCATGGCGCTCGGCGATCAAAGTTTTGAATTATTTCATAGGGCTTGATACAACCTTTCATTTAAACTTACTTTGAGCTATATCAGAACATTTTAATCCATGGCGTCCTTCGATAAATGTTTAGAGTTTTAATGAACATTTTCCAATAAACTACAACTTTGATCGAAGAGCCTTCGGGTTTAATCATTATTTAAATATATTTTTTATATTCACACCCAAAAAAGGGGGCCGCTGGGTCCACATGCAGAATTTTACACTTTTTCTGACATAAAAATATTTCATTTTCTTAAAAAAGTATGAGGTCGGTTTAGTTCTCGAAGGGGTAACTTTTTTCCTCTTGGTCCGATTTTGCACAAACTTAACAATTATATGACCATAAGTCAAACTTCAGACTTTTTCTACATTTCAGACTTTTTCTACAGAATATATGAATATGACTCAGAAGCTCAAATGAAAAATTTACTTTAAAAACAAATTAAAAAAAATTTCAAAAGTGTAGAAGGAAATTCAATTTCTAAAAATTAAAGACATATCTGGTAATCTCATACCGGTTTCAAACACGCCAACTATAGTGTTATCATCAGTAGGATTTTAAATGTTGATTGATATGTTTTGTTAAACGGTACAATGGACTATTTTAAGTCTGAGCGCCATGGACTTGCCTAAAAATTTACCTATTTTTAGGCTTGTACAACCCACCTTCAACTCAACTCAACTCAACAACACTGCGAATCACATCAATAAGGAATCGAGTTTTTTACTTTTTAATCGAATATATTTTTGTAACAAATAAGCGGAAAAATATAAAAAAACGCACTGACAGAGACCATTATCTAGCTAATAATGTCAAATAATAACAATAATCAAAAGACTGAAAGAAGTCCTTTAAAAAAATATTTTTTGGCAACTTGTTAAAAAATTACTGTTTTTTATGAATCACTTGAATAAGGAATTTTCAAATATAGAACCTGATTCCAATTTGTTATGGATAGCCATTCCTAAAATAATAGAAACATAACAGTTTTGTTTCGAATTTCAATAAAAATGAGACTCACAACAGCTCTTAGCTCTTCCGAAAAGAAAAAAGTACTGACTTTAAAGTCCAAAGTGTTAAATGCCGTTGAAATCGCGAAAATAATAGTGAGGGGCAAACCTATTGAATGCAATTATTTAAATAACATTTAAAACTATGGAAAAAACATGAATGGGCGAACTTAAATGCCAACAACAGAACGATATCGACCAAAATTTTAAGAATTCCCTCGAATTCCACGTTGACATGTTCCAAATTTCTCAAAGAAAGTGGTGATTTTGTGGGTATTTGTATAGTGCGATTTAAAATTAAATGAGTTTATAGTCTGTTGAAAATTGCAAAAAAAGCCACCCCTTTATTCCAAACTTAAGAAGCATCGATGGTAACGTAAGGAACAGTGATGATGCTACAGTAGAATATCGCACCCCATACCATAAAATCACCTTCTATAATCTGTCTGCTATGCAAAAACTGTTTTTATTGTCTCAAATCACCGAAAACAATTGCATCCGTCTAGTGCAACGGAATTAATTTTTTTTTTCGTCGGAATAAATTACTTTAAAAAATTTCTGAGACCGTGTCATTGTATTCCTGGCGAGATTAAGGCGCTGCTAACTACGTTTGGCATTCGGCTTTTAATTTTTGCATAATTTTCGATAAGCACTGACCTTACTTGACTTTTAAGCGCGACGGACTATACAAATACCCACATTAACGCCACTTTCTTTGAGAATTTTGAAAGATGTTGGCGTAGAATTTGGGGGAATACTTAAAATTTTTGTTGATATCGTTCTGTTGTTTTCCATTTTAGTTCGCCCATTCATATTTTTTCCATAGTTCTGAATGTTATTTAGATAATTGCATACAGCAGTTTTTTCCCTCTCTATTATTTTCGCGACTTCAACGGCCTTTAACACATTTTCCTTTTCGGAAGAGTTAAGAGCTTTTTGAGTCCCATTTTTATTGAAATTCGAAACAAAACTGTTTTGTTTTTATTGTTTGAGGGATTGCTATTCATTACAAATTGGATTCAGGTCCTACTTGGTCTGTATTCCAAAATTCCTTATTCAAGTGATTCAAAAAAACTAGTGATTTTTTAACAAGTTGCGGGAAAATATTTTTTTAAAGCACTTTTTTCAGTCTTTTGATTACACTGTGCTACACCAAAAATATGCAGGGGTTCTCATATGAAAATTCAGGTTGTCTGGAGTCCATAGAGTACTGTTATACTCATAGTTTTTCTGGATCACTTCGTTAAGTACGTTTTTTATTGGCAAATGTGTTGAAAAACGGCAATTCTTAAATTACAACTTTAAAAAATTATTACTTTGTTAGTTTGCAACTGATTTTCGATTTTATGGATTTTTTTGAAAGGTATAAGTCTTACCTTTTAAACAAAATAAAAATATTAAAAATCGATCAAGAATTGGCTGAGCTACGATCGTTTAAGTTAAAAAAATCCAATTTTTTGAAAAATTTGTCATGTTCTTTATACTCTAAGTTGAAAGTGCATCATTAAACAATTTTTGTTTTATTTTTGTATAAAAGTATAGTAAAGTAGCTTTCCAAAACACCAAAAAACACAACAATCGGTTAAAAAATGAATGAGTTATGCTAAGTTTTGTGATGGGACATTTTTAATTTTTTTCAGAAATGCTTGTAATTCAGGTATTATTCATAAATCTTATTGCTAGTAGTAATTTTATGTGCCTATGCATATAAACAAGAGATGGTAACATAATTAGATTTGTGCGTGATTGACACATGATCACAAGTGAGCGTGATTGAAAATCAATTTTACTCACGTGGTTGTGTGATTGGAATAAAAAAAATGGGCGTGTCAGTTGCTTCTAAATCCCATTTATAATTTTTTGGTTTTGTTTGAAAAATATGAGTGTTACTTCTTAAAAATAAAAATATTGAGAATAGATTGAAAAAAGGCTTGTTAAAGCAAAAAATCTTTTTTGAAAAGTAATACCTGCAACATTTTTATGACAGAAAAAGTTGTACGTTCGCAAACATTTTTGAAACGAAATTGGTAAAATTGTAGGATCATTTGATGGAAATTTTACCTATTTATAAATAAACGTATGAGGCATTCCACACCAAATATCCAGCAAAAAAAAAACATGTGTACCGTAAATTTCTGAACAGGTTGTATGAATAGCCCTATATGGAGCTAAGAAAATTGCGTTTTTGGTTTTAAAATTTTTCAAAAACTTGACTTAGGAGGTCAAATATTGGAAAAATGGTAAAATTTGTGTTGAGTTACCTTGTTTAAATATTTATTAAATTAAAACGGAATGCACCACAATCTCAAACATCGGTTAAATTTTTTTTTTTTTGGAAAATTTTCAGAATTAAGTAGTTCTGAAATTTTTGCTTTTTTAAAAAAAAATTCAATTAATCAAAAACCCGGCCACTTTTTTTATACCCTCCACTTAGTGATAGAGGGTATATATAAGTTTGTCATTCTGTTTGTAACTCATCGAAATATCGATCTGGGACCGCATAAAGTATATATATTCATGATACCCGATCGATTTTAAGACATTCTAGCGATGTCCGTCTGTCCGTCTGTCTGTCTGTGGAAAATGCTGTCGCGGACAAAATATTGCACAGAGATGACTGAAACTTAACATATTTATTGGAAGTTCTCCCGAGAAATTTGGTATTGCATTTGAGCGATATCGGTTCAGCGGTTCAAAAGTTATGAACGAAAATGTAAGCACACCTCAAAAATTTCAGTACATTCAACATAACCTAAAAACACAAAATGCTTTAATTCAGCTTCTGGTTGGCATATGTGAACATAATTGAACACCAAATGGTATTTAAAAAAGTACGAACACAAAAAAAGAAAAAAATTGCGGATTTTTTTTACCAAAATTTTTTTTCGCGGAAATTTTTTTTTTTCAAATTTATTTTTTTTTTTTTTCAAAAGTAATTTCCTTTTAAATAAAGTTTTTTGCAATAATCTTTTTGAAATTGTGGAGGGCCGAATTTAACTTTTTTACTTGTTGTAAGCTTAGATGTTTGTCTATCCACACAAATAAATTCAGACATATGTTTTTTTGAGAAAATCGGATTTGAATATTAATTTTCATAACAATTTTGTAATTTGCTTGTATTTTCTTGTTTCAACGTAGCGAATGACTATTAAATATTTGCATTAGTCATACGCTACGTTGAACCAAGCAAATTACCAAATTGTCATGAAATTCAAAATTCAAATGCGATTTCTCGAAAATAACGAAAAAAAACACATTACAATTTTTTTGTGTGGATAGACAAACTAGAGATGGGAACATGAGCAGATAAGAGCGTGAGTGTGACTGAATTCAATTTTACTCACGTGATTGTGAGTGAGTGTGAGAAAGATTATTGCGTGAAAGAGTGAGCGTGATTTGATTTTTTTGCGTGAGTTTGCGTGATTTATTTTCTCTTCATATTTCCTTTCATTCCAAAAAAAGTAACAAAAAAAATGTAAAATTTAGCTTAACTTCAGATTTCGTCCCGAAAAAATCAAAACAAATGTAAATTTTAGATTTTGCTGAAAATTTTTAAAGACTTTTGAAATTATTTTTAGTATAAATAAGAATATCGTGAGTGTGAGTCAACGTTAGCGTGAGTGACTCTTGCATCGGCGTACGTGAGTGTGAGTTGTACTAAATTTATACACGTGATTGTGAGTGAGTGTTAGAAGAAAAATTATGCTCGTGATTGAGTGAAAGTTAAAATTCACTCACGTGACCATCTCTTAGACAAACATCTAATCTTTAAAAAAAAAATTAAAAAAAAAAAATCAAATGTGGCCGGATTTTTTATAAATTGACTTTTTTAAAAAATGGAAAATTTTTTTTTATTTCACTCACACTTTTTTAATCCACTGACACTCACTCACAACGACGTGAGTAAAATTGATTTTCAATCACGCTCACTTGTGATCATGTGTCAATCACGCACAAATCTAATTATGTTACCATCTCTTGTTTATATGCATAGGCGCATAAAATTACTACTAGCAATAAGATTTATGAATAATACCTGAATTACAAGCATTTCTGAAAAAAATTAAAAATGTCCCATCACAAAACTTAGCATAACTCATTCATTTTTTAACCGATTGTTATGTTTTTTGGTGTTTTGGAAAGCTACTTTACTATACGTTTATACAAAAATAAAACAAAAATTGTTTAATGATGCACTTTCAACTTAGAGTATAAAGAACATGACAAATTTTTCAAAAAATTGGATTTTTTTTAACTTAAACGATCGTAGCTCAGCCAATTCTTGATCGATTTTTAATATTTTTGTTTTGTTTAAAAGGTAAGACTTATACCTTTCAAAAAAATCCATAAAATCGAAAATCAGTTGCAAACTAACAAAGTAATAATTTTTTAAAGTTGTAATTTAAGAATTGCCGCTTTTCAACACATTTGCCAATAAAAAACGTACTTAACGAAGTGATCCAGAAAAACTATGAGTATAACAGTACTCTATGGACTCCAAACAACCTGAATTTTCATATGAGAACCCCTGCATATTTTATTTTTGGTCATTTGTAGCACAGTGTTATTGTTATTATTTGACATTATTGGCTAGATAATGGTCTTTTTCAGTGCATTTTTCATATTTTTCCGCTTATTCGTTACAAAGATATATTCGATTAAAAAGTGAAAAACTCGATTCCTTATTGATGTGATACGCAGTGTATTTTTTGGAGTGGTTTTACATATTAATAATTTTTACAGAAGTTTTAGATAAATTTGTCTTGACTTTACTTCAAACTCTCATTTAGGGTTTTTTCTGTTTTTGCGCATATACATATGGGGCATTCCATGTCAAATCGGACACTTTGAATAATTTTTTTTTTTAGATTTTCCCAATTTGTTAACAGTTTTTAGTTCCCTTCGAAAACCCCTTCGTGGTAAATTTTCAGATTTTTTTGATGACCCGTTCAAAAGATATCGATTCTACAAATTTTTTTGCCCAGTAGGATCGTGGGATAACGATTATTACTATTTTTAAAAATTTTTTGAAAAACATTTTATTGTAATTTTCCAATCTTAAAATAATTTCTACTGCTCCAATGGTGCGTCATAGAGGGGTCATTTCCAAGACCGACCCCCATTAATTTTTACGTCTAAACATTTCTTCGGAACAAACAAATACCCTATCTCCAATTTCTAAGGGGGCTTCCACACAAAATGACATTTTTTAAAATTTTTCAAAAAATTAAAAAAAAAAGTAATATACGTTATCCCACGATCCTACTGGGCAAAAGATTTGTAGAATCAAAAGAAGTTTTACACAAAAAAATTTCAAAAAAAAAATCAAAGAGTACATACATTTTCAAAAATGAGATTTAAACTTTAAAACTTAAAAATCGCATACTAGAGCACTTTTAAGTATTTTTTTGATTTTTTTCTTTTAAAGTACGAAAAAAACAAAAATTAAAAAAAAAATTGCAGTTTGGACCATTATTGAAGAAGTTATGAGTAAAAGAAGTTTGAGTAATGGAACAAACTACCAATTTTTAAAAAATTGATATCTTTTGAACGGGTCTTCGAAAAAATCTGAAAATTTATCACGAAGGAGTTTTCAAAGCGTACTAAAAACTGCCAACAAATTAATAAATGTAAAAAAAAAAATTATTCAAAGTGTCCGATTTGACATGGAATGCCCCATATATATTTAAAGCAATGGTTACCAGCATAATTTGATTTGCAGACACAAATGAAGGAATTTACATTTTTTTATTTCGGCGACGTGGATAATGGTATTTTATTGTTAGTAAAGATCGAGCGCGGGCGGGCTCTAAATGTATTTGTTATAAGGGTTTATGTTAAAAATGTAGAAGAAAAATTTCTAAATTTCTAATGGCCGTATTCAAAATGAAAAGCGAGTTTCTAACATCGAGTTTCGTAACATTTTATACTCTACACCACTCTTCTACAGTGTATAATGTCCCTTGGTACTTTTGAGTCGATTTAGCAATGTCTGTCCGTCTGTCCATGTAAACAGTTTAAACTCGATACAGGTCAACATTTTGAATCAATTGACTTTAAAGTTAAAACTTAAGCGTCTTTTATACAAGAACCGTATTATAATAGCTATCGTTTTGATATTTGACAGGTAATCTTATTTTGTATGCACAAATTCGAAATTTTAAAGGAATCGAATTAGTCTCTCTTGTAGTCCCCATACAAACCACCTTTCCAATATTCACATAATTCCCTCAAAATTCATGAAAATGTGAAATATTTGATTAAAATTTTGTTTTTATTTATTAAACATGCACTTTGGTAACCTAATCAAATCTAAATATAATTGGACCATTTTTGGACTTAGCCCCCATATAAAAATCTCTCCCGATATTCGTTAATTTGGTTGTCAACACAAATATGCCAATTCCACTCAAATTTCGTTTATGTGTGTTTTTTACACTAAGAAAAGATATAACGAAAATATATCCAATCGGTCGATGTTTGAACTTGGGGGACCCATTTTCTGAAAAACACTGGTGTATGGTATCATAATTTTCTTACTTGTTTTATTTGCAATTTTCAATAAGGCTCCTAATGAAAGAGAATTATTTTATGATTATGAAGAAACATAGAATATAATATCGATTTAAAAGCTTCTTCTCTAAAAAAGCTGATGTTAAAAAGATAGAAACTCGATGTTAGGAATTCGTTTTTCCTTTTGAATACGTCTGTAAAAGTTTTTACGTAAAAATATATTTCACCATTCACCTAATTTTTAAAAATTTTATATTCTTTTGAATTTTAAGTTTTTAAAATTTTTTTTTCCTGTAACAATTAAAGATCGAATTAATATCTTTAATAATTTCAAGAACAAATTTAAAAATCTTAAAATTCGAAAGAATATAAATTTTTAAAAATTTTGTCAATGCACGGTGGTCAATTCAGGCCAAAAATCAATAACTTCTTTATTTCTGTATGTAAATAGATGAAATTTAAAATTCTAACTAAGAATAACATACCTGATACCTTGCCGAAATATTGGACCTACAAATACAGTGGTTGGTCAAAATTACATTTATATAAAATTTGCTCCAACTGTAATTTGTATGGGAGCTCATTAAGGGGGTGGAGATAGTGCGTTGGTATGTTTTGAAAAAATGTTGAAGGGTCTCACTTTTGACCCCCCCAGGACGCACTATTAGACCGTAAGAAGCTGATTATATAAAACAAATTTATAAAAAAAAAATTTTTTGATTACCGCCTTAAGAGTTAAAGATAGAGGGCAGGTGTGTTCAGAGAAAATGTTTGGATTAAAAAAATATTGTAGGTCGGTCATACATTTGACTGCTCTAGGGGCACTTTTAGAGCAGTTATAGTGGTTGGAGCAAATTTAAAAAAAATGTCATTTTGTACGGAAGTCCCATTAGAAATTGGAGATAGAGTATTAGTTAGTACTGAAAAAATGTTTGGTCCTAAAAATTATTGGGGGTCGGTCTTGCTGTTGACCCCTCTACGACGCACCATGGCACACAGGGCCAGAATGATCGAATTCCGGCCAAAAGTCTTTACCGTTGTTGGATCCGTCTAAAAATGTGCTTCTAAAGAATTCCGGGGTGGCTGATTTCAAAATTTAGCTAAAAAATAAATAAATTCAAAATGGCGGATTCAATACTGCGGAAAATTTTTTTTTTAGAAATTGTTCGATTTAACTCAAATTTTGTTTTAAGGGGGTCCTTGGAGGTACTGAATCAGAATTGTTACTCCAAATTTAAAAAAAAAAAATGGCGGAATAAATGTGCTTCTTAAAGTTTAAAGAATAATCCAATTCCGGCCAAAAGTTTATATCGTTGTTGGTCCGCCTGAAAATGAGTTCCTAGAGGATTTTTAATTGTCCGATTTAACACAAATTTTCCCAGTTGGAAAAATAAAATCACACCTGACATACTGCTGACTCTCCCTTTATGAAATCACTGACATCTTCATACAATTTTTCAAAATGTCATCAATGACATGTCAGCAGTTGGTCAGCAGTGTCCACCAGTATCTGTGGCCACTAACAATTCGTTTAAACAACCGCTGACCAACTGCTGACATGTCATTGATGACATTTTGAAAAATTGTATGAAGATGTCAGCAATTTTATAAAGGGAGAGTCAGCGGTATGTCAGGTGTGATTTTTTTTTGCCGACTGGGTTGTTTTAAGGGGGCCTTAGAGGTACTGAATCAGAATTGTTACTCCAAATTTTGAAAAACAAAATTAAGTACTTAATATGCTTCTTAAAGTTTCTTACAAGTTATTCAAAAAAGTTATATTTAGAGTTATCAAAACCGGTTTCCGAATTATTCGAAAAACCGGTTTTTTCGCTTTTGTTCGGTTTTTTCAACCCGGTTTTCTAAAACCGGGTTTTTTCTAGTTATTCGAAAAACCGGTTTTTTGTGTCGAATTATTCGACATTTTCGAATATATATGTACTTAATTTTTTTGTAAAATGCAACTCTGTAAATTAAATTTTGTTTCTTAATTCATAGTGAATGACAAAAACTTGAAAAGGTTAGTCCAAGGCCTACCTTCAAGTATACCGATCGACATAGAATCACTTTCTGAGACGATTTTGTGATGTCCGTCCGTCTGTCTATAT
This sequence comes from Pegoplata infirma, assembly GCA_963921195.1. Classification (NCBI taxonomy): domain Eukaryota; kingdom Metazoa; phylum Arthropoda; class Insecta; order Diptera; family Anthomyiidae; genus Pegoplata; species Pegoplata infirma. The sequence goes on along the minus strand of OY992536.1, from coordinate 80,581,161 downwards.
AAACATTGTGAGCACGATACAGGTTGCAATTATAAATCGATTTCTATGAAATTTGAAACTCAAGCTTCCTTTGGACCAAGGACGAAGCTTATTGAAATTGAAAAACATCGGTCCATGTTTAGACCTAGCCCCCATACAAACGTCCCTTTATAATTTAGCTCAAATGACTCTAATAACTTATAATAGGTACCGTTTCGAAATTTGGCAGGTAAACATATTTTGTATTCACAAATCATCGGTCCAAATGTTAAGGAATCGGACCTGTTCTTCTTGTAGTCCCCATACAAACCACCTTCCAGATATTCACACAAATCTCTCAAAATTCATGAAAATAGGAAATATTTGATAGAAATTTTGTTTGTAGGTGTTGGACATGCACTTGGTGGCCTTATCGATTCTGAATATAATTGGACTATTTTGGACTTAGACCTCATATAAAAATTTCGCCCGATATTTAGTAAAATTGGTCAATTGGCAACAAAAAAAGTCAATTTCAACCAAATTTTGTTTGCGTGTGTTTCATGGTAGCCAACTAACCTGATACCCACTGGACTGACCTTATAATTTTAATTACTTACATCAAAAATATGTATATTTTGTTGTTTTAAGCTTTGAATTTGATTTATTTAATAAGACTTAATTGTGTACAATTATTTTTTCCTCTTTTTTTGTTAAAAACAAATAAAAACTTTTTTTTCATTTTTTTAAATGTTTTTATTAAAAAAAAGAAAAAAAAATAAAAAACCGGTTATTCGAGCCGGTTTTCAAATTAAAAAACCAAAAATCTGTTTTTAAAAAACGGCGGTTTTTTTAACTATTCGAAAACCGGTTTTTGCAATATGCCGAATAGTTGACAACTCTAGTTATATTCCTTTTCTTTGTAAAAGCTAGCTGAAAATATGGCTCTAGTGGATTTTCGGGTCTGTTATCTGAAAACGGAACAAATAAGTATTAAAAATTCAATATGGCCGAAAACAGTAAGTTTTAAGTTTTTAACGAAAACGAAGAACGAATACTACTTTTTAGACAAAGTTATAGCCGAACATTTGGTCGGATAATGATCAGTTAGCATACCCTTGCAATTGTCGTAAGGACCTTAAATTTGGCATTTTATTATTTGAAGAACTTTGAACTGTAGCGTAAATGGGGAATTTGAGACACCCTAATATAACCCCATAACTTTTGATGGAGGGTTATTAACACTAGCAATCTAGCAAAATTAAATAATCGTGTTTGATTACTTTTTTTTTAATTTTTACTGACATGCTTTTATTTTATTTATTTTTAGCCTCAGCTTCAACTGCTGAACATCCAACAGATTTGTCATCACCCCTAAAGAAACGTCGCTATCATAATAATAGCCTACAGGATATTGACTCGACACCTCTATCAACTACAAGCGGTAATAGTAGTGGTAGTAATTACAGTACACCTAAAGAAAAAGGAGGTGACTGTGTAGCACAAAGAACACGATCAAAAACTGTCACACCCGAAGAGCCTCCTACAACTAGTAGCGTCGGTGTAAGTTCAATCAGTTATTATAAACAAAGACGTATATCGTATACAAAAGCAGTACCAGCAGCAGCAGCACCAACACCACCAGCAACAACACAACACCAATTTTGTATTGATACAACACCACAACGTAATAACGTATCGACATCAACAAATAACACGAGCAGCAGCAACAACACAAAAAGTAATTTATTAAATTATTATCGTAAAACACGTAAAATCAGTCACAGTCGTTCATCAGCAACAACAACATCGACAACAAAGAGAGGTACTCAGCAACAACAAAAATTAGCTACAAATATTTCGTCTTTAATTAACGAAGAAAGTTCGGATACGAGTAGTAGCGAAACTCAACAACAACAGCAGCAGCAGCAGTCGCAGCAGCAACAGCAAAAACAAACAAAAACAAACGCCTTTACGTCTGAAGGCAGTGAAAAATATAAATTTAAATCATCCATCGGATCGTCAAGACACCACAAACGGAATTATAGAAATCAAAATAATAATAATAATAAAAATTCTACAACCACAACAGCCGCCGCAACCACATCATCATCATCGTCCGCACTACTATTGTCAGCGCGTAATAATAACCAGAAAATTGAATGTAGTAGTAATAATATTGTTGGCGATAAGAAAAATCAACAGCAACAACAACAACAATACAACAATAACCAACAACAAAATAAAAATTTCTTATCAATTGTGGGAAATAAAACTAAATTAAATATTAAAACAACAAATACAGGTTCAACATCATCATCAACGGCGACAGCAACTGCGTCGAATACAATTAACACAGAAATAGCCACAACTTCTTCAGCAACAACAACACCAGATCAACACCAACCAACAACACATTTGGATAAAATTTCCAAATATCGCAAAAGTTTACGAAATTATCACAGTTATTTAAATAATTTAACCAACGAATTGAATTCAGAAAAACAAACTGCAGAAAATATTGCCGATAACGTACAGCAACAACACCAACAACAATCAAGCAGCTCAAGCAAGAACGTAGAAAATCAACAAACAACAACATCGTCCTCATCGTATAAAATCAATAAAGCATTAATAGCTGCTTACGCTGCGGGTATTGATACCGAAGGAGAAGAAGAAGAGGACAACGACAACAATACCGGCGACGACATAGAAATTGCTGAACAGGAAGAAGTTGACAACGATAACGTTGACGGCGCAGAAGGCGACAACAACGAGACAGAAGAAGACGTCGTTGACGAAGAAGAAGAAATTGAACTTCTCGACGAAGACGACGAAGAAGTTGTCGGAGACGAAGAAGAAGATATTGAAGACGAAGAAGAGGATATTGACGACGAAGAAGAAATTGAAGAAGAGGAAGAAGATATTGACGAAGATATAGAAGCATCTGTTGCTCGTATTAGAGGTAAGTCAAGAGTTCAAAATTCTTTTATTTTTTTTTTTTTTTTTAAATATTTATTTTTGTTTTGATAAAGAACAAAAACCAAAGTGTGTTTGTGACCAAGTGTTTTTTTTATTTGTTTTTCATTTTATTTTTTTATGAATGTTGAAAATAAAAAAAATTTATTCCGTATTTGTTTTGATAGCAAACAACGAATATACAGTTACTTGCATAATTGAGTGGAAAACTGGAATTTATATTTGTAATAAAATAAAATGTTGTAATGTTAACGAGATTTGGATAATAATTTCTTTAGAGAAAATAGAAATTTTGGAAGCAGAAAAATTTTATAAAAAAATTTATTTTTTCAAAATTAGACAATTTTTTGTTGTACAAAAAAAATGTGTCGCAAAGCCTTAAGGATTGAAGATAGAGGGTAGATTTGTTTTGCGAAAATGTTGGGGTAAAAAAATATTGCCTCGGATTCGCTCCTAGAGGGGTGCAACGTAAGATTAATCCCGATTACACTTCTTCTAAACAAATCTACTACCTATGTCCAATCCTTTAGGGGGCTCCCATACAAAATGACATTTTTATGGAATTAGCTCACATCGCTTTAACTTTTACCCAAGGATGCGCCTAGAGGAATCTAATGTTTGACCGATCCCCAATGTTTTTTAACCCCAATATTTTCTCAAAACATATCTACCCTCAATCTTTAATCCTTAAGGCGGTCCCTATAAAATTTTGTATAAACTTGTTTCATTAAATCAGCTCCTACCGCTTCCATGGTGCCTTCTACAGGGGTAAATTGTAAGACCGACCTCCATTTACTTTTGCCCCCAACCTACTCCTATCTCCACTTCCTAAGATGGCTTCCATACAAAAGTTCCATTTGTAAAAAAATCGAGCAAAATTTTGAAAGTTCAAATTTTTTCTATGCAAAAAAATTTTAATTTTTAGAAACAGAGTCATGAAATTTTGTATGTAAATAGTTCTTACCAATAGAAATGTGATAGCAAAAATAAATTTTAAGATTTGATGCATTAAATCCTTCAAGTCCCAAATTGGACTCCCAATTTCATTTCCGAAAATTTCCAAAAATATGATTTTTTTTTTTTTCAATTTTTCCTGCCACGCCAAAAATAAAGCCGGTTTTAAAAATTCCCGCGTGGTGTATCCTACTACCTGCCTCCATTGGATCATCGGGGGCGTGCGTTTTTTTTCGCAGTGGGTTAAAGTCGATTTTCAGGCCAACATTAGGCCAATTTTGGATGGGGCTGGCGGGCGCAATATTCTATTTAAAACTCATCTACTTGATTTTTACTTTTTAACTAGTTTTCTTTTATCTAGAGTAGAGCTTACGGTCAGTATCGTAGTACCGGTAATCCCGGTTTTTTTGGTATTATCGGGAATTGGTACCGGTTTCCCGGTTCTTTAATTATTCCCGGGAATACTGGTATTCCCGGTTCCGGTTCTGAAGGTATTACCGGTATTCCCAGGACTACTGGTATGTACATTTTTGTACAACTGAATTTTTTTCTTTTTTTCAAAAAATACAAGACACCATTTCCATTTTTTTTACGAATTAAAAAAAAATAACCACATAATTTTTAAATAATTTTACAAACAGAACTAAATATTTCTGAAATACGATAAAAATGGTGTAATTACTAAATTAAAACATTTTTTGTTATAGTATTTATAAGCTACACCACCTGTGGTACATGGTGTAATGAGTTTGTGCCCAAAATATTGGTCCTAGACCCACTTTTAAGTATACCGATAGACTTAGAATCACTTTTTGAGTCGATTTAGCGATGACCGTCCGTCTGTATGTCCATGTAAACGATGTAAACACGATTTTAAAACTTAAGCCTCTCTAGGCTCAAGTACGAAGCCTATTGAAATTGGAAAAAATAGGTCCCTATTTAGAGCAAGCCCCCATATAAAGGTCCTCTTTAGTTTTGGCTCTAATAACCGTATAAATAACCTTAATTATAAATTTTCGAAATTTGGTAAACGTGTTTTGTCTTCACAAATTACCACCATTCCGAATTTAAAAGGAATCGGACCAGTTCTTCTTGTAGCCCCCATACAAACCACCCTCCCGATTTTCGCATAAATCTCTCAAATTTCATGAAAATCATCGGACCATTTTTGAACTTAGGCCCCATGTGAAAATTTCGCTATATATTCAAATCGCTTTAGATTTATTGTCAACAAATAGAAGCCTATTTCACTCAAATTTGATTTGTGAGTGTTTTTTTACACTACCCAGTCGGCAAAAAAAATCACACCTGACATACTGCTGACTCTCCCTTTATAAAATTGCTGACATCTTCATACAATTTTTGATATTTTTACAAAATGATATTTTTATAAAATTTGCCCCTACCGCTCTAACTGTCCATAGGGTGCCCCTAGAGAAGTAAAATGTATGACCGACCCCCAATATTTTTTCAACTCCAACATTTTCTCAGAATATACCTACCCTTTATTTTCAACTGTTAAGGGGGTCCCCATACATTTTTTTATTTTTTTATTAGTTTTTAAAAATTCATGTTTTTATAATGTATGGGAGCCCCTTAGGGAGTGGAGATAGGGTGTTATGATGTTCGGACAAAATGTTGGTAACTAAAAAATAATGGGTGTTGGTCGTAATTTTTGCCTCTCTAGGAGGCTCGGTAGGGGCGGTAGGAGCTGGTTTAATAAAACAAATTAATAAAAAATAAAAGAAATGTATGGGGACCACCTTAAGGGTTAAAGATACATTGTAGGTATGTTTGCAAAAAATGTTGCAAATAATAAAATAATGGAGGTCGGTCATACATTTGGCCCCACTAGGGGCACTTTAGGGTAAGTTAGAATGGTAGGATCAAATTTTTTGAAAATGGTTTGTATGGGAGCCCCCTTACGAAGTGGAAATAGGGGTAAGGTATGTTCAAAAAAAATGTTGGGGGCAGAAAATTATTGGAGGTCGGTCTCACATTGCACCCCTCCAGGGGTGTTTCTAGGGGAGTTTTGGGGCTTTTTGAGGATTTTTACCTCTTTACGCCCAACTTTGACCCCAATGAGGGGCCATATGGCCCCTCCCCACCGCCCCCATTTTTTGGCTCGTGCTTTCTTTTTCGAACCTAAAAAAAATTAGAGGGTATCGCGGATCGAAATCGAAAACTGGTTAGCTATCCCACGCCTAATAGTGCAAATTGAAGAACCGTTTTTTGTGTTCCAAAGTTAAAAAAAAAAATTTTTCATAGATATCCCACTCGCATCCCACTAAGCGACCCCACAGCTCTTAAAGGGAATCGCCTAAGCTTTCTTTTGAATCAAAAAAAAAAAAAAAAAAGGGCCCAATTTGAGGAAAAAGTCAAAAAAGTTTTGGATTTTTAAGAAAAAAAATCAAAAATTTTTTTTTTATTTTTTTTATATTTTTTTTTCGAAAGACTGAAGAAATAGCTATCTAAACTCTTTGGGACACATTTTGCTAAAAACAATAGGTAAGAAGTTACATGGATGAGAATCAACACCTCTTTGGCAAAAATGTCAAATTTCGACCCCCTCTAACTCAGAGAGTTCTTGACCGATCTCGTTGAAAAATTGTGTCAGAACTACTATCCAATAGGACTAACCTTGGTGCAAATTTCATCCCGATCGGAAGACATCGGTTTCAAAAGTTGTGTCAGTTGACACGAAAACCCCCAATTATCAAGTGCAGAAGTCCAAGTTGTACCCTCAATTATGTAAATAACTGTATTTGTTTAAATATGGTTTCTTTTTTTGTTTTCATTAAATCTATTTTTCTTTTCCTTGTATTTTTTTGTTTATTTAATTAATTGTTGCATACTTTATAATTTAAACATTTGATTTCTCCTTAAATTTTATTTTTCCTATATTGTAAATTATGTTATTTGATTGATTTCCCAAAAAAAAATCTTTGAACTTTACTATGTAAATTATTTTGTTTAATTTTATTTTCTTGAAACTCTTGTTTTTTTGGTAATTACATATTTTTAAAAACTGATATTGAAATATTCATTGATTTTTCCGTGTTATAATAGATATTTTGAAAACCCATACAATTTTATGAATTCTGTGAAACATTTTTTTTTACCGAATACACGGGTTTGGCAAAAAATTCTGCTTTGTTATAAATTTTAGGCAAAATTATGATAAATAAATAAAAAATAAGTACAATTTCGTGTTAATAATCATTTTTTTTTAATTTAATCATTTGCTTCAATACCTTTATTTTGCAATAACAGAAAGTCGTATTCGGCGTCAGTCGTACCTCTGTGTCATATTTGCGTTTACGTCAAGCGTTAGCAGTTACTTTAAACCTAATGAGTTTCATATTCTTAGTAACATAACCTTAATTAACTAAATGAGAATTATAATAAAAATAACATTCTATTTAACAAATTTAACAGTTAATTTAATAAAAATAAAATTTTAACTTGCAATTATAAAAAAAAATTATTAAATATAATACAAATCAGAAATTTTAGTATTGCAAAATTGCAACTTTATTTGCTTGTTATTTTGTAAAGCGTAGCAATTATAGTGGAATTCACGTCAGAAGTTTTCACTCTTGCAAAAGTGCGAAATACAACAAACACATGAGATAAAATAAAAACCAAAATAATTTTATGTGCGTTTGTTGTAATAAATGTTGCATTTCGCACTTTGCAAGGGTAAAAAATTCAGACGTGAATGCCATCAATATTACTATATAAATAAAGTGCGAATATTTTCTTGCAACTACGCATTATGTAAAAACAAGTAAAAAAGTTAAATTCGGCCTTGCCGAATGTAGTGATACCCTCCACAATATTAAAAAAGATTATTGCAAAAAGCTTTATTTAAAAGGAAATTACTTAAAAAAAAAAATTTTTTTTTTAAAAAAATTTCCGCGAAAAAAATTTTTGGTAAAAAAAAAATCCGCGATTTTTTTCTTTTTTTTTTGTCAAAAAATATGTTCGTTCTTGTTTAAATACCATTTGGTGTTCAATTATGTTCACATATGTCAACCAGAAGCCGTATTAAAGCATTTTGTATTTTTAGGTTATGTTGAATGTACTGAAATTTTTGAGGTGTGCTTACATTTTCGTTCATAACTTTTGAACCGCTGAACCGATATTGCTCAAATGCAATACCAAACTTCTCGGGAGAACTTCCAATAAATATGTTAAGTTTCAGTCATCTCTGTGCAATATTTTGTCCGCGACAGCATTTTCCACAGACAGACAGACGGACATCGCTAGAATGTCTTAAAATCGATCGGGCATCATGAATATATATACTTTATGGGGTCCCAGACCGATATTTCGATGGGTTACAAACGGAATGACAAACTTATATATGTATATATACCCTCTATCTAGGGCTGCCAGACGGCCTGGAATGGCCTGGATTTTCCAGTTATTTGAGGTCTGGTCCAGTTTCCAGTTAAAACATAATTTTTCCAGTTGAAAAAGGATTTTCACAATTTTAACAATTATTTTTTTTATTAAATATTTTTTACAATTTTTTGGGACTATTTTTTTAATAAAACATTAATCATAAATATAACATAAATGCCTCTTTTGGATACGGAAAATGTGCTCTTTTTGCTCCATTTTCGCCAATTTTTTTACAACTTATTCGAGAATCTCGGCCAGTCTAGAGTTGATTTCGCTCGTCGATGATTTAAGGATTCTTGGCGTACATTTTTGCTTTTAAAATAACCCCCCAATAATATTTCTGGATGGGTCAAATCTGCAAATGATGGTCAATTGTTGTCGGCCTTTTTAACTTCGCACGTCCGGGAAATTTTAACTGTCCTTCTTGATTTCCAGATTTGACCACTTTGAACATATTTTTGTGGGGTTATTTAAAAAGAAAAATATACTCTAACTATCCTCAGGCCAATGACGAGCTAAACATCAGCATTTCGAAATGCTCGAAAAAGTAATAGAAATGCTTAAAAAAGGCGCATTTTGCCGTGGTAAATAGAGTCGGCCATTTAGTCCAAAATAAGAATATGTATCTCACATATGAAAATAAATTGATTTTTTTTTTCAAATTATTGAAAAAAAATATGTATGGGTCCAGTTACTTTTTAAAAATCCAGCTGAAAATTTTCCGTTGTCCGGTTATTTGACTTTTAGTATCTGGAAACCCTACCTCTAGCAATAAGTGGAGGGTATAAAAAGGTAATAAAAAAAGTGTAAAAGTTGATTCAACATTTTTTTTTAAAGTTTCACTGTTGCAATCTTGCACTTTTGCAAGGGTAAACATTTCTGAAATGAATATACTGTATATTTTGTTGAAAGTTTATGCAAAATAATCAAGTTTTCCTTTTAAATTTCTTCGTTGCTTGGTGTTTTAATGCGATATAATCTGAAAATATAGAAAATATATTAATAAAACCCCTTAAAAATAATATTTTTTTTTTTACCGATTTTTCAATAATGTCAATACATTTTCCTTAACACCAAGTACCAACAATATACAAAAACTTTGTATAAAATTAGTTAAATATACTATTTGAAATAAAGGTGCACTATATTTAATAAAATGCAATAGTATGATTAATATCCATGGTATACCCATTACTATAGATAAACGTAATAAAATTTTTGCACTGTAAAGTTTTTGAAATAAAAATAAACGAAGTTAGATTAAGTGACAAATCATTTTAATACCCATTAAATACTTACTTATTTTTTAAAAATAATTGTCTTTGTGTCATGACGGCCACATCATAACGTATTCGATAAATAATAATCGTTAGATGAGTAAATATTATAATATTTAATATTAACATTATAAATATTGATATAAACATAAGTAGACTAATAGGTTTTACCTCAGAATCTGTAAAAAGGGAAAAATGAAAATTAATACAAATCGGAATTAGAAATAATGGTATTCACGTCAGAAATGTTTAACCTTGCAAGTTTACAGTTGCAAGTTTACACTTGCAAGTTTACACTTGCAAGTTTACCCTTGCAAGTTTACACTTGCAAGTTTACCTTGGCAATTTATTTTACAACACAATTTTCGCTTTGCACTTTTCAAGGGCAAACTTTTGCAACGTGAATACCCTCAATATTTGTAGATAACGCGTAATGTCAACATTTTTTAAACATGTGGAAATTAAAAAAAAAAGATTAAAAGATAACGTAACAATAATGATTTGCAAACATTTTCCGAAACCTAAATTTGCAAGCTATTAAGGTTTCAAAAAATTCATCAAGTAGTTGAATTTGATTTTGCTCTTACAATAAATGTAACACAAAGAGAAAATATTTTAAGATGTACCCTATATCAAATTATCTAACAAGGAAGGTCTTGTATTTTACACAAATTTGTATTTTAAACAAAGTTGTATGTTACACAAATTTGTATTTTACACAAATTTGTATTTTACACAATTTTGTGTTTTACACAAATTTGTATTTTACAAAAATTTGTATTTAACACAAATTTGTATTTTACACAAATTTGTATTTTACACAAATTTGTATTTTACACAAATTTGTATTTGTACACAAATTTGTATGTAACACAAATTTGTATGTTACACAAATTTGTATATTTTACACAAATTTGTATTTTACACAAATTTGTATTTTACACAAATTTGTATTTTACTCAAATTTGTATTTTACACAAATTTGTATTTTACACAAATTTGTATTTTACACAAATTTGTATTTTACACAAATTTGTATTTTACACAAATTTTTATTTTACACAAATTTGTATTTTACACAAATTTGTATTTTACACAAATTTGTATTTTACACAAATTTGTTTTTTACACAAATTTGTATTTTACACAAATTTGTATTTGTACACAAATTTGCATTTGTACACAAATTTGTATTTGTACACAAATTTGCATTTGTACACAAATTTGTATGTAACACAAATTTGTATGTTACACAAATTTTTATATTTTACACAAATTTGTATTTTACACAAATTTGTTCGTTACACAAATTTGTATTTTACACAAATTTGTATTTCAAACAAATTAGTTTTTTACACAAATTTGTATTTTACACAAATTTGTATTTTACACAAATTTGTATTTTACAAAAATTTGTGTTTTACACAAATTTGTATTTGTACACAAATTTGTATTTGTACACAAATTTGTATTTGTACACAAATTTGTATTTTACACAAATTTGTATTTTACACAAATTTGTATTTTACACAAATTTGTATTTTACACAAATTTGTATTTTACACAAATTTGTATTTTACACAAATTTGTATTTTACACAAATTTGTATTTTACACAAATTTGTATTTTACACAAATTTGTATTTTACACAAATTTGTATTTTACACAAATTTGTATTTTACACAAATTTCTATGTTACACAAATTTGTATTTTACACAAATTTGTATGTTTTACACAAATTTGTATTTTACACAAATTTGTATTTTACACAAATTTAAATTTTACACATTTTTTTGATTTTACACAAAGCTTCTCGGTTATTACAATAATTTGTGTATAAGTTTACATAATTTACAAAATTGTTTGCAATTTGCACAAATTTCCGTATTTTACACAATTATTTTACACAAATTCTAAAGTTTTACACAAATCTTTGTATTTTACACAATTTTTTTATGGAAAAATTATGTTTTTTATAGGAATTTTGTAAATCAAAATTTTATACATATTGGTACATTTTGCAATAATTTTTCTAAAAGAGAAAATTAACAAATTAAGCATTTCACTCTTTGCAATTGTGAAAAGTTTTGAAAACTTTAAATCTAATTGTTAACTTAAATATTTCTTATGATTTTGTTTTATACTTACAAAACACCGTCAAACATGATTCAACATGAGTTAATCTATTACACAGGAAACTGATGCTTGAGGATTTTCTCCATATTCCTATACCGGTTGGTATAGCTGCTGCAATCCAAACATAAAGTGAATACGATAAAAATCGTTTATTATTTTTAGTTAAATCACATGCAATATGTGATTTTTTTAAAAGCATCCAGGAATCATATCCCAAGACGTTGAGCCATAAAAATAATGCCATAAATACATAATAATGCATAAAACCTAGAAATAGAAACCAAGGGATTAGTTAAATTTACAGGTTATGGACTAAAGGGGTTTTTATTTTGCACAAATTTTTGCATTTTTCACTAATTTTTGCATTTTGCACTAATTTTTGCGTTTTGCAATAATTTTTGCATTTTGCACTAATTTTGCATTTTGCACTAATTTTTGCATTTTGCACTAATTTTTGCATTTTACACTAATTTTTGCATTTGGCCCAAATTTTTGAATTTTGCTCAAATTTTTGCATTTTGCTATAATTTTTGCATTGTGCACTAATATTTACATTTTGCATTAATTTTTACATTTTGCACTAAATTTTACATTTTGCACTAATTTTAGCATTTTGCACTAATTTTTGCATTTTGCAATAATTTTTACATTTTACACTCAGGGTATTCACTTCAGAAATTTTTAACCCTTGCAACAGTGCGAAATTGCAACACTGTTTTTAAAAAAAAATTTGATATCAACTTTTACTCTTTTATATTACCTTCTCATGATGCGTGGTTAGAAAATTTTCGCATTTCATTTCAATAGTAATATTATTACTTATTTTTACAAAATAAAAAGCAAAAAAAGTTGCAATTTTGACATTGCGAAATTTTGCAAGATCAAAATTTCTGACGTGAATTCCATTCCTTTTTTTGCATTTTGCAATAATTTTTTCATTTTGCATATTTTTTTTGCATATTTCAACTTACATATGACTACATATATTGGATATTTCAAATTTAACGAACTATTAAGCAACATATGAGCAGCAGCCATTAATGATTTAGAAGCTATCATGGCACTCAAATAACATATTAATATTTTACCCGATATATTGGTTCTTAACTCTCTAAACAATACATAAATAAGCCAAGTTATTGTTAAACATGTTACTGAAAAAATATAGGCCGAATCTGAAAATTAAAAAGAAAATAATAAATCAGATATAAAAATCAAAATTTATATCGGTTAAAGCTAAATTACAGGTGTAAATATTTTATTTGCCTGTGTAAAAATGCATCTTACCATATTTGATAAACAAAGGAAATGTTCTTTCATAATAACAATCTAATAGTACCGGTCGATATTTATTTGAATCCTTAAAATAATATGGTGTAAAACATCTAATTTTATTATTCTAAAAAAAAAAAAAAAAATTCAGGAGTGAGAAATTTATTTTAGTATTTTAGTATAGCTTGCAAACTTTGCATTTTTTATGCCACAATACTCCACACATGTTTATTAGTCTAATGACCTGGCATTTTGCTAACCACAATAATATTGCGGTATAAATAATCGTCATACTCAGTTTCTGTTATACTGTTAGTCATATTCTTAAATTTATAAGTTTATAATTATTTATAAATTTATCGTGTTAACAGGCTGCAGTTATTTCTGATTTCACGTTAGATTAACGAGTTCAATTTATTTTTACTGATTTTTAATTTTTTATAACCAGTAGTTTCAATTAAACTCAATGACGAAAACTGATTTAATTCAAAAATATGTGCAAAATGCAAAACTATGTGCAAAATTCAAAAATATGTGCAAAATTCAAAAATATGTGCAAAATGCAAAACTATGTGCAAAATTCAAAAATATGTGCAAAATGCAAAACTATGGGCAAAGTGCAAAAGTATGAGCAAAATGCAAAACTATGAGCAAAATGCTAAACTATGTGCAAAATGCAAAACTTTGTGTAAAATGATACTTCAATTAGTGCAAAATCCAAAAATATGAAAAGAAGAGTGTTATGCCAAAAAAGAACATTTTTAAATTTTGAACTATTTTTGTATTTGCAATAATTTTTGCGTTAGATTTCACTAGTTTTCGCATTTTATTATATTTTTTGCATTTTGATATGGTTTTTGCATTTTGATCTAGTTTTTGCATTTTAATCTAGTTTTTTGCATTTTGATCTAGTTTTTGCATTTTGATCTAGTTTTTTGCATTTTGATCAAGTTTAGTTTTCCATTACCACAAAAATTTTTGCATTTTTTACCCCTTATTTTATTTTGCACTAATTTTGGCATTTTGGGTTAAATTAGTGCAAAATGTAAAAATAGGTACAAAATAGTGTAAAATGCAAAGTTAAGTGCAGAATGCATTTTTTTTTTGCATTTTGCACTAATTTTTGTTCGCAAATTTTTGAAATTTGCACAAATTTTAATAATAGCACTTATTTTTACATTTTGCACTTATCTTTGCATTTAACACTAAATTTTGCAATATTGTTTTTGCATTATTATTAATTTCACTTTTATGGCAATACATTTGCAAATTTTTGTGCTCTAACTTTAACATTTTCTTCTAATTTTAACATTTTGCATTAATTTTAGCATTTTGCCGTATTCTTGCATTTTGATGCAATTTTTACTAATATTTTGGAGTTTGCATTAATTTTTCCAATTTTGCACTAATTTTTGCAATTTTGCACTAATTTTTGCAATTTTGCACTAATTTTTGCAATTTTGCACTAATTTTTGCAATTTTGCACTAATTTTTGCAATTTTGCACTAATTTTTGCACTAATTTTTTCAATTTTGCACTAATTTTTGCAATTTTTGTATTTCAATATTTGTATTTCAATATTTCGTTTACTCGCATTTTTTTTATTGGAACTAGTTAATTCCTCAACTTACCAATAAATTTATATCAATCGAATCATTTTTCTTAAGCCAATGATAAATTTCAGGTTTCCTACACATTGATCCGCTTATATTAATATTGAAATCTTGAAAAATATTTCCATATAATACGCTGCCATTTATTAGTTTTACGCGTAAATCCCACGAGACATTTAAATTAGTTTTCAAATTCTCACAACGATTTGAAGTTATATTGAAATATTCATTTTTTTTACAACACAAAAATATATTTAATTTTTCATCCAAGTTTTTAATTTCACTTTCAATATTTACTGAAAATATTATTGAAGAATTTATTATTAATAAAAAAATCTTTATAAAATTCATTATTTTTTTTTTAATTTGAATTATTTTGCTGTATCGGTTTAATATCCATTACTGATTCTTATAAACTAACTTGATAATGCAAAAAAATGATTCTATTAAATATTGTCTTTGCAAGATTAAAAGTGTATTTAAAAAAAAACCACATTGTTTTCATGCGTTTATCATCTTCTCAACTGATAAACTAATTTTAATTGCTCGCAAGATTTATTTTCATATTGCATCGGTTCACTTTCAGAAATTAGGTTGAGTAATCCATTTTATATAGTATGTTGTAAGTGGCTGCTGACACTTTACATCAGCACACATAGACTATGGGGTCCGTTGTGATTTTAAGATTTTATATACATACATAGTAAATCTTTCCATTTTTGAAATGTAGGCTGATCCACTAGATTTGTAGATCTGAGAACTTTTTGTATAGAAAAAATTTTATATTTTGATAACTTTTTATAGAATTTTTTTCTGATTTTAAAGACATTTTCTTAAACAGAAATTCTAAAATTGTGAAGATTATTTTCTGTAAAAAGCCCTAAAATTTTTAGAATCTCAAAATTTTTTCACACGAAAAATTTCCCACGACCGCATTTTACACTAGTTTTTGTATTTTGCACTTATTTTTGCATTTTGCAGTAATTTTTGCAATTTTGCACTATTTTTTTTGCATTTTGCACTATTTTTTTTTGCAATTTTGCACAAATTTTTGCAATTTTGCACAAATTTTTGCAATTTTGCACTAATTTTTGCAATTTTTGCACTAATTTTTGCAATTTTGCACTAATTTTTGCAGTTTTGCAATAATTTTTGCAATTTTGCATTAATTTTTGCAATTTTGCAATAATTTTTGCAATTTTGCACTAATTTTTGCAATTTTGCACTAATTTTTTGCAATTTTGCACTAATTTTTGCAATTTTGCACTAATTTTTGCAATTTTGCACTAATTTTTGCAATTTTGCACTAATTTTTGCAATTTTGCACTAATTTTTGCAATTTTGCACTAATTTTTGCAATTTTGCACTAATTTTTGCAATTTTGCACTAATTTTTGCAATTTTGCACTAATTTTTGCAATTTTGCACTAATTTTTGCAATTTTGCACTAATTTTTGCAATTTTGCACTAATTTTTGCAATTTTGCACTAATTTTTGCAATTTTGCACTAATTTTTGCAATTTTGCACTAATTTTTGCAATTTTGCACTAATTTTTGCAATTTTGCACTAATTTTTGCAATTTTGCACTAATTTTTGCAATTTTGCACTAATTTTTGCAATTTTGCACTAATTTTTCAATTTTGCACTAATTTTTGCAATTTTGCA
Organism: Pegoplata infirma; assembly: GCA_963921195.1. NCBI lineage: Eukaryota > Metazoa > Arthropoda > Insecta > Diptera > Anthomyiidae > Pegoplata > Pegoplata infirma. The sequence goes on along the minus strand of OY992536.1, from coordinate 80,564,896 downwards.
CTAATTTTTGCAATTTTGCACTAATTTTTGCAATTTTGCACTAATTTTTGCAATTTTGCACTAATTTTTGCAATTTTATACTAATTTTTGCAATTTTGCACTAATTTTTGCAATTTTGCACTAATTTTTGCAATTTTGCACAATTTTTGCAATTTTGCACTATTTTTTTTTTTGCAATTTTGCACTATTTTTTTTTGCAATTTTGCACTATTTTTTTAAATTTTGCACTATTTTTTTCAATTTTGCACTATTTTTTTCAATTTTTGCAATTTTGTACATTTTTTTTCAATTTTGCACTAATTTTTGCAATTTTGCACTAATTTTTGAAATTTTGCACTAATTTTTGAAATTTTGCACTAATTTTTGCAATTTTGCAATAATTTTTGCCATTTTGCACTAATTTTTGCAATTTTGCACTAATTTTTGCAATTTTGCACTAATTTTTGCAATTTTGCACAAATTTTTCCAATTTTGTAATAATTTTCGCAATTTGGCACTAATTTTTACAATCTTGCACTAATTTGTGTAATTTTGCACTAATTTTTGCAATTTTGCTCTAATTTTCGCAATTCGCACAAACTTTTCAATTTTTCAATATTAATAAGGGGCTAACATTTCAAGAATAAAGGCAGGACAATGAAAACTGTTATACTTATTGAAAATATGTGCCTTACTTAAAATTAAAACTGTTATACTCTATTAAGTTCCTTAGATTTTAAAGTTGTTATACAACTTTTGAGAACGGATTATAAGTTATAACTGTTTGTTATAACTTATTGTTTTTTGTTTTTGTTTAAATGAGTAAAACTTAACGTATTAAAATGCCAAATTAACTTTAATTTCCACAAAACTGTTATATATCCTCATACAAAGCTATAATTTATTTATTTTATTTGAAGTATCTGTTATATAAAGTCAGAGTGGAATATTCAGGTAAACCGAAATCAAATAAATAAAGTTGATAATTAACAGGAAATTTTAACTAAAAGTTGTTTCGGTCTTATAAGAATCATACCGTCAGAATAACGATACAATTTTGAATGAAAACTGTTATACTTGTAAAAAAATATTAAACAGAAAAATAAAAAACGCTCTATACATTTTTGCAGGTCTGGAACGTAAGTGATTCAATTTAGTCTATTATATTAACTGTTATACTGTTGATAAAAAATTCTATATTAAAATATAACGACTCGTTACTTTATTAAAAAATATAGAACACACTCAAATGCTTAATTTTTTTTTAAATTGATAATCTTATACCAAATAAGAATCATAGAATCAGAATAGCGATAAATTTGCTAATGAAAACTGTTATACTTGTAAAAAAAGTTACAACAATAACTGCTTTCTTTACATTTTCGCAGTTTTGGAACGAACGAGATTAAATTCAATCTATAATATTACTACTAACTATTATACTATTAATATATATTCCTATATTTAAAAGCAATATAAATTATTTTGTAAATAGATTTCCATTTACGTTAACATATTTAACTAAACACCTACTGGCCTTTATTTATAGATTCTCCTATTATGAATTATTTTGAACAAACCTCACAGAAAATTTAATTTTATTTATATGTGCTATTATTATATGTTTTCGTAGCGAACCTTGAGAGTTACTAAAACAAAATGGAATAAATTTTGCCTTTTCCGTTTAAGTTAAAATGGAAAATCAATGAATATTTCAACTTTTTTTTTATTGTATGTAATTTTATTATATTTTTTTTTTCTTTCTTTGTAAATTTGCTTAGTTGTTTTTCTTTGTATTATTTGATTTTATTGATATTTAGGAAAAACTATTCCCTTGAAAATATTCCCGGGATTTTACAGTGCTGTCACCTTTTTTTATGTAACAAAAATTTAGTAAATTTTTTAACTTTTAAATAAAATATATCCTACCATTTTACTATAAAAGAAAATCCCCTCCAAAATGTTTCACTAAATTTTCATCATCCACTAAAAAAAAAAACAAGCATAAAACATCAGTGTATATAAAAATCAAAATATAGATAATTAAGGCGAAACTGTAAATGACTTAAGTGAGTTAAAGTTTTATTTTTTATATTTTTGAAACAAAATTTAAGACCAAATGTATAATTTTGTTAATCCGTTTGTATGAAGACTATTTTAAGTTGATCTAGCGATATCCGTCTGTTTGTTGAAATGCCGATTATGGCCAAAATATTACACAGAGATGGAGTATTTAAAAACTATTTACCTGGGTTCAAGGGGTCAAAAGTTATGAATAAAAATGTAAGGACACCTCAAAAATTTTTATACATTCAACATAACCTAAAAATACAATATGCTTTAATTCGGCTAATGGTGAACACATGCGAACAGAATTCGATACCGAATGGTATTAAAACAAGTACATATGTATATTTTTTTTTGGTACACAAAACTATTTTTCGCTGAAATTTTTATTTCACTGAAATTTTTATTTCACTGAAATTTTTATTTCACCAACATATTTGATCCGCTTAAATTAAATAAATCTTATCAAATCAAAACTAATTGCATTTACAATTTTTATTATATTTTTGTCGCCAAATTTGTTTTCACGATTTTGGTTAATTTCTTCATGAAATTGTAGACATTTTTTGTCAGAGCACTTCAGAAAAAAAAATTGTTTAAATTATTTATATTTTTCTTTCTATAGGTGTAGTTTATCATATTTTGTTACTTACAACCCCTCTGTATTATCAACTACCATTACCATTACGATGGCAATTCAATTTTACAGTTGACAACGCCAAATTCTATGGTAAACAAGGGTTAGCAATTTCGTTTTGACATTGAAATCATTATATACAATTACAAAACACTGTCTACACTAGCAATCAAATCGCTAACAATTTGACGTTTGATGGTAATGGTGGTTGCTAATTTAGACGGTGTTGAAAAAAATGAAAATTTCAAAATTTTGTTCAAACCTAAGCTCACTTAAATCAATTGTAATTCAGCCTTAATAAATACAAAAATATTAATTTTTCCATATTTAGGAACTCATTTAACATAAGTCAGTGTATATAAAATGTCAAATCATCGTACTCAAACTAATATTAAAACCATGACTAAAATATAACATTGTGTTGCTTATAATTTTTTTATATATTATTTAATAAATTAAAGCCTGTGCATTATTAACACAACGCATTAAAAACATATTATTTTATTTATTTTCTATAAAACAATTCTTTATTAGAGTATTTGTTTAGTAACTTTTTTTTTTTTAAATTTTCAAAACATTTGTTTAAAAATATATTTTTTTTAAACAATTTATAACAAAAAATATACACTTTAACAGAGGTGGCAGCTCTGGCAGTTAATGTGACGTTTTAGTGAAAGAAAATCAAAATTATACTTTTATATTTTTTTGCACGTAGGATTTTAAAATATAAATATTCATATATAATTTTCAACTTTAAATTATGCATAATTTATGATTTTTTTTTGTTTGTTAATTTCTATTGGACATATAATTTTTGTTTTGATTTTCTAAATTTAAATGTGTTAATTTAAAATTGATAAAATAACAAAATTATTAAAGATGTTAATAAAACTCATTTATAAAAAATAATACAAAATGACATTAATATGGAATTTTTAAACTGTTATACTACTCAATTATTAACAATTTTCGACAAAACACTGAATTGAACTGAGCAATTATGGGTTTCCGCCATGAAAAAATTACCATGTAAATGGCAAAATGAATACACCCCAAACTGTTATACATATTGTTACGGTGACACAGGATGCAATTTCTTTATTCTTGCAAAAATACTAACGAAAAACTACTATTAGAATACATGAGTATACATGATTTTATCTATTATACAAAATTTATTAGGTATTGAAACTGGTATACAGAATTGAAACTGGTATACAAAATTAAAGCTATTATAATAAATCAATTTAAACTGTTATAAGGTATTTAGCTGTTATACTTACATACTAGTGTTATATTAGCGCAAAATCTAAATACTAGCGCAAAACTGTTATACAAGCAAAAAAACTGTTATACTAGCGCAAAACTGTTATATTAGCGCAAAACGGTTACACTACCGCAAGACGGTTATACTAGCGCAAAACTGTTATACTAGCGCAAAACTGTTATACTAGCGCAAAACTGTTATACTAGCGCAAAACTGTTATACTAGCGCAAAACTGTTATACTAGCACAAAACTGTTATACTAGCGCAAAACTGTTATACTAGCGTAAAACTGTTATACTAGCGCAAAACTGGTATACTAGCGCAAAACTGTTATACTAGCGCAAAACTGTTATACTAGCGCAAAACTGTTATACTAGCGCAAAACTGTTATACTAGCGCAAAACTGTTATACTAGCGCAAAACTTTTATACTAGCGCAAAACTGTTATACTAGCGCAAAACTGTTATACTAGTGCAAAACTGTTATACTAGCGCAAGACTGTTATACTAGCGCAAGACTGTTAAACTAGCGCAAAACTGTTATACTAGTGCAAAACTGTTATACACTCAAAATATTTTCTAAGTAAATTCAACTGAAAAAACGTTAAAAACAATCGTTTTTCCTTTTAAAAAACGGACTACTTATATTTCATTTGAAACAATATAATTTTTCAGTTATTTTTAAACGTTAATAAATGACTAGACATTCCGTAAAAATAAACGATATTTCAGTTATTTTAAATGTTTTCATTTTTTTATTTTGTGAAGTAAAAATAAAATTTTTTGAATAACAAACTACAAAAACCGTACTTCTGTAAAATTATACGGAATAATCAGTCACAAATAATTTAACTGATAAAAATATTTTTCCGTAACTTTTGTAGTTTATTGTTTTTACAACTGTATAAATCATTCAATATTTTATTTTCCTTGAAAAACAAACGATAAAACGTTTAAAACAACTTTAACTAAAAACTTTTTGAATAACCGTAAATAGTTACTGTAAAACTTTTCTGGGTGTACTAGCGCAAAACTGTTATACTAGCGCAAAACGGTTACACTACCGCAAAACTGTTATACTAGCGCAAAACTGTTATACTAGCGCAAAACTGTTATACTAGCGCAAAACTGTTATTCTAGCGCAAAACTGGTATACTAGCACAAAAATGTCATGGTAGCGAACATTTATATACTAGCGCAAAACTGTTATACTGGCTTAAAAATTTTATGCTGAATTAAATCGTTTATACTGGTTCAAAACAGTTCAACAAGCTTAAAAATCTTACAGTTCCTTAAAACTCTTATACGGGTTAAAAACTCGTATACGGCATAAAAACTCGTAACTGGTATACGGGATAAAATCTGTTATACAGGACTAAGACTGTTGTAGGGGATTAAAACTTACATGGGATTCAAATAGTTATCAAGATTAAAACGTTTTACGGTACTAAACCTGTTATACTGGACGAAAACTTTTATACAGTATTTTTAAAATATTAAAGATGTTCAGGATAACAGCAATTAACCAGTTGTGTGATGAAAATTAAAATCTATGATATTTTAATTAAATTTACTTTTTTAATAAAAAAAAATATTCTTTTTAAAAAATATCGACTATGACACTCGTAATAAGACCCATCATTACTTTTCGATTTCCATCACTTACGAAATTATACAGGATTAAAACTTTATACGTGTTTTTTTATTCAGGAATAACACTGTTGTATTTCTAAGAAATAAAATTGGAGCGGCTGTGCAGTTTAACAGTTTTCAATGTTATCAGCACTTTAAATCATGTATGTCTAATTGCTTGCAATCTTGAATTTTTATATATTTCAAATCAATTTTAAGGCTGCATTTTCGAAATATTCCTTTTGCTAAGAGTTTTCGTTAACAACTGTTGCTTAAATGTAACAGTTTTGTGTTTTACATAAAAACAAACTTTACAATCGACAATATAACAATGAAGTGGTATAACTGCTAATAGTTATAATTAAGTAGCTTTGAAACTGTTATACAAAATTGAAATCTGTTTTTTTTCTAAAACTAATAATTTTTTCGGGCAAACTTTCTCCGTAAAACTTTTCATTAGTAGTAGAGACTTTCTAAAACTGTTATACTGGATTAATTTAAGTTGTTACTAACTTTGGGTACTTTCTTAATCAAACAAATTCTTATTTTTTTATCTAAAAATATAGAAATTCTTACAAATTTTTTTTTTTAAGTAACATCAAACTGTTATACGATAATCGAGTTTACATATCTCTGCTCATACTCACAATATTGCTTAAACATTGCCTTAACTATTATACAAAGTTTTGGTAACAATGTATTTATAATTTCCTTAAACGGGTATACATTTCTAAAAAACATTTCTATGATAGAACTCTACTCACAACAATGGTTTTTATACATTCAGTCTCATTTACAAATTAAATGTATTTTTCTAAATGATTAATAACATCTTTAATAAAGTTAAAATATTAAAAACAAATATTGTTTTAACAAAAAATTAAAAAAAATAACTAAGAAATAATTCCAAAAACAAAATATAAAAATGATAACACTTTTTGTGTCTATTTTTTTTTTGTGTGTTTATAAATAAATAAAAACAAAATCCCTAAATTCCTTAAAACAATTTCAAATCAAGGTAAACGCCAAGAACGTAGCCCATATCAATTCCATCATCAGCAACAATACCAGACACAACAACACCAATTAAAAACAAACAATAAAAAACAAAAACGTCTATCGAGAGCAAGACGACGTCATTCTGTAAAAAATCGAAATCAAGAAAATTCTTTAGAAAAACAAAGCAAACAACAGCAATACCAACAACGTAGACTTAAAGGAGGCGAAATAAATCACAGTCGTTTGGCCCACGTAGAGGCAAGAGAAGAAATTACTACTTCTGCGACGTTACAAAACACAGCTACAACGACGGGCTACAATAGAGCCCCGAATCTGGGGGCACGACAAACACGCAGCAGTGGTGGCAGCGCAAGCACCAATACCAACACAGCTAGCAATAATACAGATTACAATATTGGTGTACATCATCAAACAGCACAGGGAGTGGGAGTAGCAACGGCACACGGTACAGGTTCGTCGGGATCGGCAGGAATCATTGGAGGAGGAGCACAACATAATCATAATTTATTAAATCGTGGTGGTGGTGGCATAATTATAGGACCACCTCCGGGTGTACATTCCAATCTTCAACAGCAACATACAGCTAATCAGCAACATCATACGCTTATTACAACAGCAACACATTTTCCACAACAACAGCAACAACCACATCCAACAGCACATTTATTACAACATCCAGGACAAGGATCTCAGACTCATTATTTAAGTCAACAATCAGGACCAACATTTTATACCGGTCATCATCCTCAGGCACACTTACAACCCCAACCGCCACAACAGCAGGTGCATTTCTATCAAACGTATCCAGCTGGAGCATCTGCTTCATCGGCGGCTATATTAAATTTGAATTTAAATTCTTATCCTGCGGCAGCTAATAATACAGCTGCTGTAGTTGGTGGTGCCCCACTCATATATCAGGTGCAACCACCACACCAACAAGGAACTTTATTGGCTCAACAATCTGCACGCTATCATCATCATCAGATACAGCAACCACCACATTTACATCATCAACAACAACAGCAGCAGCATCATCAAGTTCAGACACAACACTTGCAACAACAACAACATCCTACAGCTATAGAACTAACTTTGGGTGGTCCGATACCAGTGGGAACACACGATACGAATATTGTCTATCAGGCGACAAATTATAGTGCCGGCAACAGTAATAATCCTCATACGCATCAGCACCAGCAGCAACAAAATTCACATACATTAAGACGCAGTTCACGAGGCAAAACGGGTTCTTGTGTCAGTTCTGTACAGGGCCAACATCACGGCAGTGCGACCAGCAGCAGCAGTGGTAATAGTACAGGTGTTAACACTAATCACCGCACTGCTGCCACAAACGCCGGCGGCAGTTTACCACCCGTAGTTGTAGGCCATCAATTAATAGCACAACAACAACAGCAGCAACAACCACCACAAGCCGCACATCAGTTGCAACAACACCAACAACATCAATCTTCTAACCACCATCCATTGGTAACACATCATCATCAGCATCATCCTGCTCATCCACCTCCTCCCAATTTACATCATCCGCAACAACATCATCAAACTGTAGCTACCGCTGGCGGTGCTGTTGTTGTTGCTATATCGCAGCAACAGCAACAACCGCAAAATCATTTACTACACGCTCAACCACCACATCCTCACCACGCATTACCGCCACAACGTACAACAATAGTACAACCCGGATTTTTATATAGTTATCGTGCTACAGTGGGTGCTAACAACAGTTCGTCGTCGTCAACAAGTGGTTTGGTAGGAACGCCGTCAGCTGCTGCTGCTTCTGCATCAACATCGTCGTCCGCAATTGCTGCTACCAACAACATTGGTGTTGCTACAAACGTGCCCCCTACAAATTCTTCATATCTGGCTACACATCAAAATACAAATAAGTCAAGTGGTAAGTGTTGTCGTTTTTTTTAAGAAGAAGAAGAAAAAAAAAACAAGAAAGATAAAAATGACACCAACACTTGAGAGGAAATTGTTAAAAATATCAAAATTTGTTACTCAGAGCTGCCCTCTGATATAGGAATTTACGAGGAAAAAAGGAATTTCTGCTTTGCCTAAAAGTAGACTTTATTTTATTAGTGTATTGAAAGCCATAAAGTAGACTTTGCTTTTTTTTTGTAAAAAAAAAGTAACACAAACTGTCAAAGCTGCTGAAAAGTGTGCTATAATTTTGTATATGAATTAATGGTTCCCCTTTTAACACAATTGTTTTATTTAGGTTTTTTAGGAAAACTTGACGGAAATTAATAGAAATTTTCCTGCAGGAAAGAGTTCGATCTGAAATCGCCTATACAGTGACTGGTAAAAACGAAACATATCACTAAAATTTATTAAAATGCTTATCTGAATCTCGCACACATTTTTTTGGAGTTTTGGAGTAAAGAATTTCATTAAAAATTATTTTTGAAAGCAATTTTTGAAGTTCCGTGTGACATATCCCATGATCAAGGATCTGACACTTTTCCTGCAGGGAACCTATAAAATAATCTACTATTATCAGAAATCTACAACAAAATCAATTAAATTACTGAAGCAATTTCAAAAAGTACAACTGATCGAATTCTATGATTTCTATATATAATTGATTAAAATTTACAATATCCAAAATACATGTGCTCTATATATATTAGAAATCTTTATTTTGAACTTTGTTTAAAGTGTATTCAATAAATACCTCCTGAAAATATACCACAAAAATTGTTATGTATTTTTTTTTATTTGAATCTGCAAATTTCTGGAAAATATTTGAGTTTGAAAAAGGTGATGGATTTTATTATTGTATAAATTTAAACCCTAAAAGGAAAATTTAAAATTATAAATTTAAAAATATAAATTTTTTAATATCCCTAAAGTATGCTACAGTTTTTTTTAAACATTTTTATAAGACCCCCCAAAGTATACTTTAAATTTTAAAACAACCAAAATCAAAATCTCCTTTCAAAAAAATGTAATTTATTGTATTAAACAAAAACAGGTGTTGGTTTAGGATGAATAAATCTGTTGTGTAAAATTAGGTCACATTTTCCATATATTCTTTCCCAAATATAAGGTAAAGGTTTTCCACAAAAAAAAAAAATGCTCTCACCTCACCTCTCCTCAATTCCATTACATACACATCTAAATTAGTTTTTAAGAAATTATTCTTTTTTTGTTTTTTTTTTTTTTAAATTGCATGAAATTTTTTGTTTAAAACTCAGTATTAAATTTTCAAAACATATTTTATGTTTTTTCATGATTTTTCTCGCTCGTTTGCTCTACTTGTTCAAATCGTTATCAAATTTTGCTCCTCCATTCGTTTTTAAACGCCCTTTTTGCTAACAACTACTACTCCATGAAATTGAACTAAAACAATAAAACAGCTTCTGCGGATGTATTAAGCTATAATTTAATGGCACAACAACAGTCTAATACGGGAACAGCACCACCGCCACCACCAACATCACATACAGCTGCTGCTGCTGGTGGACAAGCAAATAATTCAGGTAATTCGTTTTTATTCCAAACATCAAACCACTTTTTGCTCTATCATCAAAGCATAACAAAACATTGGTTCTTAATGGTTTAAGCGTTTTTTTTTTGATATTTTTTTTACAAATCATTTTTCATAATTTTCACATACAATTTTTATTACACCCAATTCTTAATTTTGATATATTTTTTTTTTTATTTTCCACAAACTTTGTTTATGGCAAAAAAAAAGGTGACAGCACACTGTTAATTATTTTTAATATATTTTATTACTTTTTTATTTCTACACTAATTTTAAGCATATGTTAAAAATTTAATAATTTATTTTATTTTGTAGTTTTGTTTTAATTTGAATTTTTATTTTTTTAGTTATTTTAAATGTATTTTTGATTAGTAAGCCTAAAAGTAGACTTTGGGTAATTTCAGTAAAACACATCCTAAATGTAGGCTTTGATTTGAGTATGAATAACTTGTTTTAGGTATTTACACATGAATTTGTGATATTTAGGATTTTTCTTTAAAAATAATACAAAATTTGAAATAAAAACTAAAAAGAATACTTCGATTGGCATTTTAAATTTATTTTTGAACGACAAAATTGGATAGAATTTTTAATTGAAAATGAATCTCTAAAATTTTATTTTAATAGCCGACTTTTGGGCTTTTTTGGTTAGGCTGATTATTTTCTGTATTAAAATTGGTGAAAACATTGTTCGGAAAGTTCCAAATATTAAAAAAACAGCATTTATTTTATTTATGCAGTGGGTTACACTTTAAAACTCTTAATATGCTGATTTTGACTTTAAAAACACACCCTATAATGAAATGATAACCATGGCAACCCTGGCAGTGGAAATATAATTTTTTTTATACACTGTAATACAAGAAAACAAATTTCAATCGAACTTATTGATTTTTATACCCTCCACTTAGTGATAGAGGGTATATATAAGTTTGTCATTCCGTTTGTAACTCATCGAAATATCGGTCTGGGACCCCATAAAGTATTTATATTCATGATGTCCGATCGATTTTAAGACATTCTAGCGATGTCCGTCTGTCTGTCTGTCTGTCTGTGGAAAATGCTCTCACGGACAAAATATTGCACAGAGATGACTGAAACTTAACATATATATTGGAAGTTCTCCCGAGAAGTTTGGTATTGCATTTGAGCGATATCGGTTCAGCGGTTCAAAAGTTATGAACGAAAATATAAGCACACCTCAAAAATTTCAGTACATTCAACATAACCTAAAAATACAAAATGCTTTAATTCGGCTTTTGGTTGACATATGTGAACATAATTGAACACCAAATGGTATTTAAACAAGTACGAACATATTTTTTGACAAAAAAAGAAAAAAATCGCGGATTTTTTTTTACCAAAATTTTTTTCGTGGAATTTTTTTTTAAATTTTTTTTTTAAAAGTAATTTCCTTTTAAATAAAGTTGTTTGTAATAATCTTTTTGAAATTGTGGAGGGTATCACTACATTCGGCAAGGCCGAATTTAACTTTTTTACTTGTTATTTTTGATGTAACTCAAAAACTATAGCTGGTAGAGCTTTCGGGTACTCGGCTGGCATGTTCTTCGGATCAAGACCGATATTATTGTTTTCGTCACTTTGCCGTAGTATTATTACCCAGCTATACAGGTTTTCTATGTTTATGAATTAAATAATGGGCTGTTTACTGCGTTTTTTTATGCAACTCAAAAACAATAGCTCGGAAAGCTTTCGGGTATTCGGCGGGCATGTTCCTTGAAGCAAGTCGTATCGGCAAACAAAATGTATCTTTCCAATACAAGAAAACAAATTTCAATCGGACTTTTATTTATTTTTATTTTTGATGTAACACAAAAACTATAGCATGGACAGCTTTCGGCGGTCATGATCTTCGGATCTTCAGAAGGCCGACGTTATTGCTTTCGTCACTTTTTGAAGTATCGGCAGTATTTACCAAGCTACACGGGGTTTCTACGTTTATCAAGTCAAAAAATGCTATTTTTGATGTAACTCAAAAACAATAGTTCAAAAAGCTTTGGGGAATTCGGCGGACATGTTCCTCGAATCAAGTCGTATCGGCAATATTTACCAAGCTATACTCGTTGTAAATGTTTATCAAGTCAAATAGTGCTATTTTAGTGCAATTTTTGATGTTACTCAAAAACTATAGCTCGGAGCTTTCGGATATTCGGCGGGCATGTTCCTCAGATCAAGGCCGACATTATTGCTTTAGTAACTTTTTGTCGCATCAGTATCTTTACGTGTTTCCAATGTTATCAATTCAAATAGTGCTATTTTTGATGTAACTCAAAAACTTAGGCTTAGAGAGCTTTAGGATATTTGGCGGGCATGCTCCTCGTATTAAGGCCGCCGACATTACTCTTTTTTTTGCATCGGCAGTTTTTACTGAGCTGTACGTGCTATTTTACTGCTATTTTTACTGTAACTCAAAAACTTTTCCTTCAGTGACTTTTTGTTTTATCGGCAGTATTTACCGTGCTATATGGATTTCCACGTTTATCAAAGCAAAAAGTGCAATTTACTGCTTTTTTGGATGTTACTCAAAAATTATAGGTCAGAGAGTTTTCGAGTCGACATTGTTTCAATGGCCTTTTGACGTATCGGCAATATTTTATACAATTTTACTGCTATTTTTGATGTTACTCAAAAACTCTAGTTCAGAAAGCTTTCGGATATTCGGCGGGCATTTTTGCCGGATCAAGACTGACCAGATTGTTTTAGACATTTTTTTTTCGTTTTGACAGTATTTGTCGAGATATACCCGTTTCCAAAGTTTATCTAGTCAAAAGGGCTATTTTACTGAAATTTTTGGTGTGACTCAAAATTTATAGCTCAGAGAGCTTTCAAGAATTCGGCAGGTATGTTCTTTGGATTTTTTTTTTTTTAATTGCAACGTTTTCAAGTCAAAAAGTGATATTTTACTGAAATTTTTGTAACTCAAAAACTATAGCTTGGAAAGGTTCCGGATATTCGATTCAGACCGATGTTATTGCTTCAGTGACTTTTTGTCGTATTGCCAGTACGAGACCTTAGAACAACAAGGTTCTATTTGCTTTAAGAAATAGGCACAGATAGATCCTTGTTGTCCCAAGGTCGCGAGTAATTACCGAGCTATACACTTTTCCAACGTTTATTAAGCCAAATAATAGTGTCATTTTGGTGTTACTCAAAAACTACAGTTCGTAGAGCTTTTGGGTATTAAAGTCAAAAAGTGCTATTTTATGCTATTTTTAGTGTAAATTAAAAACTATAAGTGCTATTTTACTGTGTAAGTGCTATTTTTGATGTAACAATAGCCGAAAGCTCTGAGAGCTTTCGGCTATTGGGCGGACATGTTCCTCGGATCAAGGCCTAAATTTTTGCTATGTTGACTTCTCGTATAGAGAGTGTTTTCCGAGCTATATGCCCTTCCAACGATTATTAAATCAAAATTGTTTTGATGTTACTCAAAACCTAAAGAGTAGTAGTATTTAGCTGTTCAAATACTGTTGCCATTTATTCAAAGTTTTAAAGTGTTTAACTCCATTAATAAACGGTACAGGATAAGGATTGCCAAACAACTTAAAAAAAAGTATTTAAATTAATATTTTACAGAACACTTTTTAACAAACATTAAACAATTTCCAGTGTCTGCGGAGATTCTCAAAAAATTCATATTATGAAAAAAAATTAATTAAAATAAATCTCGGATTCTGAGATATTGAGATATTTGGAATATATTTCCTATATCCGAAAATTTGAATAAAATTGTTCTTGAATTCAACAACTTCCCACAGAAAAAGTTTGATTTTCTAAAAACTCTGAACCCTATATAAAATTATATGATTCTCAACAGCATTGATGAAGTAAATAACTTAAATAAAGCTAATAAATTTAGGCGACTTTAGGAAAGCAAACAAATTTCCCCCCTTTTAAAATAAGTTGGTGAAGGTGTTGTTTTTTTCTGTGTTTTATTTTCTAAACCCACTGAATTTAAATATCCAACTACCCCCTACAATCTAATAAGAAACATTTTATTTTTCTCTCTCTATTTCAGCTTCGTTAAACGTTGCCAAAGCCTTGGGCGGCACTACGTCTTCAAATACCAATAACTCCGCTTCAGCAACCGGTGCCAACGTTAATACAACATCAGCAACGGCTGCCAATAGCGGAGCAGGAGGTCAAAATAATACCACTACAACGACGTCTTCAAATAATACAAATACAAACTCACATGGCGATTCGGAAAGTGATGACAGTGAGGTGGGACGTTTGCAAGCCCTGCTGGAAGCACGAGGCCTACCACCTCATCTCTTTGGAGCATTAGGACCACGTATGACACACATCTTACATCGTACCATCGGCAACAGTTCGACATCGAAAGCGCAACAACTATTGCAAGGTCTACAATCACACGATGAATCCCAGCAGTTACAGGCCGCCATAGAAATGTGTCAAATGCTGGTTATGGGCAATGAGGATACCTTAGCGGGATTCCCCATTAAACAGGTAGTACCAGCTTTGATAACGCTATTGCGTATGGAACATAATTTTGATATTATGAATAATGCTTGTCGTGCTTTGGCCTATATGCTGGAGGCGTTACCCAGATCTTCGGGTACAGTCGTAGATGCGGTACCAGTATTTTTAGAAAAACTGCAAGTGATACAATGTATGGATGTGGCAGAACAAAGTTTAACAGCTTTGGAAATATTATCGAGACGTCATAATAAAGCCATATTACAGGCAAATGGTGTTTCTGCCTGTTTGACCTATTTGGATTTCTTTTCCATTAATGCTCAACGTGCTGCTTTGGCAATAACCGCCAATTGTTGCTTAAATTTGCATAATGAAGAATTCCATTTTGTCTCGGAAAGTTTACCGCTATTAGCTAGACTTTTGGCACAACAGGATAAAAAATGTGTAGAAAGTGTTTGTTCCGCCTTTTGTCGTCTGGTAGAAAGTTTCCAACATGATCCTAAACGTTTACAAGAAATTGCTAGTAAAGAGTTGTTGAAAAATTGCCAGCAATTATTGGTTGTAACACCGGCTTTACTCAATTCGGGCACTTTTACTGCTGTGGTGCGTATGTTGTCTTTAATGTGTGCCAATTGTCCAGATTTGGCAATTTCTTTGCTAAAAAGTGATATTGCTGCTACACTATTGTATTTACTAACCGGCAATGCAGATCCTTTACCCAAATCGGTATCAACTCATGTTGAACTTATTTCTCGATCTCCCTCAGAATTATATGAAATTACTTGTTTAATAGGAGAACTTATGCCCCGTTTGCCAACTGATGGCATATTTGTAGTGGACACATTACTTGATCGTCCTACTATTAATACTCAAGATCAAGTCCAGTGGCAATGGCGTGATGATAGGGGTACTTGGCATAATTACTCTACTATAGATTCACGCATGATTGAGGCAGCCCATGTAAATTCAGAAGATGAATTTAGTTTGTCAACTTTGGGCAGAACCTATACTGTAGATTTTCATTCAATGCAACAAATAAATGAAGACACTGGCACTAATAGACCAGTACAACGTAAAATTAATCCCAATTATCGTCCATCAGCCAGTACCTCGTCAAATGCAACGGGTCAGGATTTATCAGCTTCAGCGGTTGCTTCAGCTATAACAGCCTTAAGTTCCGCAGTAACAGCAACAGCTACGGGAGGTTCTACACCCTCGTCATCACAAAAACGTAGAGCTTCTGTGGATGCTCGTATAGCCTGTTTAAAGGAAGAACGTGGTTTGGCGGCAGAGTTTATTAAAAATCTTTTCAATGTTTTATATGAAGTCTACAGTTCTTCGGCTGGTCCTAATGTACGCTATAAATGTTTGAGAGCTTTGCTACGCATGGTTTATTATGCTACGCCAGAACTCCTTAGAGAGGTTTTGAAATATCAACTTGTTTCCAGTCATATTGCCGGTATGTTGGGTAGTAATGATTTGCGTATTGTAGTGGGAGCTTTACAAATGGCAGAGATTCTTATGCAAAAGTTACCCGATGTGTTTGGCACTCATTTCCGCCGTGAAGGTGTCATCTATCAGATAACTCAATTAACGGATCCCAATCATCCAATTTGTGCTAATCCTTCACCAAAACCTTTGGCTACCAATATGTCAGCCAGTGGCTCACAAAGTGCTCCTGCCTCAGCTACTAGCCTGCAGGTAAATCCTTTCTTTATGGATAATGTACCACAACCGGGAAGTACTTCCGCTTCGGGTACACCCAATACATCAAAGCCGCATCATCAACATCCTTATACTATGAAAACATTTTCACATGCTATGAATGCTTTGACAGCAGCAGCTGCTACACAACAACAAGGTTCTTCACCGGCAGGATCGTCCAGCAATACACAAAAACTATCGTCTACTATGGCCATGAATATAAATACGTCAGGCGGAGGATCAGCGGCACAAAATTCTAATAATGAAATGACTCCCACTCAACAGTATCATTATAGTTCTTCAGCACCAGCTCATACTCATATGGCAGCATCCGGTAGTAATACACAACAAAACTATTTTGTTTATACTACATCGGCGGCTCAACAACAACAGCAGCAACCACCATTGCCACCGCCAGGAACAGAATATCTAAATTATAGTCAATTACCGCCACCACCTCCACCAACAACAGCACACTATACAAATGTGGCCCAACAGCAATATCATTCAATGCCTTCTACTTCGGCCTCCTCTTCATCAAATGCAGGGGCATCAGCCAGCACATCTTCAACATCATCAGCATTGCAACATAAAATGAGTGATATGCTGAAACGTAAGGTCCCACCGAAAAGAAAATCGCAATCTACTACACGCTCCAAATCAAGACAAGATGAACAACAACAGCAACAACAACAAACAGCCACTTCAACGTCTGCGTCCAGTAATAACCAGCATTCGGGTGGTGCCTCGTCGTCAACAGTCCATGATTTGCTAACAAGAGCTACCAGTCTAGGAGGTTCTTCAACAGCTTCTGCATCTTCGGCTGGTCGTAATACCGCAAGTACTTCGTCAAAAGTACGTTTCAGTGGTGGTCATCATAGCTCTTCTTCGTCATCGGGTCAACAGACTTCGTCGTCGTCATCATCGTCAAAGACTTCATCATTTTTGGCCTCCCTTAATCCAGCTAGATGGGGACGTCAAGGTTCGCACCATAGTTCTTCTACATCAGCTAGCAACTCAGGTTTTACCAAAGATTCCACCAGCAGCAGCAGTACATCGTCATCTCATCACAATCATAGCCATAATAGTGCAACGGCCGGTTCAAGTGCGGGACACTCTATGACCGGTTGTTCCTCCTCATTGGCTGCTCAAAATATTAGCAAATCAATATCGCAGGCAAATCTCATAGCTGCCGGAAATCGTGAAAAAGCCCGCCAATGGATTAGAGAACAAGCTATATCTTTTATAAAACGTTATGCCTCTCAAGACTCAAAACCTGGTACATCATCGGAGGGCTCAGCCTCTACGAACGTTTTACAACGTCTCTCCTCCGTTATTAACAAATTAAATGGTAGTTTTTCAGATGTTTTGGAAGCTCTTTTAGAATTGAAATCGATTTTAATAGAAAGTGATATATCACCATTTGAGGTTAATCATTCGGGCCTTATAAAAGCCATGTTAAATTTTATGACCTCCGAAGAAGGTCTTGTCGAACGTGATGCTAGATTAAGAACATTTATGCATGTTTTTGCTGGCCTCCCGCTGGAGCCAATGGTTAAGGTGGGTCATTTACCCAATATTGATGCGTCACCATTCGGTGCATTTGTATCGAAATTAAATGCCTGTGTTACACAATTGGAACAATTCCCCGTCAAGGTACATGACTTCCCTGCTGGACCCGGTGGAGGTCGTTCAAATACAAGTGCTTTGAAATTTTTCAATACACATCAATTGAAGGTGAGTTTAAAATTAAATTATTAACGATAATTTTTTTTTTTTTTAAGTGATGGGTTTTCTTAAAAATGTGTCAGATTCGAAAATATTTTCAGAGAATGAACAGAACAATTACGACTCAAAACTTTTCATCTGATTTGACAGTTAAAAACCGTGACCGGCACGGCATAAATTTTTTATTGTTTTTTTATTTTGATTAGCGTTTTCTCAATCTACTTCAAAAACTATAGAACGGAGACTTTTACAGTACTTTAAAAACTATGGAACGGAGACCTTTACAGGAATCGAATTAAGACCGACATTATTTCTCTATTGACTTTTTTCGAATCATCACCATTTTCCGAGCTATACCAACGTTAATCAAGTAAAAAGTGTTACTATACCGCTATTTTTGATGTAACTCTTAAACTGTAGCTCGGAGAGCGGGCATGTTCCTCAAATCAAGGACGACATTATTGCTTAGGACACGTTTTGTCGAATCATCAATATTTTCCCAGCTATACGCGTTTTCAGCGTTTATCAAATCAAAAGTGATATTAAACTGCTATTTTACAGATTGGAGAGTTTTCGGATATTTGGTGACAGACATGTTTCCCAAATCAAGGCCGACATTATTGCTGTTGTAATTTTTTGTCGTATCGGCAATATTTACCAAATGTTTTTGATGTTACACAAAAACAGTAGCTCGGAGAACTTTTGTGTATTCGACAAGCATGTTAAGCTGATCCAGTCATTAGTGTCGTATCGGTAGTATTTACTAAGCTATACTCGTTTCCAACGTTTATCAAATCAAAAGTGAAAATGTTCTTCGGAACTAGGCCGACATTATTGCTTTCGTGACCTAATATCATATCGGCAGTATTCACCGAGCTATACGCGTTTCCAACGTTTGCATTTTTGTGTAGCTTTAAAACTATAGCTCGGAGAGCTTTCGGGTATTTAGCGGGCATATTTCTCGGATCAAGGCCGACATTATTGTTAAAGAAACGTTTTGTCGTATTTGCTGTATTTGCCGATCTATACGCATTTCTAACGTTTAATATGTCAAAAAGAGATATTTTACAGCTATTTTTGATGTAACTCAAAAATTACTTGTGTAGTCAGAAGTGCTTTCGGGTATTTTGCGGGCATGTTCTTCGGATCAAGTCCAACATTTTTACTTAAGTGACTTTTTGTGGCATCGCTTTTTTCATGATAAATACAAATGACAATATTTGCCGTGTCCGTCCACCGTCCACCGTGTTGTGGGCCTATTTTCTCTGATGACGGCAACCGTCCACCGTTCCGTGCTTTTTCTGTTCATACATTAAGTTCAGAAAAATTAAATAAGTCTCTTAAAAACTCTCTCATTTACCAAATTCTGAGACATTTTATGTTTAAATTTTAAAAATGACTCGAAATTAAATAAAAAACATTTTCTTATATTTTCTTTCAGTGTAATTTACAACGTCATCCTGATTGCAATAATTTACGCCAATGGAAAGGTGGCACCGTTAAAATTGATCCTTTAGCTATGGTACAAGCCATTGAACGATATTTGGTTGTTCGTGGTTATGGCGGTATTCGTGGAGATTCAGATGATGATTCCGAAGAAGATATGGATGATAATGTAGCCGCTGTAGTTATGTCACAAAGTGGTTTTAAACATAAACTACAATTTACGATAGGAGAACATGTATTACCTTATAATATGACCGTTTATCAAGCGGTAAAACAATTTTCACCCTTGGTAAATGATCAATCGGAAACGGATACAGATACGGAAACTCCTTTAGGTAAGTTTTATTGAAAGATTACATTATTTTCAACCATTTCTAATTGCATTTTGTTTCCCCTTTTGCAGGCAATGCCAGTATATGGGTACAACAACATACCATTTATTATCGTCCTGTTGAGGAAGAAGTTACAGTAGCTTCATCTAGCAGTAATATTAGTAATAAATCGAATATACCAGGAGCTGGTACATCCTCTTCTGTCCATAATGGTGCTATAGCTTCTAGCTCTACAACCGGTGGACCATCAGGTTCTTCATCCTCTTCAACGGGCAAAAAAAGTAATAAATCATCGTCGAAATTATTGCGCAAAAAAACCGAGCTATGGCATGAAGGCATTGCTCCCTCAGTGATATCAGCTCTTAAACCATTCCTTAGCAATACACTGCCCGCCGATGTGGTTACTACCGTACAAGATTCTTCTCTGGATGCTCTTTGTATGTTACGTATTATAAATGGTTTAAATCGTCATTGGGATCATTTATATGGTTGTGTCCAAAGACAAACTATCATACCACAATCTGAATTTATACATCCCAAGATAACGGCTAAAGCTAATCGTCAACTACAAGATCCTTTGGTTATAATGACGGGTAATTTACCACAATGGTTGCCACAAATTGGTATGGCGTGTCCCTTCCTGTTTCCCTTCGAAACCAGACATTTGCTATTCTATGCTACCAGTTTTGATCGTGATCGTGCTTTACAACGTCTCTTGGATACCACTCCAGATTTGAATTCTGCTGAATCTTCGGAAAGAGTTGCACCACGATTAGATCGTCGCAAACGTGCCATTTCCAGACAAGAAATTCTTAAACAAGCTGAACATCTAATACAAGATTTTGGTCATTCAAAGGCTTTATTGGAGATACAATATGAAAATGAGGTAAGTTTTCACAAAACAAAAAATATCAAAGAATTTTTATAGAAAATGCTGCAGAATTTGAGGAAAAGAAACAATTTCTCAGAATTTGAGGATATTTGAATATCTTCACCATTTACAGATGAATTCACATAAAAATCAATCGTAATTTAAAGATTCCATTTGTAATTTGAAAATTCTATTTGTAATTCGAAAATTCCAATTGTAATTCAAAAATTATCAATGGTAATTCGAAATAGATCAATTGCAATTCGAAAAAGATCAATTCTAATTCGAAGATTTCAATTTTAATTCGAAAAAGTTCAATTGTAATTGGAAATAAATCAATTGTTATTCGAAAAAGATCAATTATAATTTGAAAAAGATAAAGTGTTATTCGCAAAAGATCAATTGTAATTCGCAAAAGATCTTTTTCGAATTACTTTTTATCTTTTTTGAATTCCAGTTGGAATCTTAAAATTACAATTGATCAACAATTGGAATCTTCGAATTACATTTTTTTTGAATTGCAATTGATATTTTTCAAATAACAATTGATCGTTTTCGAATTACAATTGATCTTTTTCGAATTACAATTGATATTTCTGAAATTAAAATTGATCTTTTTCGATTTACAATTGATCTTTTTCAAATTACAATTGATCTTTTTCGAAATACAGTTGATCTTTTCGAATTACAATTGATCTATTTCGAATAACAATTGATCTTTTTTGACATAAAATTGATCTTTTTATACCCTCCAACCACAGTATGGGGGTATACTCACTTTGTCATTCCGTGTGTAAAGCATCGAAAAATCGGTCTAGGACCCCATAAAGTATATATTTTATTGATCAGTGATCGATTCTAAGACATTCTAGCGATGTCTGTCCGTCCGTCTGTCCGTCCGTCTGTCCGTCTGTAGAGGACACGATACAGTCCAAAATAAAAGAGCTAGACTTCCGAAGTTTGGCACGAATATGTCTTATATTCCTAGGCAGGTTAAGTTCGGAAATGGGCAAAATCGGACCAAGAGGAAAAAAGTTCCCCCTAGGAGAACTAAACCAACCCAAGAAAAACCGCATTTTTTGCAGGGTTTTTTGTACTTTTGCTATGCAAATGCAAGATTCTTATCTCAGAAGAAGTTCAAAATCGCAAGGAGAAGGTGCCCCCTAACGTATCCCACTAACCCCCCCCCCCCAAAAAAAAAGACGCCTCTGGATTTTTTTATATTGTTTTTTTTTTACATTTTGGAGGGTATAAAAGATTCGGCACAGCCGAATATAACACTCTTACTTGTTCGAATTTCCATTGGAATCTTCGAATTACAATTAATCTTTTTATACCCTCTAACCACAGTATGGAGGTATACTCACTTTGTCATTCCTTGTGTAACGCATCGAAATATCGGTCTAGGACCCCATAAAGTATATATTTTATTGATCAGTGATCGATTCTAAGACATTCTAGCGATGTCCGTCCGTCCGTCCGTCTGTAGAGGACACGATATAGTCCAAAATAGAAGAGATAGACTTCCGAAGTTTGGCACGAATATGTCTTATATTCCTATGCAGGTTAAGTTCGGAAATGGGCAAAATCGGACCAAGGGGAAAAAAGTTCCCCCTTGGAGAACTAAACCTACCTAAGAAAAGCCGCATTTTTTGCAGGGTTTTTTGTACTTTTGCTAAGCAAATGCAACATTCTTACCTCAGAAAAAGTTCAAAATCGCAATAGGGAGGTGCCCCCAAACGTCTCCCACCAACCCCCCCTCAAAAAAAAAGACGCCCCTGATTTTTTCTTATATTGTTTTTTTTTTTTTAATTTTGGAGGGTATAAAAGATTCGGCACACCCGAATGTAACACTCTCACTTGTTCGAATTACAATTGATCTATTTCGAATTACAAATGGAATCTTCGAATTACAAATAGAATTTTCGAATTCGAATTGATCTTTTTCGAATTACATCTGTAAATGGTGTAGAATTTGTTTTAGAATCGAATGTTACTTTAATACTATTTTTTTCTCTTTTATTCTCTTTTTTTTATTTTAGGTCGGTACTGGTTTGGGTCCAACTTTAGAATTCTATGCTTTAGTCTCTGCCGAATTACAACGCAGCGATTTGGGTCTATGGAATGGCAGTGATAGTTATAAGCAAAATTCTGCTAATATTGTTGATGTTGTTAAATCAACTAGTGCCACTTTACACATAGATGAATCCCAAGATACAAATTCACAATCCGGTGATAATACTATTAATCAAAGTACAACTGCAACAACAACGCCATCACCTACTATAGCTTCAACACGTAGTACTAGTCGTAATAATCGTGAAAATTTGGGTGTAGCGACCCGTAGTAGTTTGGTAGCCACCAATAATTCCATCAACAATCAACAACAACAACAACAACAACATTCACCACAGTCGGGTGAAGATGCTTTAGATATGCTTATAGAACAACAGGGTGATTTAATCGATCAACAGCAATCTGCTGGAGATCCTTCAATGCCATTGTTAGATAATCCTATATCTATTACTACGACTACCACAACAACGGTACATATGAATACCACAAACGCCTCCATACCCATAACAATAACCTATGTAAATACAGTGCATGGTCTGTTTCCCTTGCCGTTGGGTAAATCTTCGAAATTGCCACATGTTTCAAAAGTTAAATCAAAATTCAAATTTTTGGGTAAATTTATGGCCAAAGCAGTTATGGATAGTAGAATGGTAAGAACGGGTTTGATTTGTTTTTGAAGTTTACAAAATTTTTAACAAAAAATTAAAATTTTCTACCTCTAGTTGGATTTACCATTTTCTATACCCTTCTATCGTTGGCTTTTAAATGAAGAACTTTCAGTGGGTTTATCAGATTTGGCGCGCGTTGCTCCCGAAGTGCAAAGCACTTTAGTACGTTTACAAGATGTTGTACATCAACGTGAAATGATTTTAGCCGATACTAGTTTAGATGCTATGGAAAAGACTGAAAAGGTAAGGAGAATATTTTTCAAAGATTATATTGTGGATATGGTCAGTAAATTTTCTTTTTTGTATATTTTCAGATTGAATCATTAGATTTGGATGGTTGCCCCATAGCAGATTTAGGTTTAGATTTTATTTTACCCGGTCATGCCAATATTGAATTGTGTCGTGGCGGTCGTGATACTCCAGTAACTGTACATAATTTACATCAATACATTAGTTTAGTTACATATTGGTTCCTTGTTGAAGGTGTACAAAAACAATTTGAAGCCCTTAAAGAAGGTAAGTTTTCAAAAACAAAGAAACCAAATAAGATATTATAGTCGGTCAAGACCGGCCGTATAATACACTACACCAGTGTTTCCCGGAAAATAGGTTCCAAGTTCAAACATGAACCAATTGGACCTAAAAAACATTCACAAACCAAATTTGACGGTAAAATGCTTCTATTTGTTGCAAATTTTCATACGGGCCTAAGTCAAAAATGGTGAAATTATAATCAGAATTGATTGGTTATTAACGCGTACTTAAGCGTTCACAAACAAAATTTTAATAAAATATTTGATATTTTTATGAAATTTGAAAAGAATTATGTGAATATCGGGAAGGTGGTTTGTATGAAGGATACAAGAAGAATCCGATTCCTATAAAATTCGGAATGTTGATTATTGACCGATTTTTTCCAATTTAAATAGGCTTCGTCCTAAGTTTCATAGTTCAGCCAAATCGATTGATAATTGCGACATCGAGGGCCCCTTTAAGGGTTATGGCAGAGCGCTAGGCACACAAGAGTTTGGGGCCCCGCAGAAAGGAAAAATTCGCATGACCAAAAAAAAAAAAAACACGTTATTTTGGTACAAATTAAAACTCATGTTATTACCTGTTTTAAGACAAAGAAATGTAATTTTATTTACTTATTGAAACCACGATATTTGTCTAGAACAATTTGGTATTAATGAGATCTTTTATATCTCAGAATCTGAGACTTTTCCATACGAAAACTGAACTTTTTTGATATGAAAAATGTCTCAGAATCTGTGACAATTTCTTTACGAAAATGTTTTAGAATCTGAGAATATTTTTGTACAAAAAATGTCTCCGTATTTGATATTTTTTTTATACGAAAAACGTATGAAACGATCTGAATCTTTCTTAATACGAAAAATGTCTCGGAATCTAAGACTTTTTCTATACGAAAAATGTCTCAGAATCTGAGACATATTATTCGAAAAATTTATTTTTGATATGAAAAATGTCTCAGAATCTGTGACAATTTCTTTACGAAAATGTTTTAGAATCTGAGAATATTTTTGTACAAAAAATGTCTCCGTATTTGATATTTTTTTATACGAAAAACGTCTGAAACGATCTGAATCTTTCTTAATACGAAAAATGTCTCAGAATCTAAGACTTTTTCTATACGAAAAATTTCTCAGCATCTGACACTTTTTCTATTTGAAACATGTCTCAGAATCTGAGATGTTTTCTATACAAAACATGTTTTAGAATTTAAGATTTTACTATGCGAAAAATGTCTCAGAGTCTGATACTTTTTCCATACGAAAAAGTCTCGGAATTTTAAACTTTTTCTGTGCGAAAAATGTTATCTATACGAAAAATGTCAAAATCCGACACTTTTTCTATAAGAAAAATGTCTCAGAATCTAACTTTTTCTATACGAAAAATTCCTCAGAATCTGAGACTTTTTATATTCGAAAAATTTCTATAAGTTAGAGACTTTTGATATAGGACAAATTTCTCCTATAGAAAAAGTTTCAGATGTATAGGAAAAATCAGTTAGATTCTGAGAAATTTTCTGGAAGAAAATGTGAAATTTTCTTTAAAACCCAATTAAAAAATTTGCTCCATTTTCGTATAATGCCAATATAATTTATTGGCATTTAGGTCGGAGTCCCTGGGCACGTGCCCATTGTGCCCTAATGGCACTGCCAGTACCACAGAGTGGTGTAGGCTCTAAAAAGTTATAAACCTAAGATTCTTATAACGATAAAAAGAGATTTTTACAGAAAATCCTGAGTACTCTACATCGCCGCTTAGCATTTTAGAAAAATTACGTTTTATTTGTTATTTTAATTTTCCGTGTGTAGCGCATCAAAATATAAGTCTAGGACCCCAAAAAGTATATATTATTGATCAGTGATCGATTCTAAGACATTCTAGCGATGTCCGTCTGTGGAAGACACGATACAGTCCAAAGTAAAAGAGTTAGGCTCCTGAAACCTTAAGAAGTAAATTCTTTTATGGTTCAAAGGGTATCGCATAATGAATACCATAATATAAAATTTTAAAAATATGGTCTTGCGCTGGTTAAGTTTGGGGAAAAAAGTTCCCCCTTAAGAAACTAAATCAACCTCTAAAAAAACACAATTTTTTACAGGTTTTTTTTTTTTTGTAATTTTTGCTTAGCAAATGAAACATTTTTATATCAGAAGAACTTCATAGTTCTGAAGTTTGATCCAGGAGACAAGAAAGTGCCATTTGTTTTAGTCCGCCCCCTTTTGTGAGCGTCGATAAACAAAAAATAATTAAAATAATGATAAAATTATATAACTATAGTGCAAAAAGCATAATAAATGAGTAAGAAAACATTTATCGCGAGGAAAAAGGTATCCCCCACCGACTCCTCCAACTCCCCCCAAAAAAAATTCAGACGCCCCTGCCCCCAACCACAGTAGGTATACTCCCATTGTCATTCCGTGTGTATGAAATTTCGCACGAATATGTCTTATGGTCTTGGGCTAGTTAAGTTCGGAAATGGGCAAAATCGGAAAGAAACTAAATCAACCTCTAAAAAAACAAAATTTTTCATTTTTTTTTGTAATTTTTCTAAGCAAATGAAACATTTTTTTATTAGAAGAATTTCGTAGTCCTGAAATTCGATCGAGGGGTCAAGAATATGTCATTTTTTTAGTCCGCCCCCATTTGTGGGCGTGGATTAATAAAAATAATTATAATAATGATAAAATTGTATAACTTTAGTGCAAAACGCATAATATATGAATTAGTAAACATTTATTGCGAAGGGAAAGGTGCCAGACTCTTATCGACAGACGAGTGTATCAGGAAATCACCATAAAAAACTACAAAATATTTTCTTAATTTATACTTTTTAGTAATACCTCTACCATTTCTCTCCATCACTCTCTCTCTCTTTCTAGGTTTCGATACCGTTTTTCCAACACAACGTTTGCGCATGTTCTATCCCGAAGAATTGGAGAATGTCTTTTGTGGCAGTGTCAATAGTACTTTCCAACGTTGGGACGTCAAAATGCTACAAGACAGCTGTCGTACCGATCATGGTTTCAATCAAGATTCTCCACCCATACAATACCTTTATGAAATTCTCTCCACCTATACGCGTGAGGAGCAACGTTTATTCTTACAATTTGTAACCGGTTCACCACGTTTACCCACTGGCGGTTTTAAAGCTCTAACACCACCATTAACTATAGTACGTAAGACATTAGATGCCAATCAAAATCCCAACGATTATTTACCCTCTGTAATGACATGTGTTAATTATTTAAAATTACCCGAGTATTCATCACGTGAAGTAATGAGACAAAAATTAAAAACAGCCGCCAATGAGGGTAGCATGTCGTTCCATTTATCTTAAATAATTTTAAGAAATAGGAAATGGAAACTTAAGTTAAAAATTCATAGGAAAAACAAAAAATAACGCACATAAAATTATTCTTTACATAAAAAAAAACAATACAAAATGAATTTTGAATTTGAAAATAGTTGAAGGCAAAATATATAGAATTTTTTTTGTGTTAAAGTAGTAGTTTTGAAAAAGGCAACATATGCAAAAACAAAATCTTATAACGGTGATACTTTTTTTATTTAATTATTTTTTTTTTATTTGCTAATATTTTTTTGATTTCTTTTAAGAAATGGTGATGTTGCTGTTAGAACAAATTTATATAAATGCTAACAAAAAAAAACAAATACAACAAATTAAAGAAAACTACAATATAATTTAAATGATATACATATTTAAATAAACCAACCTCCTCCCCCTCTTCCCCTTTATACCCTTTAAAAAATATATTAATGAAATAAAAATTTAATTATTATAGATTTAAAAAATATAAATACATGTAATAAATTTTATGCAAAACAAGAAAAAAAAACTTACAAATATTAATATAAAAAAGTATTCAGCTTTTTTTCTCTCTTTTATAAATATCAAAAAAAAGAAAACACCTTGAAATTTAAATGAAATATAAAACAAAAATTCTTATCTTAAAAAAGAAGGGAGAATTCCCTTAAAATAAGACTAACCCAATTTTTTTTATTATTAATAAAAGGGTATTAATATTATTATTTTCAATTTTTTTATTCTTTACGAAGACACGCTTCGCAGGAAACAACTTTAAACTCAAGTTTTGAACTTTGTATATGTCCTTCTTCATTATGTATCTGGAGTGCCCCATGAAAATAAAAATCTTTGCCAAAACCGTTTCAACAAAAATCGATTTCAAACATTAAAAACAAAAAAAAATAAATCAGTCGCATTACAATTTGCATTCGGATAACATCGCACGACCGCTGATCATTATTAGAGTTTAATGGCAGTTAACGTGGTTCTGTTCTGAACCGTGTGCTTTCGTTTTGTGTGTGTAACTCATTTACGGTTTTCTAACCTTAAATTTCCAGACAGAAAAATTCAAGTGAGCCAAGCCAAAACTAAGTCTCATAATCTGAGACATTTTTCTTGTAGAAAAAGTCTCAGTTGCTGAGAAATTTTTCTTATAGAAAAAGTCTCAGTTGCTGAGACATTTTTCTTATAGAAAAAGTCTCAGTTGCTGAGACATTTTTCTTATAGAAAAAGTCTCAGTTGCTGAGACATTTTTCTTATAGAAAAAGTCTCAGTTGCTGAGACATTTTTCTTATAGAAAAAGTCTCAGTTGCTGAGACATTTTTCTTATAGAAAAAGTCCCAGTTGCTGAGACATTTTTCTTATAGAAAAAGTCTCAGTTGCTGAGACATTTTTCTTATAGAAAAAGTCTCAGTTGCTGAGACATTTTTCTTATAGAAAAAGTCTCAGTTGCTGAGACATTTTTCTTATAGAAAAAGTCTCAGTTGCTGAGACATTTTTCTTATAGAAAAAGTCTCAGTTGCTGAGACATTTTTCTTATAGAAAAAGTCTCAGTTGCATTTTTTCTTATAGAAAAAGTCTCAGTTGCTGAGACATTTTTCTTATAGAAAAAGTCTCAGTTGCTGAGACATTTTTCTTATAGAAAAAGTCTCAGTTGCTGAGACATTTTTCTTATAGAAAAAGTCTCAGTTGCTGAGACATTTTTCTTATAGAAAAAGTCTCAGTTGCTGAGACATTTTTCTTATAGAAAAAGTCTCAGTTGCTGAGACATTTTTCTTATAGAAAAAGTCTCAGTTGCTGAGACATTTTTCTTATAGAAAAAGTCTCAGTTGCTGAGACATTTTTCTTATAGAAAAAGTCTCAGTTGCTGAGACATTTTTCTTATAGAAAAAGTCTCAGTTGCTGAGACATTTTTCTTATAGAAAAAGTCTCAGTTGCTGAGACATTTTTCTTATAGAAAAAGTCTCAGTTGCTGAGACATTTTTCTTATAGAAAAAGTCTCAGTTGCTGAGACATTTTTCTTATAGAAAAAGTCTCAGTTGCTGAGACATTTTTCTTATAGAAAAAGTCTCAGTTGCTGAGACATTTTCTTATAGTGGTATGTTCATGACTTGATGCAAAGTCGAAATCAAATATCAAACAACTTAAAATTTTAACGAAGAAATTGAATTCGTTTTAGTTTTATAAAAATTTAAATCAAATATCAAAAAACTACTTTAAATTTTAACGAAAAAATTACATTCGTGTTAGTTTAATCAAAATTTATTTTTGTGAAACAATACGAGTATAAATATTCGGAAAGAAAATCTTGAACACCAAAAAAATTCTCAAATTTTTATTTTCCCATTTTTTATGTGAATTTATTTTTGAAACAGAGCCCTTAGAAAATGTTTAAATGTTCTATTTTCTTCAGTCTCGGGACATTTTAGTGATATGTCCCGTTTTCGCTAGTTGCGGAATGTATGATTTCGGATCCACCGATAACTATATTATAATTCACACCAAAAAATGTAATCGAAATTTTTTTTTTTTTTAAAGCAATTGTGTTTTTATTTCCAACACTGGATAAGAGCTACTTTTTGTCTTTTTTTTATATCTCTCATCGTTTTCAAGATAAGCTTGAAATGTAAATTTTTTGACGTTCAAACGCTATTTCTTGCAAAAACGACTCTGATAAAGAATTTGATTTTCATCGATATATTTAAGTGAAGCACCCTAGATACATAATCAAAAAAGACATTTACAGTATTTGCAACTTGTGTTTAAAGTCGTTTCCGACGAAGCGTTAAGAAAATTATATAGTTGAATTTCTTTTGTTAATTTATATATTCTTTACTTGTTTATGCTTAAATATGTTTTTTTCTCTCTTTTTTTATTATTTTTCTTAAATTTATTAATTTTTTTGCTTATATTTTTATTATTATATTAAAAGAAAAAATAAACTGAATTTAAGTAATTTGAAATATTTTCTTTAAAAAATAAAAAAATAATAATTATGCTTTAAGTTTTAATTTTCTTTATTTAATATGTTCTCCTTCTTTTTTGTTATGTGGCTTTATATTAATTTAAAATTAATTTCATAATTCAATTAAATTAATGTTTAGTTATTTAAAAAAACAACATAAATATTATTAATAATAAAAAAAAAAACATCCACTTTATATACATTATATTACAATAAGATGCTAAAGTGTTTATAAAAAAAATTAAAAAAAATTGTTCTTTATTTAAAAAAGAGATATATTAACAGTAAGAAGTGGGGGTGTGCCTTCCGCAGTCTGGAGGATTGGAAATTCTATTGCGTTAAGTAAAAATTTTTTATAACGAATGAATGAAAAACAAGAAAATTGAGATCAACCTGCATGAGAAGGTTACAGAAGGAGTAAAATGTGGTCAACTTAAAAAAAAATAAACAAAAAAGTATATAAAATTGGAACGGGTAGTCAAATAGGGGTTGTGGGTTTATTGGCCGGGTATTTTTTAAACTAAATTTGCAAATTATGATTATGGAAAATTTAAATTTTGATAAGCTGAACACGAATATCAAAAAATTTTAAAATCGTTCGGACGGTTGTCGATATATATCGATATCGATATATATCACTCTTGGTGGCAAACTACCCTTGCAGACATTTCAAAGCTTGCAGATATTGTATAAGTACAAGAGTATGCAAGACCACAACAACAAAATACATAAAATAAAAATATGCAAGACTAAAGGCCTAGTTAGCTGAGAAAACGTAACCGTATCTTTACCCTAACCGTAGCGTATTTATTTAGTGCAATTATCGAAACTTAATAACGTGTCATATGTTTTTGACGTAAAAAAAAAAACTCGTCGCTCATTTTTGTTATTTTATTTATGTTTTTTTTATATGTAGACTTTAAATTGGTTTGTTTATTTAAATTGAATTAGTGATTTTTCTATTTGTTTTGCATTTTTAGTTTTGTATCACATTTTTTTTGGAAATAAACAAACCAAAAATCAGCTGTTTACAAATGTCACGTAGAAACGTTGTAAAATTCTATTTTAAACAGGTCGGAACGTTCCGTTTACGTGACAATTGAATTCAGTAATCGTTTTCATTAGTTTACGCATATCAATAACAATCAGCTGACTTTTTACGTTAGGGTTACGGTTACGTTTTCTCGGCTAACTAGGCCTTAAAACTTATAGCATATCCTGGCCTTTCAAACTTATAATACTTCACACCTTTTAGTTTTTCCGGAAAACAATAAGAAGAACAAGAAAGTTATAGTCGGTCAATACCGGCCATATGATACCCTACACCAGTGTTTTCCGGAAAATGGGTCCCAAGTTCAAACATGAACCGATTGTATCTGTCTTTTGTTAGATCTTTATTTAGTGCAGAAAACACACACAGATCAAATTTTAGTGGAATTGGTTTATTTTTTGTCAATAAACCAATTTAACTGAATATCGATCGAAATTTTTATATGGGGGACTAAGTCCAAAAATGGTCCAATTATATTCCGATTTAATTTGGTTACTGTAGTACACGTTTAACACATAAAAATAAAATTTTTATCAAATATTTCCATTTTTATGAATTTTGAGGGAATTATGTGAATATCGGGAAGGTGGTTTGTATGGGGACTACCAGAAGGACCGACCCGATTCCTTTGAAATTTGGAATGGTGATTTGTGCATATAAAATTTGACTACCTGCTAAATTTAAACGCGATATCTATTTTAATACGATTATAAGAGTCATTTAAGCCGAATCCAAATGGGGCGTTTGTATGGGGGCTAGGTCTTAACATGGACCGATTTTTTCTAATTTCTATAGGCTTCGTCCTTGGACCAAAAGATGCTTAAGTTTCAAGTCAATTGATGAAAAATTGCGACCTGTACCGTGCTTAAACCAATAGATGGACAGACGGACGGACGGACATCGCTAAATCGACTCAAAAAGTAATTCTGAGTCGATCGGTATACTTGAAGGTAGGTCTAGGACCAATATTTCGGGTAGTTACAAACATCAACACAAACTCATTATACCCTGTACCTCAGAGTGGTGTAGGGTATAATTAACAAACTATCATATCTTGTGTAAAAAAAAATAAAAATAGATTTTTAAAACGAGTTATATATAACACAATATAACCAAAAATAAGAACGACGCAAATGAAAAAATAAAACTATTTCATCTTCTTCTTCGAGCGCAGCACTGGTATAAACTATTCTTCAAACATAAATTATTTTCAACACTGGATAAGTACTCTATGTACTTTCTAAAAAAAAGGAAATTTTTCAGAACTACATTTTTATCTGTAGTCCTTTTTTATCTCTCATCGTTTTTGAGATTAACTTGAAATGTACATTTTTTGACGTTAAAACGACTCTGATAAAAAAATTTGATTTTCATCGATATATTTAAGTGAAGCACCCTAGATACATAATCAAAAAAGACATTTACAGTATTTGCAACTTGTGTTTAAAGTCGTTTCCGACGAAGCGTTAAGAAAATTATATAGTTGAATTTCTTTTGTTAATTTATATATTCTTTACTTGTTTATGCTTAAATATGTTTTTTCTCTCTTTTTTTATTATTTTTCTTAAATTTATTAATTTTTTTGCTTATATTTTTATTATTATATTAAAAGAAAAAATAAACTGAATTTAAGTAATTTGAAATATTTTCTTTAAAAAATAAAAAAATAATAATTATGCTTTAAGTTTTAATTTTCTTTATTTAATATGTTCTCCTTCTTTTTTGTTATGTGGCTTTATATTAATTTAAAATTAATTTCATAATTCAATTAAATTAATGTTTAGTTATTTAAAAAAACAACATAAATATTATTAATAATAAAAAAAAAAAACATCCACTTTATATACATTATATTACAATAAGATGCTAAAGTGTTTATAAAAAAAATAAAAAAAATTGTTCTTTATTTAAAAAAGAGATATATAAACAGTAAGAAGTGGGGGTGTGACTTCCGCAGTCTGGAGGATTGGAAATTCTATTGCGTTAAGTAAAAATTTTATATAACGAATGAATGAAAAAAAAAACAAGAAAATTGAGATCAACCTGCGTGAGAAGGTTACAGAAGGAGTAAAATGTGGTCAACTTAAAAAAAAAAAACAAAAAAGTATATAAAATTGGAACGGTAAGTCAAATGGGGGTTGGGGGTTTATTAGCCGGGTATTTTTTAAACTAAATCTGCAAATTATGATTATGGAAAATTTAAATTTTGATAAACTGAACACGAATATCAAAAAATTTTAAAGTCGTTCGGACGGTTGTCGATATATATCGATATCGATATATATCGCTTTTGGTAGCAAACTACCCTTGCAGACCTTTCAAAGCTTGCAAATATTGTAAAAGTACAAGAGTATGCAAGACCACAACAACAAAATACATAAAATAAAAATATGCAAGACTAAAACTTATAGCATATTCTGGCCTTTCAAACTTATAATACTTCACACCTTTTAGTTTTTCCGGAAAACAATAAGAAAAACAAGAAAGTTATAGTCGGTCAATACCGACCATATGATACCCTACACCAGTGTTCTTAGAAATATTTTTTAAAAATTTTCTAAAAAACGTCTACAAATAATTTAATTTTCCTAGGCGCCCCAGTAGGCTAGTTGGTACCGTGCTAGCCTATGAGTCTGGGGGTCGTGGGTTCGATTCCCACCAGAGGCCTTGGTCTGTTTCGCTACAACGAGACGAAGGTCATTGTTACTAGTTCTCGGTTAGGTAAAATTAGTATATGATTTGTAATTATATGGTAATTCTTAATAAAATAAAAAAAAAAATAATTTTCCAGCGCGACCCTTGTATCTCATTTAATATTTGCTCAATCTGGACGCTATCAAGCTTAAATTAAAGCTTTGAACATTTTTTTTATAGTATTTTTTTAAATGATAGTCGATTTATAATAATAAGGGGTTTTATTGTCAATTTTCTCGTTAATGAATCACATCTGTACGATTTCTTTTGACGCTCACTGTAAATCAGATACTATAACATTATGCTTGTGTGGTAGCCAACTTTGTCGATAACGAATTACATCTACTTTAGACCTGTGCACTTTCTTTTTACGCTCACTGTATATGCATTTTAGTGCATTTTCTGTGTAATGCATTTTCTCTTTAATGCGTGGACCGATTTTGTTTCTGTAAATTTCCCATGAAAGGATACATCAATACCGATGTTTTTATGTACTATTAACGGTTTTTGCATGTGTATTAGTTTATGAGTTACTTAGATGCATTTTAGTGGATTAAATATATAAAAATGCATTGTGTTTGTAATGCGTGTTCTCTGCAATGCGTGAACCGATTTTGTTTCTGCAAATTACGTATGAAAGGTGACGTCAATATCATGGTTTTTATTTATTGTTCATGAGTTATATGCATTTTAGTGCACATGCCTGTCGGTAGTGGTAATTGGGGGGCAAATTTCTCCTCGAATATGTGTTTAAAAATCCATTCTTATGTTTTTTGCACTAAAGGAATACAAGATTATCATTATTTAAAAAAAAATGTTTTATTCCACGCCCATAAAAGGGGTTCGACCGAAAAAAGGACATTTTCTAATTCTCTGGGTCCAAATGCAGGACTTTGAACTTATTGGGGCATAAAAATGTTGTTAAACAAAAACCCAAAAAAACATGTAAAAATATGGTATTTTTCAGAGGTCGGTTTAGTTCTTCAAGGGGGAACTTTTTTCCCCCTAGTCCGATTTTGCTCATTTCCGAACTTATCCTGCCTAGGAACATGAGACATATTCGTGCCAAATGTCGGGAGTCTAGCTCTTTTATTTTGGACTGCATCGTGTTAACTACAGACGGACAGACGGACGGACATGTCTTGAAATCGATCACTGATCATAAATATATATACTTTATGGGGTCATAGACTGATATTTTGATGCGTTACACACGGAATGACAAAGTGAGTATACCCCCATACTGTAGTTGGAGGGTATAAAAAAAATGGGGTAAAGAGGGGTACCTCTGCAATTGTACTACAAAGTAGAGATGGGCACATGAGCAGATTATAGCGTGATTCACCCGTGAGTGTGACTAAATTCAAGTTTACTCACGTGAGTGTGAGTGGAGAAAAAAATTGCGTGAGTGTGCGTGAGTAAGATTTTTGCGTGAGTGAGTGTGCGTGAGTAGATTTTTTTGCGTGAGTTTGCGTGAGTTATTTTCTCTTTATATTTCCTTTCGTACCAAAAAAGGAACAGAAAAAATTTTAAAATTTGACTCAACTAAGATTTCGTCCCGAAAAAACCAAAAAAAAATTAAAATTTCGCTGAAAAAATTTGAAAGATTTTTGAAATTTTAGTTTTTGATTTTTTTTGTATAAATAAGAGTTTCGTGAGTGTGAGTCAACGTGAGTGTGAGTGAAGCTTGCGTGAGTGCACGTGAGTTTTATTAAATTTACTCACGTGATTGTGTGTGAGTGTGAGTAGAAAAAATATGGTCATGAGTAAGTGTGCGTGATTCAAAAATTCCTGTCGTGAGTGAGTGTGAGTCAAAAATCATTCACGCGCCCATCTCTACTACAAAGTGTGCAGAATTAACATTTAAAAAAGGACATTCTGAAATTAAAAAAAATAGGGTAAAGAGGCACTACAAAGTGTGCAGGGGTCCGCTGGTACCAGAGCTTCGAAGGATTTCATTCCTTAATTCGATTTGGCATTCTGAACGAAAATTTAATGATTCCATTGCCCAATCAAATTTTAGCGAATTGAATGAATTCACTTTAGACTCATTCGAATTATAAATATCGAATGCATTCGATTTTTTTTTCATTCGACTTTCAAAAATCGAATGCATTCGATTTTTTTTCATTCGACTTTAAAAAATCGAATGCATTCACTGGCGAATGCAATCGATTTTCTTTTCATTCAATTTGAAAAATCGAATGGCAAAACGGAGCCAATTTTTTGTCCATAGTATCGCCAACACTCTTCACGCTTTTTGTCGTGTAGGCAGTTAATATCTGCATTTTTTAAATTTTCGGGAACACCAATTTTTTTGGATTCAAAATTAGAGTCTATTAGAGGGCCATCGCATGTAAAGAGAGTCGGCGAGAAATCGAATGCATTCATTTTTTCCATTCAATCGTATGAATTCCAAGGACTGAATTCAATGTTTATTTATGATTTATGAAATCGAATGCATTTACTGACTATGAAAATTGAATGGATTTTTTTGAGAATTCATTCGAAAAGGATTTCATTCTTCGAAGCTCTGGCTGGTACTACATATACCAAATCGGTTTCCGATCTGCTAGGTTTAGTTTTTGAGTTAAATATCTCATTTATCAAAGTGAATTTCAAATAGGTTTGGCCAAAACTGAGTAATCGTCAAAGAGCAAAATTTTTTACCAAAAAAAATTCAAAATTTTGGGGCTTATTTTTTTTATCATTACAATGTAGATCGTATTTAAATTATCTTTTAAAGTAACTCAAAAAAAAATAGTTTGACATTTTTCATACAAAAACAACTGAAATTGTAGTCGATAACGACAACTAATACTTGCTACACAAACAACTGTCATACAGTAATAATTTTTCGTTTATAATATTTAAATGTGAGCTACCGAAATCAAACGGACGTAAAAATTTCAAATTTAATGTGTTTGTTTTTTTTTACGTCTTGCGGGACGCAATTTGATTCTGGTTCGACCCTAAAACATGTTTAACATTTTGGCCTTTTGTTTTATTTTTTCAAAATTATTTAATATGGTATTTACACCAACGAAAACAACTTGTTTTTGAATATTTTTTTGGTTTTTGGCAAAAACTATATAGTTTTTCCATACAATTTAAAAACTGCGTTGCCAACCAAAACTAAACAAAAACTAGAGTTTTGGCTGTGTTCACTACTAGCTAATCATTCTGTGTGAATATTTTTTTCAGTTTTGTTTTGCTTAACTCGAATGTCAAAAATAAAATATTTGTTTTTTGTGAAATTATTATTCCAATCTGTTAAAAAAGTTAATAAATATGTAATTTAATTTTTTTATTAACGTGTGGCTATTGTTATTTTGTGTTTTTTAGTGAATTTATAAAATAATTAATTTGATTTGACAAACAAAAACTCTATTTATTCGGTGTAAACGGTTTGGTTTTCAAAAATCATTTTTGGCCAAAAACAAGTTAGTTTTTGTTTGGTCTAAACATAGTATAAATCTAATAATTTATTTTGTAAACACTTTAGTAAAATATTTGAGTCATCAAAAAAAAAAAAAAAAATGGAAAGATTAACCTCCTTAAACATTAAAGTGTAAACATTTGTCACAGGTTTAAAAAACAAAATTGTTATTTTTATAATCCTGTTATAAAGGGGGGACATGTCAAAGATTTAATTCCGTTCGGATTTAAAAAAAAGTGGTTTACTCGTAAAACGTAAAACGAATATTATTTTTTTCGGAAGAAATCACATTCAAAAATCAAAGTTAAAATTGAGGGGCATGTCAAAGACTCAATTCCGTTTGGATTTGGAAAAAGGCATTTACTCGCAAAACGCAAAGCAATTTTTTTTTCGGAATAAAACCACTTTTATGCAATTTAATTCCACTTTGTTTTTTGAAAGTGAATTCATTCCAAAAAAATAATATTATTTTTGCGTTTTATGAGTAAACCACTTTTTCCAAATCCGAACGGAATTGAGTCTGTGACATGCCCCTGAATTGCATAAAAGTGGTTTCATTTCGAAAAAAAATATTTGTTTTGCGTTTTACGAGTAAACCTCTTTTTTTAAATCCGAACGGAATTGAGTCCGTGACATGCCCCACAGTGGTACAAAATTAATATGGGGATTATTTACCACCCCCCCCCCCTTTCCCCTTAGGTTGATAACTCTCCCTTTTAAAACGCAAATTATAACATAAAAATCAGATAAGAATTTCTATCATGAAACAAAATTTGCTGTAGTGCTGAATTAGTAAAACAAGAT
The DNA here is from genome assembly GCA_963921195.1 of Pegoplata infirma. NCBI lineage: Eukaryota > Metazoa > Arthropoda > Insecta > Diptera > Anthomyiidae > Pegoplata > Pegoplata infirma. Next base: position 80,526,683 of record OY992536.1, on the reverse strand, counting down.
TTAAATTTACAAAAAAAATCTATGCAATCGTCGTTTAAGCTTGAAATCATATAAAAATAATCAAATATACATTAACTTAAACTTTAAAAGAAAATATTAAAACAAATACTTTTTCTTAAGTGCGTATGATACTTGCTTGTTTCAAGTTACTTGTTGCTGCATTTATTAGGGTTTTTCTATAAAAATTTCGATAACTTAAACCAAAAATTTTGAATTTATCGAAAGTCCCATAGAAAAACCCTAATAAATGTAGCAACAAGTAACTTGAAAAAAGCAAGTATCATAAAGGCATTAAAAAAGATAACACTTAAAAGAAAGTATCCCACTTATAAATATATAAAATAACAGCTAAATAAAAAAATATATATTCGAAAAATTTGTTTTATACATTTTCCTAAAATTATACCAAAATATTTTTTTTTGTTATTTTATCAAAAAAAAATTAAGAATTTAATTATTTTTTTCTACACCCTGTGTTTATTAATTAAATGTTTTTTTTTCTTTCAGTGTATGTTAAATATATATTTTTATATATAAATTAAAAACAAAAACTAATTCTAAATATTAATATAACTACAAATAAATAAAAATAATCATCATAAATAATATAAAATATAAAAAAATCAACATAATCGTTAAAATTAAAGTGTATGTCATCAAAAAGTATAAAATTAATAATAATTAATAATTTTAGTTTAATTAAATATTAAAAAAAAAAAACAAACACTAATTTAAAGTACATAATATATACATAAATACATACAATATACATACCTATACATATAAAAAACAATTAAATTTAATTTAAATAAAAAAAAAAAAACAAATTATAAAATTAAAAAAAATTATATATTCCGATTTTTATTAATAAGACAATTGAAAAAAGGTTTGTATTAAATCCCGGTACTATGTTTCTTCCGACTTTTTGCCCTTAAATCGATATATAATCTTAAAAAATCCTCAAGTATAAAATTTGCACCAGAAATTAAATGGATTTGATTATTAAAGATGTGTTTTTTTTTGCTACCACCCAGCAATGAGGAAAAAAGCATACTCAAATCAAAAATTAAAATTTTTAATTTAAAAATACTACATTATTTTCCACCTAATCTAACAATCTAACTTAACGTGTTGAAATACCTTTCGGTGTTCAATTTATACGACTAGCAGTCGAATAAAACCAATTTGTATTTTTAGGTTATATGGAATGTGCAAAAATTGTCAAGGTGGCCTTACATTGTCTTTCATAGCTTTTGATCTACTGTTATACTAAACTTATCGAAGCAACAACAAGTATATACTAGGGTGCACCAAAAAAACGAAGTTGTTAGATATTGACCGGGCCCCCCCCTAGAAATGTGCATTTGGGGGTAAAAACATGTCTCACAAAATTTTAGGAATATCGGATATGGGTAAGACCTGCCGCATCGGCCCTGAAGTTTGAAAATCGAATTACAAGGGGAAAAAATGACTTTTTATCCATTTTCTCAATTTTTTCGATATTTTGAGTTAAGTTTGAATACAAATGGTCACAGAATTGTGATTTGGAGTAAAATGTCTATCGAATATGGTATTAAAAACTAAAATCGGTTGAAAATCAGCCAAGTTATTACAACTTCCCCAGGCAACTAACTTGTGTTAGACCATTTAATCAAAGGATTCGAGCCCCATTTTTGAAATTTATTGAAATTATTTACTGTAACAACATTTTTTTATTCTTCAAGTCCCAATGTACTAAGAAGATAAGTATTTTTCATATTGCGTTTTGCTAACTTGTTTTAAATAAATGCTAAAGTGGTCTGAATTTTTCAACACTATTTTCAAATCTCCAATTTTAAATTTTTATTTTTTTTGTTAAAGAAATTTTAAAAAATCGACTATTGGAGTTTAAGGATTTGTTAAGCACATATAAAGGAATAAAACCCACAAAAATTGTAGGATTTGCTGTTTTCATTTTGCTATTACAGTGATGTAATTTCGGCGGATTTCGGGAAAGTAGTGATTTTTGGCACTTTTTTAGCTTTTATTTTTTTTTTTTGTTTTTTTTTACAAACTTTATATGTTTTGGACCGAATAATATCAACACGACATAAAATACATCAATTCGCAAATTTAGGGCAAAAGTGAGAAATTAAAAATTGCCCCAACTAAAGGTCAAAGGTCAAATTTTAGAAGATTTTGAATTTTTAAACATTAACAGATTTTCTGAGTGGAAATGTATGAAACTACATGATATCATTTTAAAAGGTCTTAACATATGTCTGTTTATTTAAATTCAGAATTTTAACCCTTTGGTGCTGGTGGGGCCTATTCGACCCTTTGAACAAAATACACTTACATTATTTCCATTAAATGAAAAAAAATTATAGGCCCCAACAGCACTTAAGGGTTAAATTACTAAATTTTAATTACTTACCATAAAGTTTAGACCAATTAAAATAACATCAAGTAGATTCAGCAAAATCCGCCCAACAAATCTGTTAATGTTTAAAAATTCAAAATTTTCTAAAATTTGACCTTTGACCCTTAACAGGGGCAATTTTTTATATCTCAATTTCGCCCTAAATTTTCGAATTGATGTATTTTCTGTCGTGTTGATATTATTCGGTCCAAAACATATAATGTTTGTAAAAAAACCAAAAAAAAATAAATAACAGCTAAAAAAGTGCCAAAAATCACTACTTTCCCGAAATCCGCCGAAATTACATCACTGTAATAGCCAAATGAAAACAGAAAATCCTACAATTTTTGGGGTTTTTATACCCTACACCACACTGTGGTACAGGGTATAATGAGTTTGTGCTGATGTTTGTAACTACCCGAAATATTGGTCCTAGACCCACTTTTAAGTGTACCGATCGACTTAGAATCACTTTTTGAGTCGATTTAACGATGTCCGTCCGTCCGTCCGTCCGTCCGTCTGTCTGTCCATGTAAACGGTGTAAACACGATACAGGTCGCAATTCTTAATCAATTGACTTGAAATTTGAAAGTTAATCCTCTTTTGGCCCAAGGACGAAGCCTATTGAAATTGGAAAAAATCGGTCCATATTTAGACCTAGCCCCCATACAAAGGTCCTCTTTAGTTTTGGCTCAAATGACTCTAATAGCCGCATTTTAATAGGTATCTTTTCGAAATTTGCCAGGTAATCATCTTTTATCCACACAAATCAACATTCCGAATTTTAAAGAAATCGGACCAGTTCTTCTTGTAGCCCCCATACAAACCACCTTCCCGATTTTCACATAAATCTCTCAAATTTCATGAAAATAGAAAATATTTAATTAAAATTCTGTTTGTGTATGTTAAACGCGTTCTTTAATAACCTTATCAAATCTGATTATCATCGGACCATTTTTGGACTTAGGTCCCATGTGGAAATTTCCCCCGATATTCAGTTGAAGCGATTTATTGTCAACAAAAACAAGCCTATTCCACTCAAATTTGATTAGTGAGTGCTTTTTACACTTATTAAAGATTTAACAAAATATAGATCTAATCAGTCCATGTTTGAACTTGGGACCCATTTTCCGGGAAACTCTGGTGTAGGGTATTATATGGTCGGTCTTGACCGACTATAATTTTCTTACTTGTTATTCCTTTATATGTGCTTAACAAATCCTTAAACTCCAATAGTCGATTTTTTAAAATTTCTTTAACAAAAAAAATAAAAATTTAAAATTGGAGATTTGAAAATAGTGTTGAAAAATTCAGACCACTTTAGCATTTATTTAAAACAAGTTAGCAAAACGCAATATGAAAAATATTTATCTTCTTAGTACATTGGGACTTGAAGAATAAAAAAATGTTGTTACAGTAGGTAATTTTAATAAATTTCAAAAATGGGGCTCGAATCCCTTGATTAAATGGTCTGGCACACGTTAGTTGCCTGGGAAGTTGTAATAACTTGGCTGATTTTCAACCGATTTGAGTTTTTAACACCTTATTCGATAGACATTTTACTCCCAATCACAATTCTGTGACCATTTGAATTCAAACTTAATTCAAAATATCGAAAAAATTGAGAAAATGGATAAAAAGTAATTTTTCCCCTTGTAATTCGATTTTCAAACTTCAGGGCCGATGCGGCAGGTCTTACCCATATCCGATTTGCCTAAAATTTTGTGAGACATGTTTTTACCCCCAAATGCACATTTCTAGGGCGGGGGGGCCCGGTCAATATCTAACAACTTCGTTTTTTTGGTGCACCCTAGTATATACTTAGGGTGACCATTTTTTTCTGAACTCAAATCAGTACGCCCAACTTTTTATGTTTTTTTTTAGAACCAACTCTCAAATCAGTACGCCCAAGTTTTTATTTTTTTTTAGAAATAACTCTTTGAAAACTCTTTTCCATGGAAAAATATTGATGATCTTATCAACACCCTAAACATTTTTGGTTAAACTATAAACTTGGGGTCAATTCGTATTTCAGTAAAAACAACTGTCATAAACTGTTGTCGGTACTTTGGGGAATATTTTGTTGACTTCAAACAACTTCATTTGATTAGTCAGAAAATATAACAAAACCCCAGAGGTTTTGAGAATAAGATAATTCCTCAGATTCTGAGGATTTTTTGTCCTTAAGTTTTGATAAGATTTCCTTTAAGGAAACTGATAAGCTGCGAGCTTTTTTCAATAAATTCTGATGAATCATTTGGATTCATGAAATTATATTAAATTTCTAAAAATATAAAAAAGCCATCATCCCGTGAACTTTTCGTTATTGAAAACCTCAAAGATTTTGTGTACCTTTTCATATAAATTTATGAAGATCAAAATAGTCTCATGCTCAAATGAGGAGCCGCAGAACAAAACGTACTTTTTCGCATATTAAATTTTTTTGGGAAATTGAGGTTTATTTATTTCGCCCCTTTAAAAAACTGCATGAACCTGAATATCCCAGCAAAACTTAGATTACCAAATAAGGTATAAAATAAGGTATATGATCTCTTATTTTATACATTGCAGCATTGATGATTTTAACAGGCGATGAGACTCAAAGTAATGCATCCACATTATCACATAGAATACCAGTAAGGTATAAAATAAGTCATAAATTTATAACAAAGAATACCAGTAAGGTGTAAAATATATGATATTTTATAGGTTACGAGTAAGGTATATAATATAGCATACCAGAACGTAATATATAAGGTGTAACGAGTAGTGAAAAAGTAATTTTGTATTAAATTTACTCACGTGATTGTAAGTGAGTGTAAGTAGATATAATATGCTAGTGAGTGTGTGTCGTAAGAAATTTCTTGTCGTGAGCCCATCTCTAGTTTAAACTTATGCATTTTTTTATAAAATAATTATTTTTTATGTTATTGTAATGCATTATGCATTTAATTCTAAATAATGCATTATTTCAAACTTTTAAATAATACATAATGTAACCAAATAAAAATCATCCATGATATAATGTTTAGAAATAATAAATATGAAATACATTTTTCCAATAATCATGCATTACGTAGCAAATTATTAGTAATGCCTTATTTTTCACTTTAAAATAATACGTTGTGGAACAAATGTTTGGTAAGACATCCTAAAATAATGCTACAAATGAGGTATATACATTACCTGGTAATGTGTTATATAATCACTACCCATTACCAAAGTTTTGCTGGGATGGCAACAAGTTTTTTGCTTATCAAGAGATGCATCAAACTGCCATAAGTCACCACATTATATGTTAAGGATGTTTAATATAAAACCACTTTTACTTTGGAAAAAGTACGTTTTGTTAAAAAATAATGAAAAAAGTACGTTTTGTTTAAAAATAATTGAAAAACAACGTTTTGATGTATGTATTTTTTTAGACGATACTATTTTGATCGAGTGTTTTAAAAATGTTCTTATTTATTAAAAACTACAAAAGAGCCTCATTGGCTCATATTTAGATACGTTACACACGAATTGGCAAAGTTAATGTACCCTAGGGTGGTTCATAAAAACAAAAGTTGGATTTTTGAATGGGGCACCCGGAATATATATTAAGCACCGTGAAAAAATGACACGTGATTTTTTTCAAATTTTTATATTAAGGTTTAGGGGTCGCTACCGGGCCCTGAACTTTGGGATATAAAAAAAAAGAATTTTCACACAATGAAAAAAAAAAAATTTCGTTTTTTTTATATTTTTTTTTTTATTATAGTTTAACTTCATTAGCTTATTAACAGCAAAAGATTTCATTTTGTTGGGACAAGTTTTTCAGTTCCAAAATTGACCATGAAAAAAAAAATTGAGGCTGGTTGGGGTCTTACTCTAAAATTTTTTTAAAATTTTTTTTTTTTTAGTTTTGATAAGCTTACGTTATACGTCTTTAGTCCCTCTTGATACTACATTCTTCGTAAAAATTTTTGTTCTTTCCGAAACATCATTAACATGCGCCGAAAATCAAACGGATATTAAAAAAAAAAAAAAAACGGTGAAAAAAATCGATTTTTTTTTTTTTTAATTTTTAATTATAATTTGATAAGCTAATCAAGCTTATTAACGGCAAACAAAAATTCGATATGGTCGGAAAAGTATGTAATTTCCAAAATTTACATTGAAAATATGTTTTTTTTTTTTAATATCCGTTTGATTTTCGCCGCATGTTAATGATGTTTCGGAAAGAACAAAAATTTTTACGAAGAATGTAGTATCAAGAGGGACTAAAGACCTATAGCGTAAGCTTATCAAAACTAAAAAAAAAAAAAATTTAAAAAAATTTTAGAGTAAGACCCCAACCAGCCTCAATTTTTTTTTTCATGGTCAATTTTGGAACTGAAAAACTTGTCCCACCAAAATGAAATCTTTTGCCGTTAATAAGCTAATGAAGTTAAATTATAATAAAAAAAAAAATATAAAAAAAACGAAATTTTTTTTTTTTTCATTGTGTGAAAAATTTTTTTTTATGACCCAAAGTTTAGGGCCCGGTAGCGACCCCTAAATGTTAATGAAAAAATTTGAAAAAAATCACGGGTCAGTTTTTCATGGTGCTTAATATATATTCCGGGTGCCCCATACAAAAATCCAAAAAAAAAAAAAAAGTGCCATATATGAACCACACTAATGTACCCCCATACTGTAGTTGTGGGGTGTAAATAGACCAATAACAAGAACAACACTCAAAAAAATACGTTAGTAGATTTACTAATTTTTTTTTGCTAATGCTAGTTAGCTAACTTTTAGCAAATTTTTAGTTGAGATTAGCATGTTAGCAAAAAATTCTTGTAAACTTCATTTAGCACATTAGCAATTTTAAACAAACGTTGAACTAATTTCTTTTGCTAAGATTTGAAATTGAGTTGACAACATTTTTACAAGATTTTTTGCTAACATTAGCAAAAATAAATGGTAAATTTTTTTTTATTTTCAGAAAACTTAAAATGGCTCTATCTCGGAAACTAAGCCAGATAGAGCAAAATGGAGGCCATTTTTGGTTCTTAGAATCTCCATACTTTCGCGGGTTCCCTTCACATGTGTGGACCCTAATGGGCCCTAACTTTGGATCCAAAAAAGTTAGCATTCCCGAAAATTTTAAAATGCCCATATCTCGGTAAATATTGTCGACACAACCAAAAGTCCAAAAGCATTTTTGAAGCCCTCAATACGTAGAACAAGACCGCAAAATAGTCAAAAGCTCTCCGAGTAATATTTTTGAAGTTATCGAGTTTTTTAATTCTCAAGACCCCAATGGTCCCCTATAATCACGTATCTTAAAAACTAAGCAAGGTAGAGCGAAACGGACACAAATTTTGGATCAAAAACTATGACGATTTTTAAGGAACCCAACTAGGTCTAGGCCCATCGGGGTCTGGACCTATCGGGTCCGAACCCAATGGGGTCCTCAAATGTGTCAAAAAAAAATTTTTTTTGTTAACTAATTATTGGCAAAACATTTTTGCTAACTTTAGCAAAAAAATTGTGGGTTCAAAATCAGCAAATTTTCTTGTAGGTTTACAAGCTTTTTTTGCTAACATTACAGTTTTTTTTTTTGAGTGAAGGGGGAAATCCTTCGCTGGCCTGCAAGAAGGCCTCAAAAAATCTTTGTGGGCATTAATATGTATATGGAATATAAGAGTAAAATGGCATATTATAAAATTATGAAAAATCTTGCATATGAAATACAATGAAAAAAGTACGTTTTGATAAAAAATTAACAAAAAAAGTACGTTTTGTTCCACACCAATTTTTAAGGAATCCATTTTCTTGATGAAAAACAAAAATAATTCACGCTATGGAAATTTTTTCTGATAGATTTCGAACCAAATAATATAAAAAGAACAAAAAATCAATTTGTCAAAAAATGCGAAAAAGTACGTTTTGTTCTGCGACTCCTCAAATACATTTTTGCCTCTTGATTCACGAACTCTAATCTCCTTTTATTTATATTTTAATAAATTATCTCATCGCCATAATTAAGTTATAAAAAACTATTCTACGTCTTATTTTATGGAAATTAAAGTTTTTGTATAGAATTTTTAAATAAAATTATTTTTTTGTTCAAATTCAAAAATCAGTACAATTAGTACATATTTCCAAAAATCAGTACAAATCAGTACAACGTTGTTTGATCAGTACACGTGATCCAAAATCAGTACATGTACTGATCAAATCAGTACGAATGGCCAGCCTATATATACTGTGAGCGTAAAAAAGTGTGAAATGCCGAAATATACCGGACTACTTGGGCTTTAGTTCCGCTAGGTCTAATAGCGTCTTCGATTTAATTATGGTCACATTTGAAATTCGATAATTCCCAATTGTACTAAAATCTGAAATCGGCAAATTAAATTCGCCAAAACCTAGTCCCTGAGCATTGTAAAATGCCAAATTATACTGGACTACTTAGGATTTAATCTCCACCAGGTCCGATAGCGTATTTTTTTTTAGTTATGGCCACATTTTGTACCAAAACCTGATACCCGAAATCTGATATCCAGCAAATGAAATTCGCCAAAATCAAGTCCCTGAGCAATACCTCCATAATTGTGAAATGCCGAAATAAACTAGACTACTTGGGCTTTAATCTCTACCAGACTCCATAGCGTTAAATTGTTAAAATTTGTTAAAATTGTGGTTACATTTACAATTCGATAATCCCCAATTGTACCAAAATCTGATACCCGGAAAATTAAATTCGTCAAACCCAAGTCCCTGATAGCGTCTTCGTTTTAATTGTGGCCACATTTAAAATTAGAAAATCTACAATTGCTCCAATAGCTGATACCCGATAGCGTCTTCGTTTTAATTGTGGCCACATTTAAAATTAAAAAATCCGCAATTGCACCAAAAGCTGATACCCGGTAAATTAAATTCGCCAATACTAAGTCCCCGAGCAAGACCACCAAAATTGCGTTATGCCGAAATATTCTGGACTCCGATTGCCCCAAAATCTGATACCCGGTAAATTAAATTCGCCAATACTAAGTCCCTGAGATAGAAAAGGTCTCATTAAAACCAAATTGTTCTACAGAAATATGGTTTTAATAAGTAAAGAAAAATGATCTCAAGCTAGAATATCCCTATTCAAAATATTTTTTTAAGTTTCCTTGTCTTAAAACAGGTAATAACACGAGTTTAATTTGTATCAAAAAAAAGTTTTTTTTGTCATACGCCTTTTTCTTTCCAGCGGGGCCTCAAATTATTGTGCCCATGCCCCGCAATACCTTAAAGCGGACCTGCTCTTAGGGACGGGAAATGCAGTCTGACCCCTATTAATTTTTGCCTCCCTACATTTTTCCAACCATATCTACACCGTATTTCACCTTTATAAGGGTGCTCTCCTTAGGAAAACAAAATTCGTGATGTATGTAGAGTAAGGATGGATTTGTGTTATATGAGATTTAAAGAAGCAAGATTTGGAAACGCTGGAACCGCTTATTTTTTACGGTTCGTAAAAATTGCATGAGTCAAGAAATGGGGGAGTTTGGATAGCATCTAGGGGTCGCTTATCCGGGTCAAAGTTGGGCGTGAAATGATAAAAATCCACAAAAAGCCCCATAACTACCCTCGAGGGGTCTAACGTGAGACCGACCGCCATTAACCGCCCTAAGGGGACTCCCATACAAATTTTAAAAATATTTGCTCCCCCCGCTCTAGCTAACCGAAAAGTGACCCTATTTGAGTCAAATGTATGACCGACCCCCAATATTATTAGCTGGTATGTTGGTTGCCTCTTCCTCATCTTCTATGCCAGGACTGGTATGGTTTGTCCTTCATATTTTACCACTGGTCCTTAAAACGCGCAAACATTGGCGCTTCTGGTCCAGACGTTTGGGCGAATTTGGTTTCAAAAACTTCTTTTAAAATGTCCAGCGAAAAAAAAATGTGTACCCTACATATCTGAATAGGTTCTATGGATAGCCCTATATAAAATTAAAAAATTGCGTTTTTGATTTCTCAATTTTTCAAAAACTGGGCTTGGGAGGCGTGGTCAAATATTGGAAAAATGTTCAAATTTGTGACGAGTTGCCTTGTTTAAATATTTATCAAATTAAAACAGAATGCATCACAATCTTAAAAATTTTCATTATTGTATAGTTTTGTATGGGGTATCGACTTTATTTTTTTGGGAACATTTTCAGATCCTTTTCTGAAATTTTCCATTTTTTAAAAAAAGTAAATTTATCAAAAATCAGACCACTTTTTTAAATTTAGATGTTTGTCTATCCACACAAAAATATTCAGATATGTGTTTTTCGTTTTTTTTTTCGAGTAAATCGCATTTTTTTTATGATTTGGAATTACTCCATACCCCTCTAAAAAAATTAAAGGATAGGAGGATTATTTGGCTGGTCCAAAGGAGGACAGCGCCACCAACAAAAATCGCATTTCAATTTTGAATTTCATAACAATTTAGTAATTTGCTTGTATTTTTTTGTTTCAACATAGCGTATCAGTAATAATTATGGAAATATTTAATACTCATTCGCCATGTTAAAACAAGAAAATACAAGCAAATTAAAAAATTGTTAGGAATTTAATATTCAAATGCGATTTTCTCGAAACAAACGAAAAACACATGTCTGATATTTTTGTGTGGATAGACAAACACTTAAACTTGTAAATAAAGTGGCCTGATTTTTTATAAAAGGTGTGTTCCAGAACTTTCCGGGTAAAGTTCGGTAAAATGAGAGAAAATCATAAAACCTCTCACGATACCACAAAAATTCACAAAAGTACGGGAACGCAAAAAACCACATTTCAAGCCCAAAATAATAGAAAATGTAAACAAACCAATAACGCTAAAATATTTTCGTCAGAAAAATTACTTTAAACTAGAAAACGAATTGTAAAAGTTTATTTTAATAACAATATATCCTTTTTTGTATTGATTGACCACGACTCCTAAGTCCAGTTTTTGAAAAATTAAAAAACCAAAAAAGCAATTTTCTTAGTTCCATATAGGGCTATTCATACAACTTATTCAGAAATTCACGGGACACATGATTTTCTGTAGCGAGACATTTGGTGTGGAATGCCTCGTATGATGTTTACATACACTCAAAATAATAAATTAGTAGATTTACTAATTTTTTTTTGCTAATGCTGGTTAGCTTACTTTTAGCAAATTTTTAGTTGAGATTAGCATGTTAGCAAAAATATCTTGTAAACTCTTCACATGTGTGGACCCTAATGGGTCCTAACTTTGGATCCAAAAAAGTTAGCATTCCCGAAATTTTAAAATGCTCATATCTCGGTAAATATTGCCGACACAACAAAAAGTCCAAAAGCATTTTTGTAGCTCTCAACACGTAGAACAAGACCGTAGAACAAGAACTAATCAAAAGCTATCCGAGTAATATTTTTGAAGTTATCGAGTTTTGTAATTCTCCCCTAAAATCACGTATCTCAAAAACTAAGCAAGGTAGAGCGAAACGGACACAAATTTTGGATCAAAAACTATGACGATTTTTAAGGAACCCAACTAGGTCTAGGCCCATCGGGGTCTGGACCTATCGGGTCCGAACCCAATGGGGTCCTCAAATGTGTATGAACTAAGTTGAAATAAAAATAATTTCAGTTAACTAATTTTTAGCAAAACGTTTTTGCTAACTTTACCAAAAAAATTGTGGGTTCAAAATCAGCAAATTTTCTTGTAGGTTTACAAGCTTTTTTTTTTGCTAACTTTACAGTTTTTTTTCTTGAGTGTATGGGGAACACCCTAAGGGTTTATGATAGAGGGTAGGCATGTTTAAGGAAAATCTTGAGGTTGAAAAAATTTTGGGCGTCGGTCTTACGTTTTACTCCACTAGGGTCACTTCTAGAGCGGTGGGAGCAAATATTTTTTAAAGTTAAACCTTTATGTGGAAGTCCCCTTAGGGAGTGGAGATAGGGCTTAGGTATGTTTCGGGAAATATTTGGGGGGAAAATTAATGGAGGTTGGTCTGACATTTGACCCCTCTGGGGGCAAGTCCAGGGAAGTTATGGGGCTTTTTGAGGATTTTTTCCCCTTCACGCCTAACTTTGATCCCGATGAGCGACCCCTAGATCCTATCCAACCTCCTCTTTTTTTCTGCAAAAAGTAGTTTTAATATTTTGTTTAACTGTAAAAAAAAATTGCAAAAAAAAAATTGAGTTCGGGACTTTTCGACATTTTTTTGAAGATATATTTTGATGACATAATAAAAAGGGTCATCACTACAGTTGTCAACCGATTAAGAATTATTCGATTAATCGAGTCGGAATTTTTTTATTAACAAAAAAAACTTTAGACGTAAACATGGTTAAAATTGTTTAATAATGATTTCTGCTGCATCTAACACTTCCAACTTGTTCAACACATCCGTTTTTCTAGTTTTTTATAGACTAAAAACAACTAAATTAAACAACTGTCATAACAATGAACTTATTTTTTGTATTTATTTTTTAAAACGACTACATAAAATAGTTGTTTGAGATTTTTCAAACAAAAACAACTGAAATTCTAGTTGAAAACAACAACTACTACTTACTACACAAATGACCGTCATGTAGTAACTGCAATAATTTTCTAAGTGGAGCTATGGGATACCTTCCTTTTAGGTTTAACAACTAAACCAAATGTCATCAATGTAATTGAATCGATCGAAACTCAATTTTTATCTAAATAAATTTTAACCTGGGTACATACAATTTTGAAATTAAAAAAAAATATTTAATGCAGTTTTATGATATCATAATTAGATGTACAAAATATTTTTTTTAAAATTATCAGAGAATATTATTTAAAGAATATAAAAGAAAAAAAAAATTAAACAGTTTTGAAACTTTGCTCTTTTAATTTAATGAACTTTTTTGAGATCATTATTAAATTTGTAGAGGAAATACAAAAGTTTAGAAAAAGAAAATGAAATTTAGGAAAAAAAGAGATTTAGGAAAATAAAGAACAAGCTATTTTTTCTTAAACAAAAATTGTTTACAAAAAACCAAATATTCAAAACAAAATACTCAATACTAAAAAAATATACAAATTACCTTTAATACGCAATGAAAAACATTCAAAGGAAAATTAAGAAAACAAGAAAATGTGTGTTTAAAAAAATTTTCCCCAAATAAAAATTGAGTTGAATAGGCTGAAGCTAAATGAAAAACAAAAAAAAAAAATGGTAAAAAAGAGAGAAATGAGATGAAAAACATTTTCATTTTTCTAAATATTGTATTTTCAAAAATGTATGTATTATTTTTAGAAAATTAAAATACTGAAAATTTTTGTAGAAAACTTTTCTTTGCGTTTCATTTTTAAAAGTAAAATTCAATCGAAAACAACGTGAAATATTGAAAAAAAAATAATTGAATTATTTAATAAATTTAACAAAAAATATAGAAAAACTATTAGAAATATTTCAAATAATTATAATGAGTTTTAATAAAAGTTAAATATTTTCAAATAAAGTAGTAAAATTTATGAAAAGTTTTAAAAATAATAAAAATGTTTAAACAAAATTATTGAAAATTAATTTAAAATATCGGTATAAATATTAAATTATTACAAACAAAATTATATAATTTATTAAGAAAATTTAAAATAATTTATAAATTTAATTGTTTAAAGTTTATAAAAAAATCGAAAAAAAAATTAAAAAAAAAAAATGTGTTCAATGTCAGTGTTGTGCCCATTGTGTGCCCAAACAAGCTTTTCAAGTATAGATGCTCTACGTTGTAGTCTCATTAAGGCCGCTAATGGGCCATTGGCATGTCCCATATGTCATGAATTGTTTTTGGGTTTGGATAAATTGACAATACACTTGTTTAGTCATACAAATATTATGAATTCTGCCAACAATATTGAGACAGCATCAACATCAACATCATCATTATCAAAATCATCATCTGCCAACCAAAATACTCAAAATAATAATGAAAAATTAAAAACAAAGGCAAATGAAAATCTCTCCCCGATAAATAACAACAACGAAATGATAATAAAACAACAATTAACAAATGAGGTGAATTTTGAAAATATTCACCACTCTGAAAAAAATTTACAACAGAAGCCGAATGTTATTAAAACGGAAAAGCAAAAAATAAACAAAATTCATACAAATTCAACACAGCAACAAGTTGTTACAATTAAAGAAGAACACCAACATCAACAACAACATCACGAAGAATCAAAAGAAATTGAAAATTTATCAACATGTGATATTTGTGAATTTACTTTTCGTAATGCAGAATTAAGGGATATGCACATTCGATTGGTACATCAAAATTTTGTTTATAATACCAATACAATGACGGAGAATTTAAATAATTCACCACACTCGTCAGGCATAAATAATTGTGGTATGATAAATTCAAATTCAACACAGGAACATGATTTTAAATGCCACTTGTGTTCGAAAACTTTTAAAATGAAAGGGTCATTAAGAGTTCATTTAAAAGTTGTACATTTAATGGGTTTACCCTATGTTAATAATACGCCAAAATTGACCATTTGCGATCGTATAAGGCATAAAGAAAATAAAATATTAAAATCGGCCAATACAGGACCAAGCACTTCCTCAATTCCTTCGCAACAATCAGAATCTTTAAATGCTTCTACACTAAACACCAATATAAATAATAATTTATTTAATATACAACCAGTAAATTTTGTAACTAACCTTGCTGCTCTTAATAATTCAGCCAATTTAAGTGTGGTGAATATATTAAATCCAGAAGAATTTCAAAAAAATCATATGGATAATCCTCAACAACTAAACTCAAATATTTTACTGGTGTACAATGCTCCTTCTGCAGAAATAACACAAAATTTAGGTAATCTATCTTCGACATCATTAGTAGATAAAGAATTATCTTCAAAACTCACCACGTGTTCAACAAATCTACCACAATCTACCACCATTACCTACTCAAACAGCACCGAAAATCCTAAAATCTGGGAATGTGATGTTTGTTCAAAAGCATTTACCACCAAATATTTTCTTAAAAAACATAAACGTTTACATACAGGTATTATTAATATTTTGGAAATTTTACTTGATGAAAATATGAAATTCAAAATTTTAATATTTTTTTAGGTGAAATGCCTTATACTTGTGAATTATGTGCTCGTACCTTTACATTTCAACAATCGTATCATAAGCATTTACTTTATCATAGTGATGAAAAACCACATGTATGTTCTACATGTGGGAGAGCTTTCAAAGAACTTTCAACACTGCACAATCATGAGAGAATACACAGTGGTGAAAAACCTTTTAAATGTGAAGTTTGTGGTAAGTTTGTTTAACCTTTAAACCTAGGTTCTAAGCTTTAAACCGTGTCCTAGGACACACAAGTGATCTTTGAATCTAAGAACATTTAAAGGAAATACATATGGGGGTTTTCGTGTCAACTGACACAACTTTTGAAACCGATGTCTTCCGATCGGGATGAAATTTGCACCAAGGTTAGTCCTATTGGATAGTAGTTCAGACACAATTTTTCAACGAGATCGGTCAAGAACTCTCTGAGTTAGAGGGGGTCGAAATTTGACATTTTTGCCAAAGAGGTGTTGATTCTCATCCATGTAACTTCTTACCTATTGTTTTTAGCAAAATGTGTCCCAAAGAGTTTAGATAGCTATTTCTTCAGTCTTTCGAAAAAAAAAAATATAAAAAAAATAAAAAAAAAATTTTGATTTTTTTTCTTAAAAATCCAAAACTTTTTTGACTTTTTCCTCAAATTGGGCCCTTTTTTTTTTGATTCAAAAGAAAGCTTAGGCGATTTCCTTTAAGAGCTGTGGGGTCGCTTAGTGGGATGCGAGTAGGATATCTATGAAAAAATTTTTTTTTGGAACACAAAAAACGGTTCTTTAATTTGCACTATTAGGCGTGGGATAGCTAACCAGTTTTCGATTTCGATCCGCGATACCCTCTAATTTTTTTAGGTTCGAAAAAGAAAGCATGAGCCAAAAAATGGGGGCGGTGGGGAGGGGCCATATGGCCCCTCATTGGGGTCAAAGTTGGGCGTAAAGAGGTAAAAATCCTCAAAAAGCCCCAAAACTCCCATAGAAACGCCCCTGGAGGGGTGCAATGTGAGACCGACCTCCAATAATTTTCTGCCCCCAACATTTTTCTTGAACACACCTTACCCCTATTTCCACTTCCTAAGGGGGCTCCCATACAAACCATTTTTAAAAAATTTGATCCTACCATTCTAACTTACCCTAAAGTGCCCTAGTGGGGCCAAATGTATGACCGACCTCCATTATTTTATTAATTCCAACATTTTTTGCAAACATACCTACAATGTATCTTTAACCCTTAAGGTGGTCCCCATACATTTCTTTTATTTTTTATAAATTTGTTTTATTAAACCAGCTCCTACCGCCCCACAGTAGGTAATTTGAACCGAAATCTTGGCCAAAAATCATTTTTCGAACTAACAATAATAATGTTTTTGTTAATTACGTTCGATTTAGAAAATATTAAAGCAAATAACTGCATATTTGGTTTTTCCAAAAAACAAATATAAACTGATTGACGGGCAGTCGAATTCGGCATTTTCAAGCAACGTGCACAGTGCAATATAAAACGCCTAATTTTGATATAAATTCAAACGATTTTTTCAGCTATTAAACATAAAGAAGGATATCGTGTATAATATGGAGAAGAGAGGGGATATTAAGTAATAAAAAAATAGCAAAATATTTTGGTGGACGTTATTGCTTTTTTTAACAAAACGTGTAATTATAACTTAACCTTAAATAAATGACTTTTTCAATGAATATAAACTTCGCATAAGCTTTTAATAATGTTAGCCGTGGTGTGCCGTGTTTTTGATTGATGAAAAATTTAAAGAAAATAATTCTGAATTCATTTTTTTTTATTTTCCGTTGCACTTTTTTGCACTTTTTGAGATATCAATTTTCTTTCAGACAGCCTCATCTTGCCATATCTTGAACTTTCTAACGTTTGGATTGGGAAAAGAACTAAGAGAAAAAACCCTGTTGCTGTTTATAATTTTGTTGTCAGTAAAATTGATTAAAATTATGTTTTAAACCAATATTTGGCTTCGTTGAAGGAAATAGTACGAACTTTTTTTGAAAATTTTTCGTTAAGGTGGTACAAGGCCCACTCAAAAAATAACAGCTTTTTTCAGCAAAATCAAACAAAATGGTTTATGTGCCATTTTGTTAGCCTTCTTGCGTATTTTCTTCGTGCCGAGTTTCAAAAAAATTAGACTATTCGTTTTCAAGATATTCAGTATTTTCCCTTGTTTTCGTATGGTGGCAACCCTAAAAATTTCCACGATTACCAAATTCATAAAATCCAGCTGTGCGTGTTCACAAAAAACTCTTAAATTTAAAATTTCAGCCATATCGGTCTAAAACTTCGGCTGTAATTATTTTTGGCCTAAAAATTGGCTCAAATTACCCAGTGTGCGCCCCTACCGTGCCTCCTAGAGAGGCAAAAATTACGACCAACCCCCATTATTTTTTAGTTACCAACATTTTGTCCGAACATCATAACATCCTATCTCCACTCCCTAAGGGGCTCCCATACATTATAAAAACATGTATTTTTAAAAACTAATAAAAAAATATAAAAAAATGTATGGGGACCACCTTAAGAGTTGAAAATTAAGGGTAGGTATATTCTGAGAAAATGTTGGAGTTGAAAAAATATTGGGGGTCGGTCATACATTTTACTTCTCTAGGGGCACCCTATGGACAGTTAGAGCGGTAGGAGCAAATTTTATAAAAATGTCATTTTGTATGGGAGCCCCCTTAGTAAGTGGAAATAGGGGTAAGGAATGTTCAAGAAAAATGTTGGGGGCAGAAAATTATTGGAGGTCGGTCTCACATTGCACCCTTCCAGGGGCGTTTCTAGGGAAGTTTTGGGGCTTTTTGAGAATTTTTACCTCTTTACCCCCAACTTTGACCCCAATGAGGGGCCATATTGCCCCTCCACACCGCCCCCATTTTTTGGCTCGTGCTTTCTTTTTCGAACCTAAAAAAATTAGAGGGTATCGCGGATCGAAATCGAAAACTGGTTAGCTATCCCACGCCTAATAGTGCAAATTAAAAAACCGTTTTTTGTGTTCCAAAGATAAAATTTTTTTTTTTTCATAGATATCCCACTCGCATCCCACTAAGCGACCCCACAGCTCTTAAAGGAAATCGCCTAAGCTTTCTTTTGAATCAAAAAAAAAAAAAGGCCCAATTTGAGGAAAAAGTCAAAAAAGTTTTGGATTTTTAAGAAAAAAAAATCAAAAATTTTTTTTTTATTTTTTTTATATTTTTTTTTCGAAAGACTGAAGAAATAGCTATCTAAACTCTTTGAGACACATTTTGCTAAAAACAATAGGTAAGAAGTTACATGGATGAGAATCAACACCTCTTTGGCCAAAATGTCAAATTTCGACCCCCTCTAACTCAGAGAGTTCTTGACCGATCTCGTTGAAAAATTGTGTCTGAACTACTATCCAATAGGACTAACCTTGGTGCAAATTTCATCCCGATCGGAAGACATCGGTTTTAAAAGTTGTGTCAGTTGACACGAAAACCCCCATATATATTTCGGAATCTTTCTATACAAAAAATGTCTCAAAATCTTAAAATATTTCTTTAGAAGTATTTTAAAATCTCAGAATTTTTCTGTAAAAATTTTTTTTCAATACAAAAATGTGTCAAGATCTAAAAACTTTTATACAGAATTTTTCGAAACAAAAAATGTTGCATGAATTTTTTTTTACATAAAATGACGTTAAATGTTATTGCCGTTTCATAACCAAAAAAACAGTAGCTTTTATTAGCAATTTTTAATAAGGAATCAGGCTCTTGGTGCAGGACACTCATTTATAATGAAGAAACATAAATTTCAATTCGTGTTTTTGCTAATTTATACCAAAATATGGAAAAATATGAACTTAAAAGTTTGAAATATGCACAAAATTTCCACTTAAAATCAAAATATGCAAAAATAAATCGATGCAATTTTAACGTAAATTTCTTGATTCGGAAAGATAATTGGTCGATATCGATACCTTATAATCACAGTATGTGTGATCGATCCTAAGACATATCGATGTACGTCCGTTCGTCTGTTTATGAGACTATTCATTCCAAACCAAAAGAGGTAAAACCCTGAAGTTTGGCACGAATATGTGTTGTATGAGATTTTAAGCAGCAATATTTGGAAACGCTAGAGCCGCTCATTCGTAAAAAAAGTGAATGAGCCAAAAAAATGGAGGAGGTCGGATAGGATCTAGGGGTCGCTCATCAGGGTCAAAGTTGGGAGTGAAGGGAAAAAATACACAAAAAGCCCCATAATTCCCCTGGGCTTGTCCCTAGTGGGATCTAATGTGAGACCAACCCCCATTAATTTTTCCCCATAAATATTTTTTCCAAACATACCTAAGCCCTATTTCCACTGCCTAAGGGGGCTCCGACTTCAGGATATATTTTAAAAAATATTTGCTGCTACCGCTCTAGCTGCCATAGAAGTGACCCTAGAGGAGTCAAATGTATGACCGACCCCTAATATTTTTTCAACCCCAACATATTCTTAGAATATGCGCTCTATTTTCAACCCTTAGGGTGGATCCCATGCATTTTTTTATTGTTTCTTAATTTGTTTCATTAAATCAGCTCCTACCGGTCCAATGGTGCCTTCTAGAGTGGTCTTCAGCAAGACCGAGCCCCATTAATTCCACCCCGCCCAAAACATTTTGCCCAAACATACGTTGGTTATGAACGTTAAATGGGAAAGGGGAAACATATCCCAAAACGCTCAGCCACATTTTTTAAAATTTTTTACTTTTCAGAATTTAACACTCTCACTTGTTCTATCTCTTTCAGGTAAAAGTTTTCGACAACGCGTTTCATTTCTTGTCCACACTCGCATCCATACCGGCGTTATGCCCTACAAATGTGATATATGCCAAAAAAGTTTTCGCTACAAAGTCTCTCAACGTACCCATAAATGTCAGCCCGCTTCCGCTGAACAATCGCCATCGCACGAGACCATCGATCATATATCCGAAAATTTTATTAAGGCATTTCTTGAAACTTCCGCAAATGCTCAATCACCTCAATCACATTTAAATCAATCACAAAATTCACCCGCCAGTAATGAAATTGCTGCAATTAATGAAAAATCATCATCATTAAATGAACAACAGGCTTTGCTGAGCAAAACTATAGATGATATTGTTGTTGAGTCCTGCAATAAAATGGGTATTGGTGGCAGTGATGGATTTTCGGTAGTGCAAAATACAAATGAAGGTTCGATGTCGCCATCCCAGAAACTACAAAATATGCGTTTATATTCACCACAATTGGTGACACCCGATTTAAATGGTATTGATGGCGATTTAACTAGATTTTTCTTGGAAAATTCTCAAAGTGGAAATAATTTATTGTAAATTTTTTTTTTTATGGTTGAATTAGTTTTATTGTTAGATTTTAAGTTTAATAACTGTATTTATGTAATTTAAATAATGAATGGTAGTAAAAGTTGTAAATAAATTTTAACAAATTTCGCAATTGTAAGAATATATTTTTGGGTTTGCAGAATTTACGAAAATTAATCTCGACAGAATTTTAGTGCAAAAAATATTTGTTAAATAACAAGAAAAACTGTAACAATATAACAAAATTTCATCCCCCCCAAAATAAATCAATGATTGTTGTTAACCGGTTCCTTTTAAACAAATCACTACATAACGGTTGTTATGTAACGAATAACGGTTAACAATAAAAAAATACTGTTACCGTGGGATGTGCTTTATTGATAAAACGTTCCTTTAAATTTTTTACAAATTATTAAAACTTCTGTCACATACAAAAAGGAAAATATATTTTTGAAAACTTTTATTCCGAAATTATAAAAAGTAATTTTATAAAAAAAAAACATCAAGAATGGATGAAGAAATGATACGTAAGGCCATGGAAGCCATGCATTGGAATGCTAGCTCTGCCATGCCAATGGCTAATAATGAAAATCAATCAATACTGGAGGACATAACGGCATTAAAAGAGAAAAAGGAAGAATTGTTGGAGCATCAACAGCAAACGGAAGAAAGATTGCAAAAATTGCAACAACATTCAACAAATGCTAAAGAGACAATCAATCATAATTTGGTGAGTATAAAATGAAGCCCAAAACACATTCTGACAGTTTTACAGCAGTGCATTGGCTCCATTTAGATACCATTCTAAAGAGCGCAGTAAAAAACGGCGTGGTACGCTTGGGCACACCTTTCACCTCGCGACAAAAGTTAAAAATTCAAATATATTGATTTTTTTTTGGATTTACACAATACAATTTTATCATTATTTATAGGTACATATGATTTTTTTTTATCTATGCTCTCAAAAGGGGGCGGAGGAAAAAACATTTTTCGTCACTGTTTTTAAGTGCAGGACTTTGAACATAAGAATGTCGACATAAGAATGTCGTTTATCAGCACACCCCTCCACTTCAAGCAAGTATAGGTTGTGTTAAAATGGTGACAAAATCGGCTAATGGAATTTCACTTCTCTTTATCTTAAACTTCGTTAACACGAAAATCATAGCTGATTCAGTTTTCGAGTTTTAGCTAAATAATTACACTGTTCGACAACAAAAACCTCCCAGATCTCCTGGATTCAAATCTGTCATCCAATTTTTTCTAACACATACCGTTTTTGAGATATTCGCTGGTAAAATGTGAAAAAAACAATAATTGCACACTTTTGAGGGTCCACTGTTATGTTGTTTCAAACAAATAGGAATTGATTTCATATAAATTCGCTGTTAAAAAGTCAAAAAACCAATAATTTCGCACTTTTGGTAGTCCACTGTTACTGAGTCTTCCAAAAATAGGACTTGATTTCATATAAAATGGACCTTCTGATTCCAAAACTGTAATCTAAAATTTTCTAGCATGTTTTGTTTTTGAGATACTCACTTTCGAGATTTTCGCGAGAAAAAATTTTCAAACGCGAATATCTACAAAACGGAACATGATAGACAAATTTGGATTGCAGTTTTGGAATGAAGTCCTACTTTTGGAAGACTTTGTAACAGTGGACAACCAAAAGTGCGAAATCATTGGTTTTTTGACTGCTAGAAAAAATTGGATAGCAGATTTGGATTCAGGAGATCAAATCTATAAGATTTGTAAGATTTATCGTAAGGAAAACTGACTTGAATTTTGAAACGTTTTAATGACTGGTAGATTTCGCATAGACTTTTGCAATATACGCGGACTGGAAGCGAACTTTTTTTCTTTGTATGCTCACATTTGCTCTCATCTGATGAGTTTCAGCTTCAATCAGGGGTACCGCAAGGTTCTGTTCTTTCTCCTCCCCTTTTTCTTATTTTTTTTAACGACCTTCTAAGTCAAACTTCAAATCCTATCTACTCTTTTGCAGATGACAGCAATATTTGTCATTCATTTTCCTTTGATCGTAGGTAAGCCTTGTTGAGGTTGAGGGCAAAAGGCAGATTATGAATGACACACTTAATCAAGACCTGTTGACAATTTCTGAGTGGGGTCTTGCGAATAGGGTCAAGTTTAATGCACGCAAGACTTAATGTTGTATGTTGACCCACAGGAATGTGGAATCAAGAGCGTCATCTGTACATATGGGTGGTATAAGAATCGAGGAATCTGACACTCTTGATGTTCTGGGCATGAAAATTCAGTGTGATGTACGTTGGAATAAGCACGTTTTTCAAGTGTCGAAAGAAGCATTCAAGTGTCTCGGTTTTTTAACCGGTATAAGAAGTACTTCACCTCATCAGATCTCCTTACTATTTATACCACCCACATCCGACCGAAGATGGACTACAACTCCCATATATGGGCAGGGGCTTCAAAGTCTATTTTGGAGCTCTTGGACCGTGTGCAAAGGAGGGCGTTGATGCTTATCAATGACAATAGGGTGTCCAACTCTATTGGAACATCGTCGGAATGTGGGTTGTGTGACTCTGTTCTGCCGATATTACCATGGAAAGTGTTCTGCTGAGATAAGTGAACTTATCCCTAGAGCCCGAATTTTTGTTCGCAATACTCGGTTGTCTAGTAGATCGCATCCGTTTGCGGTCGATTGTCCAGTTGATCGCACAGCGCATTACAGAGAAGGTTCGTTCATCAGTCGAACAGCCGTATGTGGAATAATCTTCCCGCAGAGGTCTTCCCAGTTTCTTACAATGCACTATAGGAAATTTTACCCATTTTTTGGCCAAAAGTCAAAATTAAAATTTTTGCAAAGCTTATTTTTTTAGCTTTAATATAAAAAAAAAAATACAACAAAGTAAACATCTCTTTTTAAATTTTTTGACAGAATTCATTTACTGTAACTTTATCAGCTGTTTTTCTTGCAATTTCTAAATTAGTTATCAAATAACGATTTAGTGCAGTAAATTTTGTGATAGTTTCTAATAAAAGTTTTCATAATAAAAATTAATAATTTTTAAAAACTAAAAAATGGAAAATAATGTCGAAGGTGAGTACTTTAATGATATTTAGAGAAATGTTAGTGAACTTATCTAGTAGATCGATTAAATTGGAAAAATTGAAGTGACCTTAACTTGAACTTATGGAATTATGAATTGGAATTTTATTTAGACTTACAAAAAAATGATAGCATATGTTAGCTACAAAACCATATAAGTTCTCTAGGATAATCAATTACCTTCCAAATTTATCAAATTTCAAGGTCGGATATTTGCAAACTTTTTTTAAAAACGCATTTTTCCAGGTGACTACTGCGCGCAAAATTCCCATTTATTCAATATATGGCGACAGAAACACAACGAATATGACGAAAGAGCCGCTATTTGTGCACACTTCTTTTCATACATAGATGAAAGTGATCGTTTCGAAAACTTTAAAAAATATATAAAGGAGCAATCAAGAATATTTTGTTCAAATATAAATATGAAAAGGCTTGAAAAAGTTGAAGGAGTGGAAGTTTTTGAAAAACAGCATGCTGTTTGGCTTAAAGGCAATACTTGGATAACAAAATGTAAAACGCAGCCTGCCCCCACTAAATCGAAACCTGGGCGACCGCAATTAACTTTTTTGTCAAAATCTGCGAGAACAAATAGACGAATTACAGCAGAAATCTCTACAGATCTAAATAGGGAAGTTGAGCCCTTAGCTTTTGCTTGCTATGCAGCTGCTCGTTGTGGCATTTTGAAATGTATTTAACGACTTGGAACTAAAAAATCATTTTTTTAATAAAATCCTTATTAAAAAGTAGCTTTGACACTTCTTAAAATTGTTAAAATAAATTTCTAATGTTATATTCGAAAGTTAGTGTACACTCAAAAAAATAGTAAAAAACAGTTTAGAAAACCAGATAATCTATAAAAGATCTAAAAAATCTTAGATGCGAAAACTTATAACCCCGGAAACCCTGTTTTGAACTAATTGTTAGTAAATTTTTTAGGTAAATTTACTAAAGTTTTTTTTGAGTGTATGAAAAACGTTATGAGTCACTCCCTCCCTCTTAAGGGTCTTCCAAAAGTCAAATCCAAAAAATCATTCAAATCGGTCCAGCCGTTTGGCTGTAAATAATTTTGGCCAAAAAAATGGTCAAATTTCCTATAGTGCAATGTAGAAAAAATTCAAGACAAATATCCACAAACACTACTTCATCTTTCCTCCTCCTCATAACCTATTTTCTTGATATCAACACAATGCACTGCATTAATAGGGGCATCCCCAGAGTGTTGGTTCAACGTACAAAAAAAGGGGCAACTTTTTAAACCCTGGTCCGATTTTGCTAATTTACAAACTTAACCACCCTGTGAAAAACTAATCGGTCCTATATGACTGGTTCAATGCGGACTAGTCATAGAATACCACTTTTACGTAAAAAAAGGGCAACTTTTTGCCCCCTGGTCCGATTTTGCCTATTTACAAGCTTAACCACCCTGTGAAAAACTGGTTGGTCCTACATGACTGGCTCAATGCGGACTAGTCACAGAATACCAGTTTTACGACCAGGAAAAAGTCCTGAGACATAGCACAAGGTATTAATTAACCCCGTCCTTGAACAACGCCATGTAAAAAAGACAGGTCCCTTTCACAGGGCAACCTATGACAATAAGACATGTTCGTGCCAAACCTTAGTAGTTTAGCTTTTGGTAAAAAAAAATTTAGGGCAAAATTGTATTTGTTGCCAATTGAGAAATTTGACAGAATTTCAGGTAAAATTTCTGTATGGGGACTAACATACACCGATTTTACTGAAAATCAAAATTTAAATAGACTATTTTAAGGTTGGGGTGTCTTGGCTTGTCGGCCATAGGAGTTTTTAAAATTTTCATTGCCCCTCATGAAAAAAAATCGTTGTTCGGGCACGTTTTTTTGGGGGGGGGGGGGGGGGGTCATTTGGGAAATTTTTTCCTCGTGGTAAATGTTTACGAATTCATTTATCACACTCAAAAAATTATAACGGTAGATTTCACTACAAAAGACAGTTAAAACAACTATATTTCTTGATGTTTAGGCTTCCACTACATTTTATGGTAAAATCAACCAAAAAAATTTTGTTTTTAACTATTGATTAACAACTACAGACAACGGTAAAAACAACTACAAATTACAGTTGGTTTTACTGTAACTCAATTTTTTTTAATTCTTTTTATTAACAAAAAAAAAATCTTCAAAAACGTTAAGGGCGCGTTTAGAAGGGAAAGAAAACCCCTAGATTTGAAGTAAAACACAACTCTGTGATAATATACTTTTGACTTTAAAAATTGTTGTGTCAAATCTCATTTCTTTAATACTTGTTTTTGCTTACCATTTTCATTATATTATTATTTGTTTTCGTACATTTAGTCAATAATTTGTAGATTGGAAGCCGAATTAAAGGAAATAAAAAATATATAATAAAATTTTTTTTGACATTCTAATTTTAAAGTTACCACAGAGTTGTTTTTTACTCTAAATCTAGGGAAATTTTCTCTCGTCTAATCACGCCTTAAAAACGGTAAAATTGTTTAAATAACAAAAAAATATTTTTATTACATTTTATAAATTAATTTAGGCATTATTTGATTGTTAATAGTTCCTGCTGTACCCCACACTTCCAACTCGTTCAACAAATCCGTTTTTCTAAACATTTCTAGAAAAATAAAAATTTTTTATAGACTAAAAACAACTAAATAAAACAACTGTTACTACAATGTAGTAATTTTTTGTATTTATTTTTTGAAACAACTACAAAAAAAAGTTGTTTGAGATTTTTCATACAAAAACAACTGAAATTGTAGTTGAAAACAACAACTACTACTTACTACACAAACCACCGTCATTAGAGTGTCCCTTATTTTGGAAATGTTGGAAATTTTATTTATTTCCATTTAACTTAAAAATAACTCAGGGAAAATTTTACGCCCCTGCGACCACGCCTTCCCTACACGACGGGGCCTTGAAGAGCGGGGCCTAAAAAATCATTTTGTCATACAAACCAAAAACTATTTTTTTTTGATTTTAAATTTTTTTGTTATTAATTATTATATTACTTGGTTAGCTTATTCACGACAAAAAATTTGATTTTAGTGGGATAAGGCTTTCAGCTCTAAAAAATTTTCGCGAAAAAAAATTTTGAGTCGTTGGGGTCCCACGGTAAAAAAATTTAAAAAAATATTTTTTTTTAGTTTTGACAAGCAACGATTTTAGTTGTTATGTTGCCTTTAATGATATATATTAAAAAAAAATATAAGTCATATCTGTGACATCTTTATCTTTTTCGAAAAAAAAAAAAAATTAGAGCCGTTGGGGTCCTACGGTAAAAAATTTTTAAAAAATATTTTTTTTTAGTTTTGACAAGCAACGGTTTTAGTTGTTATGTTGTTTTTAATGATATATAAAAATTAATATTCATATCTGTGACATCTTTATCGTGTATCGAAAAAAATCAACAATGCATTTTTTACCCTGTTTTAGAACACGATAAAGATGTCACAGATACAAAAAATATTTTTTTATAAATATATATCATTAAAAGCAACATAGCAACTAAAACCGTTGCTTGTCAAAACTAAAAAAAATATTTTTGAAAAATTTTTTACCGTAGGAACCCTGCGGCTCTCTTTTTTTAGAGCTGAAAGCCTTATCCCACCAAAATCAAATTTTTTGTCGTGAATAAGCTAACCAAGTAATATAATAATTAATAACAAAAAAATTAAAAATCAAAAAAAAAATTTTTGGTTTGTATGGAAAAATTATTTTTTAGGCCCCGCTCTTTAAGGCCCCGTCGCGTAGGGGAGGCGTGGTCCTACGGGCGTAAAATTTTTCCTCAGTTATTTTTAAGTCAAAAGGAAAAAAATGAGTACCGTCTTAACATTTCCAACATTTCCAAAATAAGGGACACTCTAACCGTCATGTAGTAACTGCAATAATTTTCTAAGTGCATGTTTTTTGAACTTAAGTAACACAATTTTATTATTATTTAAATCAATTTTTAATATCCACGCCCACAAAAGGGGGCGGACCAAAACAAAACGACTTTTTCTTATCCCCATGTGCATGACCTTAAACTTTTATTGACATCAAATTGTATTAATTTAGTGCAAAAATCATAATAAATAAATTTTTAACATTTATCGGCTGGAGGAAGGTGTCCCCCAAAGTCCGCCGACGATAATAATAATAATTGATGAAGGAGAGGAGGACGAATGATGATTACTAAAAAATTTAATTTATTCACCATAATGCAATTTCACCTTCTTCTGTACGAAAAAACAACAGCAACAACCACACAAGAATTGAAAAACCATGATTTAGTTGATACTTGCTTAACAGCCAACTTAGAGTATCGGTCTAGAGCAATGGTTCCCAACCTTTGATTCTCGCCCCACTGGGGGGCAATTTGAATGCTTCAGGGGGGCAACGAGCAAATTTTAAAGATTTTTTTTGTTTAAAAACTAAAAAAATAATTTTTTTAGTTAAATTATTTAGTTGGTTGTTGAAAACTTTTGATAAAAACTTTGTTAAAAAGTTGATTTTAACAAAAAGTTTGCTTAACTACAAGTAAATTTTGAATTTTAAAACAAATTTGAAAAATTTACACATTTTTCTTGAATGTAGGGGGGACATTTTAGTTTTTTAACTTAAAAGTGGGGCATGGCCCAAAAAAGGTTGGGAACCATTGGTCTAGAGCAATGGTTCCCAACCTTTGATTCTCGCCCCACTAGGGGGCAATTTGAAGCTTCCAGGGGGGCAACGAGCAAATTTTCTAGACTTTTTTTAGTCAAAATAACTAAAAAAACTGTTTTTTTTTAGCAAAATTTACCACAAAAATTTTGTAAATCGCTGAAAATTTTCAATAAAAACTTAGATTAAATGCTTATTTTACAAAATCTCTGCTAAAACAGTAGTAATTTATCATTAGAAACAAAAATTAGAAAAGTTAGCAATTTGTTCTTGAGTGTAGGGGGAACAAGGCAATTTTTTTAACTTAAAAGTGGGGCGTGGCATAAAAAAGGTTGGGAACCATTGGTCTAGAGTGATCGTACCTAAGAGGCAGTTAATAGCAAAAACATTACAGATTCATGGGTTCAATCCTTGGCGGCTGCGAGCTGTTAATAATTTTCACATATAGAATATAATTGACTATTAACTGAATAAATTTGACATTAAAAGTTTTTCTGATGATTATAATAACTGGATTATATGAAACTAGTAAAAAACAAATCAGGATGTCTTAAATTTTTAGAAAAATAAATTTTTCTTTCACACCTTTCTCAATTCAAACCATATACATATAACATGATTAAAAAATTATAATACATAATTATAATTAGAGCCTGAGCTCAACTGTCTTTACAGAAAAACAAAAATAATTCTCATATTTTATTTATTAAAGAAACTTTTAGATGCTTTCCAATCGGAAGTACGAACTGAGGCCCATTTATACAAAATAGCGTTAAGAGAACGCTCTAAGTTAAATGAAGATTTAAGAATTGTGGACAAAGAATGGAAAAACTTTAAAAAGTATATAGATACCACCGAGAGTAAGTATTCCAAAGTCATTACGAGTATGTCAAAGAGAGAGAGAGAGAGATTGTAATCAAGCTTAATAATTAACTTTCAGAGGAAATGTGTAAACGTAAAACTACTATCGATAGTTTAACAAATCGTATAAAATGGGCTAAAACGGCATTGGTGGAGTGGTGTCAGGCCATGGAAGATGGTAATAAAGGTTATCAACTTATAGATATGTACTATAAAGATGATCAATTACGGGCCAAACAACAAAACTACAAACGCCAAAAACTAAATGATGAAATTGAACGAAATCGCAAAAAACTCATCAACATGTATGATGATCAAAAGACTTTAGAATGTAATCTAGAATGTACGGCAAATTTATATCGTACTGCTCATGCTGAACGTCGTCAAATGGTAGAAACTTGGAAGTTAGCGGCTCAACAAATGACTCAAAGGGAGAAATATATACGTAATAGTGAAATGGCTTTATTGGAGTGTCGTCGGCAAACAGAACAAAAAGCTAAAGAATTAAAAATGAATGATAATAAATTAAATGAAATAATTGATAATAATCGTGAAGTTGAAGAAGCTATAGAATTATTAAATACGGAGACTTCAGATATGAAAGAACAAATTCAGATACTTGGCGATATGGTTATATTAAAAACTCAAGAGGTAGTATTTTTTTTTAAGAAATTGCTTAAAAACTTAAATTATCTTTAATATTTTCCACATAGGTCGAACTTATAACCAAAGAATTACAAAATCTAGCTAATCGTGTGCAACAACAACGTTCTGAAAATCGACGATTTTCTAAAGAAAAATCTGATAATTTATTAGAGTTCGAACGTTTGGAAATTCTTATTAAAAAACTCGAAGATCGTTTTGAAGCAATGAATAACAAAAATATGAATGCTCAACAAAGATTACAAGCTTTAGAAGAGTTAATGGACGCTGAGGATAGAGCCCAAAAAGAAGTTAATAAGGAAACAGATCGCATAAATGGTTTAATATATCGCTCACAATTACAAATGGCTAAATTTAAAGAAGAGGGTATTGCGTTGGCGGTGAGGATATTGAAAATTATTAAGAAATTATAAAGAAATAAAATTTAAATATTCTATCATTGAAATTTCTTTAAAATATAGGTTGACAATCGTGGTATTATATCAAATATGGCAGCAGTTGAAAAAAGTATGCAATTTACTGAAAAGGATATAAGGAAACAAACGGAAAATAATTATGAATTGGTAAGTATAATTTATTTTAGCTACTAACTTTTAAAAAGAAACAAGATTTAGTAGAGTTCAGGTTGGATTAGATGGATAGCATGCTTAAATAGCCTAACTTCAGGGGTCTAGCTCTTTTAATTTGAACTGATTCGTGCTTTCGACAGACAGACGGACAGACATAGCTAGAATGTCTTAGAATTGATGATGGATCGATAACACAGGCCGACAAAATTTAAAAAAAGTCAAAAGCCCACTAAAGTATACTTTCTTAAGGGGTTGAGTTGTGCTGAATCTGAATCTATACTCAGAATTTCTCCATCACATCACGTTTTCGAGATATCATAGCTTAAAGTTAGAAAAAACCCCTGATTTTCGCCATATTTGAGACGTTATAACTCCGCGAATTCACCTTTATTTATAAAACCTGATATGTCGTCTTAAAGTCCTACTAATTACATCTAAAATAAATGTAATATCTTGTTTTTTTTCTAAGATATAACATGAAGTTTTAAAAATTAGGGTTTTCGGTTGGTTTGCAATCAATGTAAATTCGACAGATTTTTCGCTACATTTCGCCTTTATTTTACGGCAAAATTTTAAAAGTCTTAAATTCCCAATTTAAAAGAAAAAATGCTTTTAGAATTGTTTATATATACTTTTTATTTCCTGAGATATCGTCCGTTGAATCACAGTCACGAAACGAGCACAAACTTCAGGTTAAGATATATCAGAGATGAAACAAGATGTTAGAAAGGTTAAACATTAATTTTTAAGGTAATTTGTAGGACTCTCAGACGACATATCAAGTTTTATAAGTAAAGGTGAATTCACGCAGTTATAACGAACTGTTGACAAGTGTGGACGTGTTTTAATTTATCTCCGTGCTATTAATTGAATTTTTTGAAATTGTTCGTAATAGGTATTTTTGTAATATTTTCATGACCACATCCAGGAAAATGAAAATATGGACACAAATGATACCGATTTAATTCGAGGCTCTGCCTCACCGACTGGTGCTGGTCCTAGCACTGGTCTTAGGGTTGCGACCTTGAAGTCCGACCTTGATTCTGGTAGGGGTACCCAGCCTAATATTGGTGGTAAAAAGAAAAAGAAACTTAAACCATCAAAGGTCAGGCACAACCAGAGACGGCTTTGTTTGAAAATAATTAACAGACTAAGCCAACTTGATGGAACGAAGCTCTCCGAACGTGAGAGGGCGTCGCTATCATGGGCGAAAGGAGTCATTGAAGAACAGGACAAACTTTCGGCAATGCGCGCATCTGACAAACAGAGCGCTGTTTCGGCCTCGTCATCGAAGTCTGGTAAAAGGTTGCGCTCGCCCGACGAGAAACCTTTACCTAAGAGATCTAAGGTGACCGGCAACGTCTGGACTCAGTCTTTTAGTGAAGTGGTTAAAGGTAACTTCGTTAGGGCTGTGATAAACAGGCAAAATGGGGATTGTAGTATTCCAAGGGACAAGTGGAGTTTAGTTGAAACTAAACTAAATGAAATCTACTATAGGCTCCTTGAGAGTATGCCTGATTTTCTCCCTACTACTGTCAACGCAGGTTGGTATCAGGGGCGAGTAAAACTCGTTGCTTTTGGGAACGAAAGATCCGCAGCCGTGTTTAAGGTTGCCATTAGCCAAGTGGGAGAGTTATGGCCTGGAGCCAGACTGGACGTTGTTGAAAAACATGATATCCCCTCGCAACCCAGAGCTCATGCATGGATCCCAATGGCTACAAATGACACTGCGGTGATTCTTAAGATGATAAAAGTCTGCAATCCTGACCTTCCAACTCAGAATTGGCAAATTGCCAGATTGGGTGAGATGGAGGGCGCTCGTCGTCAAGCAGTGGTCTTGGTTAATGAGGAATCGCTTCCGCTTTTAGCCAGGACTGACGGCATTATTAGATTTGGATTTTTTCATATAAGAGTCAATGTCTACAAGGGCGACCAGAAGACTATTTTGGACGCAGACAAGCCAGTGGCAGAGTCGGCTGAGGAGGAGAATCGGGAAAAGGTTGATATTCAGCTGGCCGATCCTAGGCTGATGGGAGATGCATCTGGCATTTTTGAAACCGAATCTGGTAACGAATGCGACCTCTGTGATGGCATGGAGGGTAAAGCTGATGCCACGATGGGTGACATTCAGGACGAGGCCCATGCAGTGAGGAATTCGGAGAGTTCTGTTGCCTCCGATTCAGAACAGATGGGATATATATCTGGCTTATTCGAAACCGAATCTGGGGACGAATGCGACCTCTTTGATAACACGGAGGATGAAGCCAATAACACGGTGGTGGAAAGGATGGTGGAAATAAAACAAGATGTTGCGGTTACTACAAATAAACCTCCATCACTGTAAGGCAGCCTCAGTTGCACTCTTGCTGCGCCTGACGACAGGAGCAGTTGACTTGGTTTTTATCCAAGAGCCCTGGGTGCGGGGTGGCAGGGTTTGCGGATTGAAGACCCCTGGGTTTAAGTTGGTGGTTGCCAAAGGTGAGGGCTCACCAAGAGCCTGCATCTTGGCAAAAAATGGCTTAAATATATTCTTTTTATCAACTTTTAGTGATATGGATGTTACAGCGGCTAGCTTAGAGCTTCATGGGAAGTCTATTTGGCTCGCCTCTGCGTATTTTCCTAATCCGGGGTCAATACCCCCGGAGAAGGTTGTCGGTCTAATTCGGGAGTCTGAATCTAGGGGACACCAGTTAGTAGTGTGTTGTGATGCTAATGCACATCATTCGATATGGGGTAGTACAGACACAAATGATAGAGGCGAATCACTTTTGGAGTTTTTGTTAAGCACTAACCTGTATATTTGTAACAAGGGTGGTGAACCAACTTTCGTTACAAGTACGCGGCAAGAGGTTCTTGACGTAACACTTGTATCAGATACATTGTCTGATAGAATTGATGACTGGAGAGTTTTGGAAGAGCATTCTTTCTCAGATCATCGCTACATTGAGTTTTTACTCAGGGAGCGTGCCCCGGTTGAGACAGTCTCTAGAAATCTGAGGAGAACAAACTGGGTGAAATATAGGGAGACTTTTTCTTTGCTTTTGGATGAAGTACCCTTATCTGAACCGCATAGTTTGGCGGAAATTGACTGTCTGGTTGACCATATAACAAATGTTTGTAATAGGTGCCTGGATGCGTCTTGCCCTTCTGCAAAGCCTAGAGGGAAAAAAAGCCACCTTGGTGGTCAAATGAGTTGCAGACGAGCAGAGATTCCTGCAGAAAGCTCTTTAATAAGGCTAAATTTTCAAGAGCGGACGAGGACTGGTCTGCATACAGGCTGCAACTTAAGAGTTATAAAAAGATGATCAGAAATGCAAAATGTGATTCTTGGAAAAACTTCTGTGGAAACATAGAAGACGTTTCTGAGGCATCCAGGCTGCGCAAGGTTCTGGCTTCTTCTCCTTGCACCCTAGGATACCTCAAAGATCCTAATGGGGTGTGGTCTTCCTCCAGTGGAGAGTCGTTGGATCTCCTTTTAAACACGCATTTTCCGGGCAATTCCATGACGCCGTTTCAAGCTTTGGAACGTTCTGACGCCCAAGCATCTGAAATTGCTTCGGAAATAATAAATATGCCAACATTAATCTGGGCGATAAAAAGCTTCAGGCCCTATAAATCCCCGGGACCTGATGGTATAATCCCGGCTGAGTTGCAGCAAGTGTCGGACTATATAGCCCCGTTGCTGTATAATCTATACACAGCATGCATCAACTGGTCGTATATTCCTTTAAAATGGAGGGATACCAGAGTCGTATTTATCCCGAAGGCTGGGAAAAGTTCCCACACAGCTCCGAAGGATTTCAGACCAATTAGTCTGTCTTCTTTTTTGTTAAAGACAATGGAACGAATGATAGACTCATATTTGCGTAGAGTGATTGACCCGAGGTTGCTTTCGACAAAGCAACATGCATACAGCAAGGGACGATCAACGGAAACAGCTCTTCATGAGCTCGTTGGTACCATCGAGAGATCGCTTTCGGTAAAGGAGTACACTATGGTGGCCTTTCTTGATATTGAGGGGGCTTTTAATAATGTCATCCCAGAATCGATAATATTGGCATTGTCTGGTCTGGGAGTAAAGCGCGAAATCGTTTTAATGGTGGAAAGCCTACTTGCCAGTAGACGTATAACGTCTGAATTGGGAGCGTCCGTCATATCTCGATTTGTCAATAGGGGCACACCACAAGGAGGTGTTCTTTCGCCGCTTCTTTGGAACCTGGCACTGAATTCAATGCTACTATCTCTAGAAGCACGTGGTTGTCATGTTGTCGCATATGCTGACGATGTCGCGATAGCGGTAAAGGGGAAGCATCTGCCAACATTGCGGGACATTCTTCAGGGTTCTCTGAAAGATCTGTCTAAATGGGCAAGAGACTGTGGTCTAGGAGTTAATCCTAGTAAAACAGAGCTTGTTTTATTTACAAGGAAAACTAAGATTCCTGCTTTCGATCCTATTTCTCTGGACGGTACTGAAATCACCTTCTCAGATGGAGCCAAGTATCTTGGAGTATTTCTAGATAGGAAGCTGAATTTCAGGCGTAATATTGAGGAACGGGTGAGAAAAGCAACGATTGCTTTGTATTCCTGTAAAAGGGCCATTGGAAAACGATGGGGTTTTAGCCCTCAAGTCGTTCATTGGATCTATACAGCAGTGGTGCGTCCAATTTTGCTGTATGGAATCATTGTCTGGTGGCCTGCTTTAGAAACAAAATCGAACTGTGTCTTTATCACGAAGGTACAGAGAATGGCGTCAATGTGCATCACTGGTGCTCTTCGTACTACACCTACGGCTGCATTAGAAATCCTCCTTCACCTGATACCCTTGGACATATTGGGTAGGCAGTGTGCAGCTGCGTCGGCAATTCGACTTAATAGCACGCTGCAATGGAGGAGCAGCGATTGTGGCCATAGCGCGATCTTGAAAAAGATAACAATACCACAAAATGTGGATTGTGCTCCCTCTTTGAGCCTTTTTGAGCGCCACTTTACCACTATGATACCATCCAGGGAGTCTTGGATGGGGGATACTCCGGGAAGAGGAGCTACTATAAATTTTTACACAGATGGATCGAGGCTGCACGAACAAGTTGGCTTTGGGGTCTATTCGGAAGAGCTTGGATTGAGCCTGGCTCGTAGATTGCCAGATCATTGCAGTGTTTACCAGGCAGAGATGCTGGCAATAAAGGAAGTAGCTGACTGGTTGAGCTGCAATGTCTTGTCTACAACCGCAGTCAACATCTATACTGACAGTCAAGCCGCGGTCAAGTCCCTGGATTCAATGTTTCTGAAAACAAGATCTGCCCTTAACTGCCGCACGTCTTTAAATGAGATGGCCAAGCAGTTTGACATACGACTCATATGGGTCCCAGGGCACAGAGACATTCCAGGGAATTGCAAAGCCGATGAGCTTGCAAGACTAGGAACTACCTTACAGGTTCCAACAGAATTGGAATGTGTTGGTATGCCTCTAGAAACTTGCAAGCAAAACCTACGGCTTTGTTCAGCGACGGAGACTAATCAAAGATGGGCAAATGGATGGACGTGTGAGACAACACGACTGATTTGGCCTTCTCTTAATCAGGGGCGCACAAGTGAGCTGATATCGCTTCCAAGAGGAGAGATTTCGACGGTGGTTTCTATAATTACCGGACACTGTCTTATAGGGAAGCACGCAGAGCGGTTAAATGTGCCGTGGAATGACTTTTGCCGAAGTTGCATGGATGAAGAGGAGTTGGAAACTATCGAACACTTTATTTGCCATTGCCCGGCACTTTCTGGTCATCGACTTGCTTCACTGGGATCTAGGGAGCTGTACGATCTTTCTGATTTGTCGGATGTCAAAATTCAACATCTAAGGAGTTTCATAAGAAGCTCAAACTGGTTTAACGACAGGGACTAGTAGGGAAACCTATTACGATCCCGTGGTATCACAATGGACCTCAGAGTCTACGTGTGTTGACGTAAAACGTCAGCAGCCACTTACAACCTAACCTAACCTAACGTCTCGAATATGGCGAAAAATGGGTTTTTTTTTTAACTTCAAGCTAAGATGTCTCGAAAACCTGATGTGATAGGCAAATTCTGATATCAGATTCGGATTCAGCGCAACTCAAACCCTTAGAAAAGTACACTCTGGTCTATGGGTTAAACATTTATTGGCCTGTGTAATTTATATAATTTTTGGGATCCTCGACAAATATTTCAGTGCGGTACACATAGAATGACAAATTGAGTATAAAAAACTTTTAAATTGCAATGTCGACAACAAAGTCCCACGTTGGGCGCCAAATTCTCAGAAACGATTCTTTTGATATCATGTCCTACCTCTTCATGGTTTGAAGCCACATCCACTGGGTTCGAATTTTCTCAGAATCGGGAGTGTGATTTGTCCCTTCATTGGCAGGTTCAGGATCTCTTTTAAAACATTAAATATAGGTCACAAGGAAAACAATAGTATTACCGGAGAAACGTTGATGAGTGAAAATTGCTTCATATCATGCAGAGGTTTAGGTTATAGTTCAAATCTATAGTTATAGTTCAAATCTAAAGTTATACCAGAATCAAAGTTCAATTCTTAATAAATCTGTTCACAAATTAAGGATACAAAAACGGATTAGACTCTTTAGGATAATAACAATTACTTTTCTACTTACAGTCATTTAAAATTCTTCAAATCGAAAGACGTATTATCCACCTTCAAGGTGGCATAATAGATCCAGAAGTCGAACAAAGAAATTTAGAATATTTAAGCGAATTAGAAAATCACCAAGCTAAATTAATAAAAAGTGTACAAGCGACACAGATGCAAAATAAAAAACTTGATGATGATATGCGTAAATTGACCATAATTTATAATAAAGATATGAAACAATTAGATTTGGTCAACTATAAAATAAAAGAAGCCCAAGTCTATTGTGAAGGTGGTGTGAAAAGAATAAAAGACGAAAACAGACGAAATCAAGAGCTCATAGTCGACCTAAGTATATTGAAAATGCGAGCTCATGAATTTGAAAATGAAATAAGTCAATGCGAAGAGGGCAACTATAACCTTGTTAAACATCGTATACATTTGAATCGTACAATTAAAGATCGCATGGTGGAAATAAAGTCACAAATGGATTTGTTGAATTTAAAACGGAAACATTTAATGGAAGAACTGAGTACCTTAAGAGCAGATATAGGAGAGAGAAAAAAACACATAGATGCAGTAAAAGCTAGATTTGAATTAACATCAAAGTTATTGGGTGTAAATGAAGATGGTAGCTTAGTGTCAGCTACTCAACTAAGAGTAGAGACAGCACAAGAGAAACAAATGCTGCTGGATGAAGGTAATGAGCTTAATGAAAAAGTTTTGAGAGCTGAAAAAGAGATAGAAGCTTTGCAAAATACTTTGGCATTGCTGAACAATTGCAATAATGCTTATCGTAAGAAAATGCAAAATTTACAAGAGGGAGGTTGGTAGAAAAGAATTTTAAAAAAATGTCATCAAAAAATAAAAAAAAAATTATTAAAATTTTCAGAAGAAGCTAGTGCTGAATTAAAATCATTACAAATTAATTATTGCAGTTCTTTGAATACTTTACGTTCTTTACGTCAAGAATTGCAGGACTTGGAAAATAAAACTAATGAATGCTTAAAACAGAAAGAAGAATTAGAAAAAGTACTTTCAAAAGAAACTAAGAAAAGGTGGAAATACATATTTCATGTTGAACATAAAAATATTAACCATTCTCTCCTCTAGAGCTGATAATGCTGACTTCTTGTCTAGACTTCAAAAGGAATTAGTAGATCAAATGAATAAATTAACACGGGCGGAGCGTGAACTTAGGACTTCTTTAAAGGCTATTAAACAG
This sequence comes from Pegoplata infirma, assembly GCA_963921195.1. Classification (NCBI taxonomy): domain Eukaryota; kingdom Metazoa; phylum Arthropoda; class Insecta; order Diptera; family Anthomyiidae; genus Pegoplata; species Pegoplata infirma. Next base: position 80,488,173 of record OY992536.1, on the reverse strand, counting down.
AGGGCAATAAGTAAAGAGTTTTTAAAATTATATGATCTGGATTTAGATTTAAGAGAGCTGGAGAAACGTAATTTAAATGTTCTCAATCAATTGGGAGATTTAGCCTATTCAGACGATGAATTGGGACCGAAAATAGCTCGGCATATTTTAAATCGCGGTCTTAAAATGCCGCATATGTTAAAAAAGACCCGAAGTTCTATGTCATGGCGTAGTGATACTTCATATGATGCCATGTCATTTAGTTCATCAAAAGGTAAGAAAAGATATATTTCTTGTTTTTAAAGTGCAGAAGAATTTCTATACACTTTTTTTTACTCTAAGGCCTTTGTTCTGTCTTTCACAATTTTTCAGTTCACATGAATTTTTCCGAATCACATGAAATCGAATTATCTGTTTTATTTTTCACGTATTCATTTAAACTTTAAATCAAATAACTATAAGCTTAAAATTACAACGAAAAATGTGCAATCGTTTTATTTTTACCAAAAACTTTTTATGTGAAACAAAACGAATAAAAATATTTGGAAGTGAAATCTAGAACACCAAAAAAATTTGGAAATTTTCATACAACTTGAAATATATTTATATCAAATTTTAAGACAATTTAAGAATGGCGAAAAAAGTGTTAAGATTGTGAAATCATTTTTTGAAAGAAATCTTTTATATTACTAAACAATTTACATTCAACAGTTAACACTTAAGAGCTAAAACACCTCAATTCAACCGAGGAGTTGACCGTACCCCGTCCAAATTTAATGAAATTTAGTACTGGGGTTAACTTTTGCAAAAAAGAGATTTTTCCAATTTTTCAGGCTTCGGGTCATTCTAGTATTCGAGATATGCGGTGTTGAAAATTAACAAAATCGTACACAGAACAAATTTTGTTCATAAATAGTATGAACTGAATTCATTGATTTCAATTTATACTATTTATAAAAAAATTCATTCTATTTATGATTTTTTTTTTCTAAATTTAAAAAAATATAAAAAAGCAGAATGCTTAATTTGTCAAATAATTTATTTTTTATTACAAAAAATAAAAAATAATACAAAAAATATAACAACAGCCAGAATTTATATGGAAATGCAGACATTTTCGCAAATATTAAAGGTAAGAATATGTTATTTAAGAAATTTAATACCTATATTACGTAATTTTTAATTTTACTGTTATCTTTTTCAAGACACCAGATTCTTCAAATACGAATACAATTAAAAGCTTTGACGAAAAGTTAGCCAAATCCCGATTTTTTATAAAGGATAATGTAAGTATGATGTTAGCAAAGGAAAATCAATAGAAGTTTGGTAAAAAATCTAAAAATTCTCCACCAAAAAGCGACTAAAAAACGTGAAAAAATTAACGAAGATTACAAGTAACGGTGAACACTAGAGTGGTTAAAAAACGTCTTTTTGGCGTTCTCAGAACAAAACAACAAAAAGCCTTGTCTGATTTTTTAAGATTTGTTTAGTTCAGAACTGTTATGAGCATCATTTTGCATCCGCTGTGCATGTTTCGGGAGGTGGCGAGGGGGGAAATATTTTCCCCGTTCTCACGACCGTATTGGTGCAATTTGCTTGCCTCATTTTTCAGATTAAAAAAAAAAAATGTTAAAGGTGTTTCAAGCAACATTTTGCATCCGTATTGCATTTGAGGTGCTTCAAACACCTCTAAACATTCACACATTCAAAACTAAAAAGTAATTGTTGCAAATTTTAGGATTTTTTGCCATAAACTTTATTAATTTCTTATATTCCTTCGTTACATATTATTTTTTGTACCAATTTCAGGCGTTCCAGCTGTTGCTTTTTTATTTTCTAATTAAGATGGATGTAGTGACCTGAAGGTATCCGTGTAATTCTTCTTTATAACAAACATCTAAATTTCTGAAGTTAAGATAGGTGATCAAGAAAAAGATGCACTCGCCATATATTTTTAAATGGGTTGTAAAACAATGACGGTATTCACGTCAGAACTTTTTACCCTTGCAAAGTGCGAAATGCAATATTTATTACAACAAAAATGCATAAAATTATTTTGTGTTTTATTTAATCTCATATGTTTGCTGTAAAAATGTTGCACTTTGTAAGGGTAAAAAGTGCTGACGTGAATACCACTAATGTGTTGTTACGTGAAATATGAATTAGGCCTCTGTTCTGTCTTTCACAACATTTCAATTCACATGAAAATTTCCGAATCACATGAAATCAAGTTTAGTGTTTTGTTGATCACGTTTTCATTCGATGTTGAATTCGAATAATTAAAATTTCAAAAATTATAAGGAAAAAAGTGCATTTGTTTTACTTTCACCAAATTTTATTTATGTGAAACAAAACGAAAAAGAAATTCGGATGTGAAATCTAGAACACCAAAAAAATTCGGAAATTTTCATTTTCACATTATTTATGTGAATTACTTTTTTTGGAACAGCGGCCTTATTTTGATTTTTATTACATTTATTTGTAAATTGTAACCTTATAATGGAATTCTAATTTTATTAATAAAACGTCTTGAATTTATGTAAAAATTATATTAATTTCGAAGTTCTTTAGCATTTTGCAATGAAATTTAGCATTTTGCAATGAAATTTAGCGATAGTTTTCATAATATGCAAGTAAAAAATCATAAATATTATGAACAAAATTGTGAAAAATTCATGTTCAAGTTTATTGCGAGTATGAACAAATTCATACTGTGAATGAACAAGTTCTGGGAAAAAAAGTCATGTACGATTCATACCATGTATGTATAAATTCTTTACAGGTATGAATTTTTTTTTCTGTGTATATATTTGACAAAAGTGTTCTGAGATAAATAAAGATAACTCGAAAAGTAATAACAATACAGGTCTAAGTCAGGTTGAAAATAATAGGTAATGAGACAGCCTTTAAAATGGCGTTCCCCAAGATTTTTTTTTAAAAAGGTCAAAGGTCATTGGTTTTAACCTTAATTTTTGGAGAGCTATATCTCAAAAAACAATATTTTTAAAATTTTGGAAAAAATATATGTTGTTAAGAATCACCTATACTACTTAAGTTTAAATTTTCAGGATGGAGGCTTTATTGGAACTTTTTATATTAATAGAAACATTGTGACAGGAAAGAAAAAGCGGTGTAATTTCCCTTACAAAAAAAAAAAAACATTTTTTTGTCTTTGAAATTCTGGTACCAAAATTCATTTTTCTGAATGTTTTTGACGTGATAAGCCCAAATATGACCTTTGAACTGGCCTATCGCTATTACTTTTCAAGATATAAGCACCTAAATGTTCAAAAAAACACAGCAATAGCATTTTAGCAATTTTCACACATTAATATGCAGATATCTCGAAAACTAATTGCGATAGGCCAGTTCAAAGGTCATATTTGTACTCAGCACGTCAAAAACATTCAGAAAAGTGAAATTTGGTACCAGAATCCCAAAGACAAAAAAAAAAATGTTTTTTCTGTAAGGAAAAAACACAGCTTTTTCTTTCCTGTCATTATGTTTCTATTAATATTAAAAGTTCCAATGAAGTCTCCATCCTGAAAATTTAAACTTAAGTAGAATAGTTGATCCTTAATAACATATATTTTTTCCAAAATTTTAAAAATATTGTTTTTTGAGATATAGCTCTCCAAAAATTAAGGTTAAAACCAATGACCTTTGACCTTTTTTAAAAAAAAATCTTGGGGAACGCCATTTTAAAGGCTGTCTCATTACCTATTATTTGCAACCTGACTGAGGCCTGTATTGTTATTACTTTTCGAGTTATCTTTATTTATCTCAGAACACTTTTGTCAAATATACACGATTTTGCCAATTTTCAAGACTCCATATCTCGGGAAGAAAAACTACCAGAAGTCCAAAGTTTTGGCACTATGATTTTTTTGAAAGGGCCCAACTATATTCCAAGTTTCATCAAATTCGAAAGGGGTAAGGTCAAAAATGCTACTTTTTTCGGTTGAATTGAGGTGTTTTAACTCTTAAGCCTTTCTCTCAAAGCAAAAAAAAAAAATTATACACTTTTGATTTGATGAAACCTTAAGTGCTGACGCTTAATTTCATATTAAAATTTTTAATTTTGCACTCATAAATTTTCTCCATAGTTTTATTATATCTGAAGATATTTAAAAACTTTCAGTTCATTATTTTATTGAGCAGAAAAATTAATTACGTTTTCGTTTAATATTTTTAGAATTATTTACTTCAAGATCCTCACAATCGGATGCATCAGACGTAAAACATACACCTTCCACCAGGTTAAGTGTAATTTCTTTAGAATTACCAGAGAAAAAGATGACTGGAAAGTAGTTCAATTGTTGTCAATTTGTTTTTATTACAATTTTTTAAAATTAATTTATCTGGAAATTCTGTAGTGATTTAAAAAATAAAGAAATCAACATAATAAAATACCTTAGAATTGTCAGCATTAATCTTCTGCTTCGGAGGCACTACCAGAAGCGGTGCCGCTACCCGAACCACTTGGTGTATGACTGCGAGAACGTGATGGTGATTTAGAACCTGAAGCACTACGAGAACGAGAACGGGAACCACTCTTAGAACGTGATCTAGAGCGTGATTTTGAAGTACGTGAACCAGAGGGTGAACGAGAACCCGACTTTTGTGATCCAGCTGGTGTAGCCGATCTTGATTTTGAGGGAGATTTACTGGCTGATCTAGAGCGAGATCCCGAAGCAGATCGTGATCTAGATCTGGAACCTGATTTTGAACGAGAACGACTGCGTGATTTAGATTTGGAGCGTGAACGAGAACGTGAAGTAGCCCTTGAGCCACCAGAAGCTGAACCTGATCTTTCTGAACCCGATCCTGAAGCAGAGCCAGAACCTGACCTTGAACGAGATCTTGATTTAGCATGAGATTTTGAACGAGAACGTGATTTACGTTCACGTTGTTTTTCTTCCTCTTCTTTATTAGCATCAGCTGCATCTAGTGCTTGTTGATGTTGTTGTTGTGTTTGAGGAATATCATCCTCTTCACTTTCCTCCTCAATTTCCATATCTTCTTCATCATCTTCATCACCCGGTGCTTCCAATTGACGTTCACGATAACGTTGCATACGATGTTCATTAGCATCCAAAGGACGATGTTTAACCACCAGCTTAGTATTGCTTGGTTGTTGACCAACCTTCATACGTCTCTTGTTAAGACGTACACGAGTTTCCAACTCATTATAGTATACACCATCATTGCGCATAACAAAGAAATAATTTTCTTCATAGCCCTTGGAAGCTTTGCTCTTAACATTCCAATTATATTCACGAGCGATCTTATACTCATAATCTTCTTCATCTTTGTACAAGACTTGATCGGCAAAATCAATGCGTCTCTTTTCCAACGTAGCCTCAGTGGGCAAGAAATATGCAACGAATTGTTCACCACTTTCATCCATCACACCACGAATCATAGCCTGAGACATTTCCTCCAATTGAGCAGGAACATTTTTGCCTGCTGGCGCAGGATCACTGTCAAATATGACCTGAGCACAAGGATATTTCCAGTTTTTGAAATCGGGATAGACAGGGAATACTTCCACCGGTACCACATTGGGTTTAGAATAATGTTTAGTAATTTCCGTTTTAGTATCATCAAAGGTTTTCTCAATGGCCTTAATTTGTGCCTCACGATCCAAGTAGAGTGTCTCTTCACGTAATGATTTCTTAACATTATAACCCACCTTAGCTTCAATTTGTTCCAAATTCTGAGGTTGAAAACGTGTCTGTTCTGTAGAGATGTATTCAGACTTACGCAACCATGAAACACTGCGAGAATGTTGTTTGGAACGCACAGAATCATGTGGCGTATGAACATCTTCTTCCAACAATTTTTCATCGGCTGGATCTAATTGAGCATATGGATCAGCTTGATAAAGATCACGGTTAATTAAATCGATTGTTACACCTAAATCATGTTCCGTCAAAACTTCATATTTGTAATTGCGTTCCAAGGAAGTGGGATTGTATTGTACGAAGCGATGACTATCGAATGGATACTGAAGAAATTTCAAATCAAAAGGTATATCGGGTAAATTATTACCATATTTAACACGGCATATAATTTCAGATCTAGAAATTTAAAGAAATATTTGTAAAATTGACAAAAAAAAAATGAGATAGTCCCAAAAAACTCACTTTCTTTCGGTAGGCCTTGGTGGCCTCTTTTCAGTTGGCACTGCCGCACTATTAATGGTTGGTGGCATTTTATCTTTTATTTATTTACACATTGAATATTTCACTTTTACAATGCAACACACACTTTGTTTTTTATAATTGCGGACAGGTTTTTGTTATATTTTTAACAAAAATTCTTAAAAAATCACACGTAAAAAAATGAAGAAAAATGCCGAACAGAAACTAATAACACAGTTGTATTTATTTCGCAAAGTGACATTTGCAATAACAGGGTGACTCAAGTATTTTTTTCTTTGGATTTTGACATACAGATGGCGCGGAAAAGCAAAAACTGTCAGACCCACTGATGCCAACTTTTTTTGACAAAAACCCGCTAAATCAGGAAAAAAAAAATCTCCAGAAAACACCAGATTCAAAAACAGAAAAAATTTAGCTATTTAATAGCTAAATGTCATGAAATTTGAAATGTAACGGTTTTTTGAAAAATATAACGGTTTTTTTTTAATAATGTTATACAAATGCTATAAAACGATTTCTTTTTAACATAGCAAGTAGAGATGAGAGCGTGACACGAATTTTTCGTGATTCACGCGTGATCGTGAGTGAAATTTGATTTTACTCACGTGATCGTGAGTGGGAGTGATTAGAAAAAATATTTTCGTACGTGAGCGTGCGTGAGTAACTTTTGTTTCGTGACTTTTCGTGATAGTTTTGTGCTGTTTGAAACAGAAAACAAGTAAAAAATCGTCATTATATGGAATTTAATTTAATGGGTAATTAATACACACAAAAAAAATTTTACCATGTACTTGGGAGGATATGCGTTTTTAAAGTTTTTTGCATATATTTTGCAAAAAATAGCATCATTTTACCAAGTTTTTGCTTGTTTCTGATAAAAGTTTAGAAAATATTCATAAGAGTATTTAACCTTGTGTAATTTTACAAACTTTAACCAAAATTATGCAAAATCTTGGTAAAATGTTACAAAATTTTTCATAATTAAAACAAAAAAAACTTTAAAAACGCATATCCTCCCAAGTTATTGGTAAATTTTTTTTTTGTGTGTACAAAATTGTGATTTAAATAAATTTTTATAATACTTTTTGTAAAAGAAATCGCAAACAGTAAAATAAAAATTTGTTAATTTAAATTTCGTGAGTCTTCGTGAGCATGAGAAAAATTTTAGTTACTCACGTGAGAGTGCGTGAACGTGAGCAGTAAAAGTAATTTCGTGCGTGATCGTGTGTGAGCAATATTTTGATTTCATGAGCGTGCGTGAGTCAAAATTCACTCACGCGTCCATCTCTAATGGCAAGTTAAAAAATTAAAGAATCGAATACAACTGTTTTGGCCATACCAAATATTCGGTAAATTTGTTACTATACAGCCAAAACCGAATCCGAATAATAAAAACAATTATTTGTGTAGGAAAAACAAGCGAAAGAGTTAAATTAGACTTACAAGGAAGGTCTCCCTGGTTCACCCTCCAATCTTCATGAAATTTGGATACGTATTTTTTTAGCGGCCCAAATTAAAAGGTATTTAAAAGACCTACTCTTGGTGCTAACAACGTGCCAAAAAAGTTATATTTTTCGACTTATTAACAAAAATGTCCTTAAATTTTGCTACTTTACTCAATATGACAAAAGCTGTGCATGTTTGGCCAGTAATGTTACCCGCGGGTCTTTATGGAATTGGTTTTATTTTGTAGAGCAGAAAAATAAAGGCACAGGTATTTTTTTTTTAGCGGTCCAAATTCAGGTTTCGTGGGTGAAAATGAGGGAGGAAGAAACAGTAATTTTGTTTCGCATATGTCACGACTAATGCAAAGGAACCTAGTGATATATGTATATCAAATGTAAGGTCTTTGGAAAACCTATCCATGTCTGTAAAGAACGTGTCCAAACATGGACATTTTTCGTCATATTGAGGGAAATACCAAAGATTTTGTAAATAAGTCTTTTTTGGCATGTTGTTAGCACTAGAAGATAGGTATTTTAAATGCCTTTAATCTGATACCAAATATGCCTATGTTAATTTTGATTAAATATGCGTAAATCGTAAAAACCGAAAAAGGTCAAATATACAAATGACGATAAAAACTCTCATCTAAACGGCTCTTTAATAAAAACAAAAAATTCAAAAGTGTGAAAAATTTTAAGTTTTTTTTATTGTTAAGTTGTGGCTGGTAAAAATCGCTAGATTTCCCGCTGTCACTTTTTTCCCGCTAGACGCAAAATAAAAACGCTAGTTTTAGCGGGAAAAACACCAAATTGGCAACAGTGGTCAGACCCCTAGAGCTTGTATGCGCATTGAAATTATAGAGAGCGTATGCTTATTTTTTCCAGTAAATTCCGAAAAAATCTCCAGAAAACACCAGTCGGCTGTGTTAAAAACAAGATTTTTATTCAAAAGTTTTGACAGTCCGCTTTACAAGTGTGCTCGTCTAAACGGTGGAAAACCATATGGTATTGTTTACGAAATTTTATCACAAATCGAAATGTGAGCGTGATGGAAGATACCAGTTTTTCAGTGAGAATGCAGATTGTTTTTTGTCTCTCTTTGCTTTGCGTTTGAACTTTAGTTTGGCATTGCCAGAATTTTCCAATTATCTTGTGTGATGCCAGATCTACAAAACGGTCGATGGATTACTATGTCACTATGATTTTAAGTTTTTTTTATTGTTACAACGGCTGGTAAAAATCGCTAGATTTCCCGCTGCCCGCTAAATCACTTTTTTCCCCGCTAGACGCAAAATAAAAACGCTAGTTTTAGCGGGGAAAACACCAAATTGGCAACAGTGGTTTATTTAACACACAGTTTAGATTAGCAACTTCCACTTCTATCGTACGTCAAAATCGATAGAAAGCACTGTCATTGCTAATGTGGACAGTCTTGTAAATGATGGTATACAATTGATGGTAGAGAGCCTGCTCTACTATAGATTGCTCGCAATCAAGTGTCAAAATGAGTAGTCACTTTTCATTTGACATTCGTTTTTCATGATAAACAAAAGAAGACGCTAACAAAAGCGGGAACAAACAATCTCCAAAAGAAAAATGAAATTGCTTACTATCAATTTTGGCGTTTCTAAACGTCAAAAGTGACGTTGAATTGCCTTCGTGATAGAAGTGGTGGTTGCTAATCTAGAAAGTGTGTTACACTACAAACGTGTGTCACTACAAAATATTGTACCATACGCACCAACGATTGTCCGAATTTTGCTTTCGTATTAACTTGAAAAGTAAAGCTGTCAGAAAAAAGTTAATACCAGTTTTGAAATCTTCGCATCCAATATACTTAGTTAAGTTCGTGTTTAAAAATGTGGCTCTAAAATTAATGTTGGAAAATTTTTTTAGCGGTTGTTGCCATTTTTTCCATTTACGGTGTAGTTAAGGAGTAAATTGAAGTTAAAGTCTTTTTAGAAGAATTTCGATTTAGCACCTTAAGATAAAAATAGATTTTTTTGGTGATCACTTTTTTTTTGTTTTTGATTTAGATAAATAAATTTTTGAAAATATGCAATGATTACCAACTTTTGTTTAATTTTTAAATAATAAACAAAACTATAAACCTTAAGATAGAAATTGATTTTTGGTGGTGATCACAATTTTTTTTTTTTTTGATTTAGATAAATAAATTTTTTAAAATATTCATTGATCACAAATTTTTGTTTTTATTTTTAAATTATAAACAAAACTATAAACTTATTTTATATAAATATTGATTTTGGGAAATTTATGGCCGTGATTACAATTTTTTGCCAATAGCACTGTAGCGCTGTTGGTAGGGAGTAAATTGATATTAAAGTTTTTTTAGAAGAATTTCTTTGTAGCATCTAACAAGGGAAGTATCTCAACCCTTATGAACCGATTTGCCTGAAACTTAAAATATATATAATAGAGATAATTCTAAGGTTGGGGTGTCTCGGCTTATCGGCCATATCGGGGACTAAGGGGTTCAAAACATGGGTCAAAAAATGGCGAAAAAATCGTTTTTTGGATTTTTCAGCCATTTCTTTTGTAGAAACTATATGATGTTTTTATATGAGAAGAAAGGTTTTTTTAATGCCTATCCAATGGTGGCATAACCTTGTAAAAAATCGGCTTCTTTAAATATTTTTTTCAGGAAAATGTGTAAATTTTGGGGGGTACTTATGTGAAGACATAGACCTACGATATCCATATGGATAAGAAATAATCTTTATTAAATTTAAGTAGACCCATATTTTTGCCTTAGACGATATTCCTATTAGTTCGGAAGTTATCAAAATTTTCCCAAAGGTCCATATGGTTTCATAAGGGGACAAAGAAATTTTTAAACACCGATATGGTCGATAAGCCAAGACACCCCAACCTTAAAATCGTCTCTTTAATATATATTTTAAGTTTCAGGCAAATCGGTTCATAAGGGTTGAGATACTTCCCTTGTAAGTTAAGAATTGATTTTGATTTTTGTTGGTAATCACTTATTTTTGTTGTTCTTAATATGCGATGATCACAAATTTTTGTTTTTATTTTTTGTTTTAAATAATTTTGTTTATTTTGGGAAATTTATAGCGGTGATTACCAATTTTTAAATTTTTTTTCACTAGCACCTAAGTTAAGAATTATTTTTGTTGGTGATCACTACTTTTTGCAGTTTTGATGTGTGCCTTCTGGTTAAAGGGTAAATTATTAAATTGCACCTAAAAAAAATGATTATGAAAATTAACAGCGGTGATAATTAATGTTTGCCATTTGTGCTTTTGCACTTTTATCCATGGAGTAAATAAATAACAATTATTCAATATGTGTGTTGTTAGACCTTTTGTTGTAATTTTTATGTAATTTGTTAGTTAAGCTCAAGGTCGGTTTTTTTAAATAATTTTTTTATTTATTAAACATTTTTTTTTTTGGTTTTTGCCCGGCTTTAATTAACAGTGGTCTTTTTCCGAGTCAGCTCTATTTTGCGAGAAATATTCCATACGCACCAACGACTTTCCGAATTTTGCTTTCGTATTAACTTGAAAAGTAAAACTGTCAGAAAAAAGTTAATACCAGTTTTGAAATCTTCGCATCCAATATAGTTAAGTTCGTGTTTAAAAATGTGGCTCTAAAATTAATGTTGGAAAATTGTTTTAGCGGTCATTACCATTTTTTCCATTTACGGTGTAGTTAAGGAGTAGTTTGAAGTTAAAGTTTTTTAGAAGAACTCCGAACTAGCACCCTAAGATATTTTTTTTTTTTTTGTGATCACTATTTTTTTTTGGTGATCACTAATTTTTTTTTGTTTTTGATTAAGATAAATACATTTTTGAAAATATGCAATGATTACCAATTTTTGTTTTTATTTTTAAATAATAAACTATAAACTTAAAGGGTTTTTGAAGAATTCCGATTTAGCACCTTAAGATAAAAATTTATTTTTATTGGTGATCACTAATTTTTTTTGTTTTTGATTTAAATAAATAAATTTTTTAAAATATGCACTGATTACTAATTTTTTATTTTTAAATAATAAACAAAACTATAAACTTATTTTATATAAATATTGATTTTGGGAAATTTATGGCTTGATTACCAATTTTTTCCAATAGCAATGTAGCGCTGTTAATAAGGGGTAAATTGATATTAAAGTTTTTTTTAGAAGAATTTGTTTGTAGCATCTAAGTTAAGAATTGATTTTGATTTTTGTTGGTAATCACTTATTTTTGTTGTTTTCAATATGAGATGATCACCAATTTTTTTATACCCTCCAACCACAGTATGGGGTATACTCACTTTGTCATTCCGTGTGTAATGCATCGAAATATCGGTCGGGGACCCCATAATGTGTATATATTATTGATCAGTGATCGATTATAAGACATTCTAGCGATGTCCGTCCGTCCGTCTGTGGAGGACACGATACAGTCCAAAATAAAAGAGGTAGACTCCTGAAATTTGACACAAATATGTCTAACGGTCATAGGCTGGTTAAGTTCGGAGATGGGCAAAATCGGACCACGGGGGAAAAGATTCCCCCTTAAAGAACTAAATCAACCTCTGAAAAAACACCATTTTTATACCCTCCAACCACAGTATGGGGGTATACTCACTTTGTCATTCCGTGTGTAACGCATCGAAATATCGGTCGGGGACCCCATAATGTATATATATTATTGATCAGTGATCGATTCTAAGACATTCTAGCGATGTCCGTCTGTCCGTCCGTCCGTCCGTCCGTCCGTCCGTCCGTCCGTCTGTGGAGGACACGATACAGTCCAAAATAAAAGAGCTAGACTCCTGAAGTTTGGCACGAATATGTCTTATGGTCATAGGCTGGTTAAGTTCGAAGATGGGCAAAATCGTACCACGGGGGAAAAAGTTCCCCCTTTAAGAACTAAACCAACCTCAGAAAAACGCCATTTTTTATAGATTTTTTGAACTTTTGCTTTGCAAACGAAACATTTTTTATGTCAGAAGAAGTTCAAAGTCCTGTAGTTGGATCCAGAAAGGTTGTCTCCCACCACCGAAACCCCCCCCAAAAAAAAAAAAAAACGCCCCTGCTTTTTTTTTTTTTTTTAACGTGTTGGAGGGTATAAAAGATTCGGCACGGCCGAATTTAACACTCTCACTTGTTTTTTGTACTTTTGCTTAGCAAACGAAATTTTTTTTTATGTCAGAAGAAGTTCAAAGTCGTGTAGTTGGATCCAGGAAGGTTGTCTCCCACCACCGAACCCCCCCCCCACAAAAAAAAGACGACCCTGTTTTTTTTTACGTGTTGGAGGGTATACAAGATTCGGCACAGCCGAATTTAACACTCTCACTTGTTTTTAAATAATTTTGTTGATTTTGGGAAATTTATAGCGGTGATCACCATTTTTTAAAATTTTTTTCACTAGCACCTTAGTTAAGAATTAATTTTTGGACACTTTTGTTGGTGATCACTACTTTTTGCAGTTTTTAATGTAATATTTTAGTTAAGCTCAAGGTCGGTTTTTTTTATAAAATTTTTTTATTTATTAAACATTTTTTTTTGGTTTTTGCCCGTCTTTAACAGTTGTCTTTTTCAGTGTCAGCTCTATTTTGCGAGAAATGTCACTACAAAATATTGTACCATACGCACCGATGATTTTCTGAATTTTGCTTGCGTATTAAAATGAATAATAAAGCTGTCAGAAAAAAGTTAATACCAGTTTTAAAATCTTCGCATCCAATATAGTTAAGTTCGTGTTTAAAGATGTGGCTCTAAAATTGGTGTTGGAAATTTGTTTAAGCGGTGATTACCATTTTTTCCATTAACGGTGTAGTTAAGGAGTAAATTGAAGTTGAAGTTTTTTTAGAAGAATTCCGATCTAGCACCTTAAGATAAAAATTAATTTTTTTGGTGATCACTAATTTATTTTTTGTTTTTGATTAAGATAAACAAATTTTTGAAAATATGAAATGATTACCAATTTTTGTTTTTATTTTTAAATAATTAACAAAACTATAAACTTAAAGGTTTTTTTTAGAAGAATTCTGATTTAGCGCCTTAAGATAAAAATTTATTTTTGTTGGTGATCACAATTTTTTTTTTGTTTTTGATTTAGATAAATAATTTTTTTAAAAAATGCATTGATTACCAATTTTTGTTTTTATTTTTAAATATTAAATAATACTATAAACTTATTTTATATAAATATTGATTTTGTGAAATTTATGGCCGTGATTACTAATTTTTTTCCAAAAGCAATGTAGCGCTGTTGGTTTTTGATATTAAAGTTTTTTTAGAAGAATTTCTTTGTAGCATCTAAGTTATGAATTGTATGTTGTAAGGCTGATTGATTTTGGAAAATTTTTAGTGGTGATCACCAATTTTTTCTATTTGCGCTGTAGTTAAGGAATAAATTAAAATTATTTTTTTTTTTCAGATAAATTTCATAAGAAAATGAGTATTTGAATATTTTTTTAAAATTTGATGGTTAAATAAATTAAAAAAAAATATAATTTATTGTATAAAATCTCTGTTATTGTATTCTCAAATTTTGAAGCATATTTGTTTAAACATTTTAAAGTGTTTTATTATCTAATTTTATTTTAAAAATTCCTGCTTTTTTAACTCAACAATTACGTATCATAAAAACTAAGCCAAAGTACATTTTTTGATGACGTATGGTGCTAAAAAATGTATTTTAAATCAAATTCCTCATTTTTTTGTTAGTTTTTGGAAAAACATGAAAAATGTTTTCCAGTTTTTCTTCGCACGAATTTTTAGGTAAGAAAAATCATAAAATTAGTTGAATTATTTAAGTGAAACGGTAAAGAATTGAAAATTTAATATGATTTGTAGTTAAAAAAAAATATTAAATTTAATTACTTTTAAATTAAACGGAAGTTAGTGATGTAAAAGATTACAGAGAAAATGTAGACAAGATAAACCGGATGTGAAAAAGAAAACGAAACGAAATTTAAAATATGATTAAAAGAGAAAGTGTATATTTGTAATGATTTCAAGGATAATTAAAGAAATTATGAAAAAATTGCTATTAAACAGAATTTAAAAGAAGAAAATATTAGAATTTTTTTCAAAGTTTAAAGCAGGAAAAATTTTATAAACAATATGGAGGATTCTGTTAATATTAAATGGATAAATGTAGACAATTATGTAAAGCAGGTATTTTAAATTTTTTTTTAAATAAGCAAATTATTATTAACTTTATTATAATGTTTGGTAATATTTAATTATGAGTTAAAATCGAAAAATGATGTAACCAGAAATTTAATTGTTTTGTATTTCTATCGAATTTTCTTTTATGCTCAATTTCTAAGAAATTTTTGTCCAAAATATTATGATAATTTTTTTGTTTTTTTTTTTTGTTAATAAACAAAATAATTAAATTGAAAAGAAATATGATAAAAATTGTCAACAATTTTTTATTAACATAGATAGTAACAGTTCACCTTTAAGTTTCACATCTTTGGGGTTCCCTAAACAACTTTTGTCATATGCTAATTTTTGTTATAACGCTAATTTTGTACATCAATATTTTTGTTAACAGCTAAATTATATTTTCAATTTTTTTTCAGAGTGTCAACAACGTAATTGTAAACAGTGTATGAAATTTGAATAAATTTATTGAAGTTAAAAAAAAAATCAACCAAAGGTTTATAATCAGGGTGAGAAATGGCTCATGTGCTCTGGGCACATGGCACAATTTTTTTTTGTTAATTTTTTTTTTTTCAATTTCGTCGCTTAGTTATAACCAAGGTTGGCAATCGAAACGAATAACGGTATCGATATCGGTATTGGTATCGTTTTTTTTTATTTATTTCGGTATCGGTATCGGTTACGGTATTTGAGTTGAATCGGTTACGGTATTACCGATACCGAAACGTCGAAACCGGTACGTACCGGTATTATCGAAAAAATGCTTAAAAATATAAAAAACATATAAAAACTTCAAAACAAAATATATATTTTTTTTAATTTTGATACTAAACACGTATTTACGTATTTATTTTTAGCATTTTTGCTAAAATGTTCTTTAAAATGTGAAAAAAACAATAAAATAGCGTTGCCGGACCACACCTACAAAAGGGGGGCGGGCAGAGAAAACTGTAATTTTCTTATCCCCTTGATCAAAGTGCAGGACTTTGAAGTTATTCTGACATTAAAATGTTTCATTTGTTTAACAGTATGTTAAATGGTTACGAATGTTAAGTCTCATCTTTCTGCAATTAAAAAAAAATGTCCTCACTTGACCACCGCAATTTATATGTCCATGAAATGCAATACACAAAATCAGTACAGAAATATTTTCAAGCTTAAAAGAAAATTTACCATTTTTTGATTGTCGGCTTTTAATTTTTTTGATTACACAGGTTGACAAAAGTTGAACTTTTTCAATTTGCCTGACCTTTGAAAACTGATTTATATGGATTTTAGTGTGCTGATTCCGAATCTGTTATCCAATTTTTTCCATCAGCTCGCGTTCGCGAGCAAATCGCTGTTATAGAGTTGAAAAAGTCCGATTTTTACTAACTTTGCTTGGCTATAATTTCCAAAACTAATTTTGGAGCCTCAGTTTTAAGCACGAACTTAACTATATTAGATGCGAGGATTCCAAAACTGGTATTAGCTTTTTCCTGGCAGCTTCAGTTTTCGAGTTATTAAAAAGGGCATAAATATTCAGACAAAATTAAATAGGGCATAAATTTAAAAATTTTATTTTAGCGATATCTCCAAAACTAAAGATGACTCAACAAAATTAAGCATTTTTGGAATAAGCATATCCAACATACTCAAAATCGTCATTCATTTTTTGAATGTAAGACAAGTGTTGCTAAATATGGACTCACAAAGATGCCAAAAATAGCCTATTTTCAAAGATTCCTTAGGCTATATCTCGAAAACTAGAGCTGACCCAGAAAAACGATCGCCAGATTTGAAATCAGAGTACCCAAAATTAGCTATCAGAACCAGGTCAAAAAAAGTGTTGCCCTGTGTTATTTTTAAATTTTTTTAGATTTAATTTATTATCAAATTCCCTAATTTGAATCATTTTGAAACTATTTATTTTGAAAATAATGAAATAAATTAATAAAATAGCAAATCCAAACATTAAAATTGCATAAAAAGTTGAAATGCAGGCTTTTCTGGGATAACGGCACATTGAAATTTTTTTTGAGAAGATTTTTGAGATCAGCGGGTGCTTATTACCCTAAAAAAGTACCTTTAAAAAAAAAAAAAAAAGTTAAATTAAATCTTGGTCCAAAATGGGTTAAGAAAAGTAAAAAAAATATGTGAAAAAAGTGGAAAAGTTAAATTCGACTTAGCCGAATCCATGAATAGCCTCCACAGTGCCCTTTTAAAGTGATAGTTAGTTTTCGAACGTGAAAAAAAATAAACAATTTTGATTAGAAATATTTTATTTTGAACTTTTTTTTTTTCATTTTTAAAAAAAAAAATTACAACATTTTTTTTTGAGTGTAAATTTTTTTTCGAGTGTTTAATTTTTTTTTTTTTTGTAAAAATATTTGTGAATGAAAAAATACTTTAAAAATATTTTTCTGACTCTTTAATGTTTTTAAAGCTGGTTTAACGGGTTTTTCAAGACGTGAACTAAGGGTGAAACCAATTTGAAATTCACGGTTTTGCTAATAATTGCCTATAAATATCAAAAAAATCCTTGTGCACCCACATCGCGGATTAAATAAAAATCTCCAAAAAACTAAACTATACTAAGGGGTTCAGAAAGCTTCTAGAGAGAGTCTAAATGACTCCAAAAAAATTTCGTGAAAATCAATAACCGTTTCAATACCGGTACGTACCGGTACCGAAGGAAAAGTTTTTGGATACCGGTATCCGATACCAAAAGTGAGTTTCGGTATTGGTATTGGTAACGGTATTTAATTTAAAGGGTTTTGAAACGGATAACGGTATTGAAAAGGTATCGATTGCCAATATTGGTTATAACTACACTCAAAAAAATAACTTAGTCAAAATATTAGTAAAAGGTGTTGTAATTTACTTCAACCAAACTTTATCAAAAAAAATTGTAAAAATTTAACTTTTACAGTTTTTTCTGGCAACTTACTATTGGTAAAATACAAAAATTTTGTGGTACTTTTACTATATTTTCTTGCTAGTTTTTTTTTTATTTTACTATAATTTTAGCAAAAATATTAGTATTTTCCTTAAAGAAATGGTAATACTTTTTATTTTTTTTTCTTAGTTTTAAGAAAAAAAAATTGTTTAAAGTGTTCTAGTGTGAAAAAAAAACTCATTGCAGATTGATGATGCTGCCAACACCATAGCAAAGTAGCCATCCATCAACTGAATGTGCGCTCAAAAATAGGCTACACAATTTTTAGTATTTTTTACCATATTTTTTGCTAATTTTACCATATTTTTTTGCTAATTTTATATGAAAATTTTTTAAAATTTGCCACCTAAATTGTTAATAAAAAGTTGATAATTTTGAAAAATTATTTTTTTAAAATGTTAACACATAGTTAGATATCTAATCTTTAATATCCAAAAGTTTTTTTTTATTTTTTTTTTAAATACATGTGAAAAAAATTAAAAATTCGAAAAAAAATTGTTAATTTTTTACAAATTTTACCTGAAAATGTAAGAAATTTCTTGTGTAGACTACTACGCAATAGTGCCTACGGTCAGTACCGTAATACCGGGAATACCGGTATTCCCGGTTCTCGGTATTACCGGGAAATGGAACCGGTTTCCCGGTTCTTGAATTATTCCCGGTATTCCCGGGAATACCGGTATTCCCGGTTCCGGTTCTGACGGTATTCCCGGGACTACCGGTATGTATATTTTGTAAAATTTTGTATAATTAAAATTTATTCTTTGCTTTTACCAAAAAATAATACAAAACATGTGAAAAACACCATTTCCTATTTTTTATGAATTTAAAGAAATAAAAAATATATGATTTTTAAATAATTTTACAAACACAACTAAATATTTCTCAAATACTGATTAAATGGTGTAATCTTAATATTGTATGGTATGGTATTTTTTTGTTTTTTGAAAACCGGTACCAGGATCAGAACCGGGAATACCGGTATTCCCGGGAATATATCTAGAACCGGGAAACCGGTACCAGAACCGGGAATACCGGTATTCCCGGGAATACCGAGAACCGGGAAATGGGGGGCACTACTACGCAATTCTCATTTGTTCTACTTAAGCTAAAAAAATGACGCAAAAAAATAAAAAAAGTGAAGTGTTGTTCTTTAAGTTTTTTGTTTAAAGTGTATAAGTGAAAAAAAATCATTTTGGATTTTGATGTTGTTGGAAGTCCAGTTACTGCAACTACAGCTGCTGAGAAGAAGGCAAAAGAAGATGCTGCCACCATCAAGCCGAAGAAACCATCCAACAACTGAAGTAATAGTTGATGCTGCTATTACTACATTTAAAGAACTTGGTGCTCAAAAACAGGCAAAATTTTTTTTAGTATATTCACCAAATTTTAAATCAACTACTAATCAGAGAAAAAAAAATACTAAATAAAACAGTTTTTTTTACCAAATTACAAATTTTTTTATCTATTTCAATTTTACCATTTTTTTTTGGTAATTCTACCATATTTTTTGATAATTTTACAAGGTTGATTTTTTACAAAAATAAAATGGTATTCTTGTAATTTTACCATTTTTTTTCCTAATTTTTTGATTAGCAAAATGGTTTTGCTAATATTACCAAAATTTTTGCAACGTCCAAAACTACAGTTTTTTTTGCTAATTTTAACCATTTTTTTTGCTAGTTTTACAATATTTTTTTTTTGAGTGTAGGGATGAGATTTTCATGCACTAAAAAATCGAAAATATGCGCTAAAAAATTCAAAATATGCACTAAAAAACCTTAAAATATGTTTTCATGCGAAAAACTTCTAAAAAAGTTAAAATTAACTCTGGGTTTCAGAAGTAACATTTTAAACTTTATGTCAGCAAGATTTCTTAGAAAATAAAACAATCTAAAAAATTTAAAGTAATAAAAAAACAAATTTCTTATTTTCAAAATAAATGATTCAAATTTTAAACAGTTTTTGAAACAAATAAATTTCAATTATGTTTTCGCTAATTTATGCCAAAATATGCAAAAATATGAACTTAAAAGTTTGAAATATGCACAAAATATGCATTTTAAATCAAAATATGCAAAAATATGCATTTTCACCAAAATATGCAAAAACAAATCGATGCCACTTTACCGCAAAATTCTTGATTCGGGACATGCATTTGCATGAAAATCTCATCCCTACTTATAACTAAAAAAACTAAATTAACGTCCTTTTGTCACTCGTAACTTAAAAATCTAGCTTAGCTAGGGCAAACAATTCCATCCATTTTGCTCTTTCTCGCTTAGTTTATGAGATACTTATAACCAATAGTTTTTGAGATTAAATCAAAAAATTTTCAAATTTTTATTTTTATTTTTAGAGGGACTAATATCGCCCGCAGGCCAAAAATTATGTATCAATACATTCGGCAAGGCTGAATTTAAGTTTTTTACTGGTTTATTATGTGCTCATTTAATTAAATTTACCTGACTGTTGCAAAATCTTATTAACTTTATATATGAATGAACGATAAATAAAACGTCAAGTTCATGTTTAAATTCTAAACAAATATTGAACATCTGAAAGCATAGTGATACACATTTAAATTAAATAAATCAATATCCTAATACGTTAAATAAATTTTGAAAGACAAAAAATCATAGATTTTTGTTTGCTAAGTTAAGAATTTTTCCATAATTACTTAAAAAAATGTTTCTTAAATAATCATATTAACTTTCGAGTATCATATTCATTCGACCATAGATTAATTGAAATTCGAAAGATCCATTAAAAACAGATACATAGGTCCTTGTACTGTCTTTCACAACTTTTCAATTCACATGAAAATTTCCGAATCACATGAAATCAACTTTAGTGTTTTTTTGATCACGTTTTCATTTGAAGTTGAAATCGAATTATTAAAATTTAAAAAATTATTAGGAAAAAAGTGCATTCATTCTAAAACACCAAAAAAATTCGGAAATTTTCATTTTTACAATTTTTATGTGAATTACTTTTTTTGGAACAGCGGGCATACTTTAGATAAATTGAAATTCGAATAAAAATAAATTAATTTCAATGGATATTGACCCAGAAACCACTAATCTCTATGTATTTTGACCCCCTGAATTCAATTCCGCCATTAGAATTGAATTTCTTTGTATTACGTTTTCTTGTAATCTTACAAGGAGAATCCTGCGAACTATAAAGGGTAGGGAAAACAAGATAGGGAAAACAAAAACAAAGATCGACCTGTCTGAGCTTATTGGCCTTAATTCAGTTTTTAAGGGTTAAAAGGGGGTCAAAAAGTACAATTTTTTCAATTATTTTGACGTCTAGGTACTTTATATTGTTGCCACGTATACCAGATCGGTTTCGTTTGAAAGGGAATTTTATGGCACATACTCTGGTATGAAGTTTTTATTATCCAATGTTATAAATTTTAACTTTGCGGACTTTCCTTGTAGGATTACAAAAAAACCCAACGATAGAATTTAATTCTGATGGCGGAATTGAATTCAGGGAACACGGATTTGGATCTTAAGTGGGACCAAAAACAACTAAAGTAGACTATTTACTTTCTTTGAGTCATCTTTAGTTTTCGAGACATCGCTAAAATGAAAATTAAAAATTGTCATTTAGGTCCTTTTTTAAATTTTTCCACTGAGCATTAGACTAAATAAGACCCGCGGATTACAAAAATGCTATTAGTTTTATCGTTTCAGCATTAGTTTAAGAATTATACATCAACGAAATAACACATATTTTATTACACCGTCCGACAAAAATGAAAAAAAAAATCGTTAAACACGAACTTCATTTACAGTTTTTCTTTTCGTGATCCTGTTTCCTTTTAAAAGGACTTCAAAGTTTTAAAGGATTAAATTTTATAGAATATTTTTTTTTAATATTTGTACTTGTCGTAGGATGCCACTAGTGATAGAAAATGAAAGAGGAGGATCTCCCCTAATTTTCCTATTTTATTATTTTTAAATATCAGGAAAACAGAGGTAAGTTACGTCCTTTCAAGAAAAAGAAACTTAAGCCATCAAAGGTCAGGCACAACCAGAGAAGGCTTTGTTTGAAAATAATTAACAGACTAAGCCAACTCGATGGAACGAAGCTCTCCGAACGTGAGAAGGCGTCGCTATCATGGGCGAAAGGAGTCATTGAAGAACAGGACAAACTTTCGGCAATGCGCGCATCTGACAAACAGAGCGCTGTTTCGGCCTCGTCATCGAAGTCTGGTAAAAGGTTGCGCTCGCCCGACGAGAAACCTTTACCTAAAAGATCTAAGGTGACCGGCAACGTCTGGACTCAGTCTTTTAGTGAAGTGGTGAAAGGTAACTTCGTTAGGGCTGTGATAAACAGGCAAAATGGGGATTGTAGTATTCCAAGGGACAAGTGGAGTTTAGTTGAAACTAAACTAAATGAAATCTACTATAGGCTTCTTGAGAGTATGCCTGATTTTCTCCCTACTACTGTCAACGCAGGTTGGTATCAGGGGCGAGTAAAACTCGTTGCTTTTGGAAACGAAAGATCCGCAGCCGTGTTTAAGGTTGCCATTAGCCAAGTGGGAGAGTTATGGCCTGGAGCCAGACTGGACGTTGTGGAAAAACATGATATCCCCTCGCAACCCAGAGCTCATGCATGGATCCCAATGGCTACAAGTGACACTGCGGTGATTCTAAAGATGATAAAAGTCTGCAATCCTGACCTTCCAACTCAGAATTGGCAAATTGCCAGATTGGGTGAGATGGAGGGCGCTCGTCGTCAAGCAGTGGTCTTGGTTAATGAGGAATCGCTTCCGCTTTTAGCCAGGACTGACGGCATTATTAGATTTGGCTTTTTTCATATAAGAGTCAATGTCTACAAGGGCGACCAGAAGCCTATTTTGGAAGCAGACAAGCCAGTGGCAGAGTCGGCTGGGGAGGAGAATCTGGAAAAGGTTGATATTCAGCTGACCGATTCTAGGCTGATGGGAGATGCATCTGGCATTTTCGAAACCGAATCTGGCAACGAATGCGACCTCTGTGATGGCACGGAGGATAAAGCTGATGCCACTATGGGTGACATTCAGGACGAGGCCCATGCAGTGAGGAATTCGGAGAGTTCTGTTGCCTCCGATTCAGAACAGATGGGACACATATCTGGCTTATTCGAAACCGAATCTGGGGACGAATGCGACCTCTATGATAACACGGAGGATGAAGCCAATAACACGGTGGTGGAAAGGATGGTGGAAAAAAAGCAAGATGTTGCGGTTACTACAAATAAACCTCCATCACTGTAAGGCAGCCTCAGCTGCACTATTGCTGCGCCTGTCGACAGGAGCAGTTGACTTGGTTTTTATCCAAGAGCCCTGGGTGCGGGGTGGCAGGGTTTGCGGATTGAAGACCCCTGGGTTTAAGTTGATGGTTGCCAAAGGTGAGGGCTCACCAAGAGCCTGCATCTTGGCGAAAAATGGCTTAAATATATTCTTTTTATCAACTTTTAGTGATATGGATGTTACAGCGGCTAGCTTAGAGCTTCATGGGAAATCTATTTGGCTCGCCTCTGCGTATTTTCCTAATCCGGGGCCAATACCCCCGGAGAAGGTTGGCGGTCTGATTCGGGAGTCTGAATCTAGGGGACACCAGTTACTAGTGTGCTGTGATGCTAATGCACATCATTCGATATGGTGTAGTACAGACACAAATGATAGAGGCGAATCACTTTTGGAGTTTTTGTTAAGCACTAACCTGTATATTTGTAACAAGGGTAGTGAACCAACTTTCGTTACAAGTACGCGGCAAGAGGTTCTTGACGTAACACTTGTATCAGATACATTGTCTGATAGAATTGATGACTGGAGAGTTTTGGAAGAGCATTCTTTCTCAGATCATCGGTACATTGAGTTTTTACTCAGGGAGCGTGCCCCGGTTGAGACAGTCTCTAGAAATCTGAGAAGAACAAACTGGGTGAAATATAGGGAGACTTTTTCTTTGCTTTTGGATGAAGTACCCCTATCTGAACCGCATAGTTTAGCGGAAATTGACTGTCTGGTTGACCATATAACAAATGTTTGTAATAGGTGCCTGGATGCGTCTTGCCCTTCTGCAAAGCCTAGAGGGAAAAAAAAGCCACCTTGGTGGTCAAATGAGTTGCAGACGAGCAGAGATTCCTGCAGAAAGCTCTTTAATAAGGCTAAATTTTCAAGAGCGGACGAGGACTGGTCTGCATACAGGCTGCAACTTAAGAGTTATAAAAAGATGATCAGAAATGCCAAATGTGATTCTTGGAAAAACTTCTGTGGAAACATAGAAGACGTTTCTGAGGCATCCAGGCTGCGCAAGGTTCTGGCTTCTTCTCCTTGCACCCTAGGATACCTGAAAGATCCTAATGGGGTGTGGTCTTCCTCCAGTGGAGAGTCGCTGGATCTCCTTTTAAACACGCATTTTCCGGGCAATTCCATGACGCCGTTTCAAGCTTTGGAACGTTCTGACGCCCAAGCATCTGAAATTGCTTCGGAAATAATAAATATGCCAACATTAATCTGGGCGATAAAAAGCTTCAGGCCCTATAAATCTCCGGGACCTGATGGTATAATCCCGGCTGAGTTGCAGCAAGTGTTGGACTATATAGCCCCGTTGCTGTATAATCTATACACAGCATGCATCAACTGGTCGTATATTCCTTTAAAATGGAGGGATACCAGAGTCGTATTTATCCCGAAGGCTGGGAAAAGTTCCCACACAGCTCCGAAGGATTTCAGACCAATTAGTCTGTCTTCTTTTTTGTTAAAGACAATGGAACGAATGATAGACTCATATTTGCGTAGAGTGATTGACCCGAGGTTGCTTTCGACAAAGCAACATGCATACAGCAAGGGACGATCAACGGAAACAGCTCTTCATGAGCTCGTTGGTACCATCGAGAGATCGCTTTCGGTAAAGGAGTACACTATGGTGGCCTTTCTTGATATTGAGGGGGCTTTTAATAATGTCATTCCAGAATCGATAATATTGGCATTGTCTGGTCTAGGAGTAAAGCGTGAAATCGTTTTAATGGTGGAAAACCTACTTGCCAATAGACGTATAACGTCTGAATTGGGAGCGTCCGTCATATCTCGATTTGTCAATAGGGGCACACCACAAGGAGGTGTTCTTTCGCCGCTTCTTTGGAACCTGGCACTGAATTCAATGCTACTATCTCTAGAAGCACGTGGTTGTCATGTTATCGCATATGCTGACGATGTCGCGATAGCGGTAAAGGGGAAGCATCTGCCAACATTGCGGGACATTCTTCAGGGTTCTCTGAAAGATCTGTCTAAATGGGCAAGAGACTATGGCCTAGGAGTTAATCCTAGTAAAACAGAGCTTGTTTTGTTTACAAGGAAAAATAAGATTCCTGCTTTTGATCCTATTTCTCTGGACGGTACTGAAATCACCTTCTCAGATGGAGCCAAGTATCTTGGAGTATTTCTAGATAGGAAGCTGAATTTCAGGCGTAATATTGAGGAACGGGTGAGAAAAGCAACGATTGCTTTGTATTCCTGTAAAAGGGCCATTGGAAAGCGATGGGGTTTTAGCCCTCAAGTCGTTCATTGGATCTATACAGCAGTGGTGCGTCCAATTTTGCTGTATGGAATCATTGTCTGGTGGCCTGCTTTGGAAACAAAAGCGAACTTTGTCTTTATCACGAAGGTACAGAGAATGGCGTCAATGTGCATCACTGGTGCTCTTCGTACTACACCTACGGCTGCATTAGAAATCCTCCTTCACCTGATACCCTTGGACATATTGGGTAGGCAGTATGCGGCTGCATCGGCAATTCGACTTAATAGCACGCTGCAATGGAGGAGCAGTGATTGTGGCCATAGCGCAATCTTGAAAAAGATAACAATACCACAAAATGTGGACTGTGCTCCCTCTTTGAGCCTCTTTGAGCGCCACTTTACCACTATGATACCATCCAGGGAGTCTTGGATGGGGGATACTCCGGGTAGTGGAGCTACCATAAATTTTTACACAGATGGATCGAGGCTGCACGAACAAGTGGGCTTTGGAGTCTATTCGGAAGAGCTTGGGTTGAGCCTGGCTCGTAGATTGCCAGATCATTGCAGTGTTTACCAGGCAGAGATGCTGGCAATAAAAGAAGTGGCTGACTGGTTGAGCTGCAATGTCTTGTCTACAACCGCAGTCAACATCTATACTGACAGTCAAGCCGCGGTCAAGTCCCTGGATTCAATGTTTCTGAAAACAAGATCTGCCCTTAACTGCCGCACGTCTTTAAATGAGATGGCCAAGCAGTTTAACATACGACTCATATGGGTCCCAGGGCACAGAGACATTCCAGGGAATTGCAAAGCCGATGAGCTTGCAAGACTAGGAACTACCTTACAGGTTCCAACAGAATTGGAATGTGTTGGTACGCCTCTAGAAACTTGCAAGCAAAACCTACGGCTTTGTTCTGCGACGGAGACTAATCAAAGATGGGCAAATGGATGGACGTGTGAGACAACACGACTGATTTGGCCTTCTCTTAATCAGGGGCGCACAAGTGAGCTGATATCGCTTCCAAGAGGAGAGATTTCAACGGTGGTTTCTATAATTACCGGACACTGTCTTATAGGGAAGCACGCAGAGCGGTTAAATGTGCCGTCGAATGACTTTTGCCGAAGTTGCATGGATGAAGAGGAGTTGGAAACTATCGAACACTTTATTTGCCATTGCCCGGCACTTTCTGGTCAGCGACTTGCTTCACTGGGATCTAGGGAGCTGTACGATCTTTCAGATTTGTCGGATGTCAAAATTCAACATCTAAGGAGTTTCATAAGAAGCTCAAACTGGTTTAACGACAGGGACTAGTAGGGAAACCTATTACGATCCCGTGGTATCACAATGGACCTCAGAGTCTACGTGTGTTGACGTAAAACGTCAGCAGCCACTTACAACCTAACCTAACCTAACGTCCTTTCAAAAATTTATCCTTCAATATCATTCAAAATTTTCAACAAAATATTTTGATAAAAATTTCAAATGACTTTATTCACATCCTTTTATCCTGATATGGCAAAATAAAAAATGGAAAAATTAGGGGAGATCCACCTCTTTCATTTGTCATCTTCAGTGTCATCCTAGGACAGGCACAAATATTTCAAAAAAGTTTTACAAAATGTATCCTTTAAAACGCTGAAGTCCATTTAAAAGGAAACAG
This sequence comes from Pegoplata infirma, assembly GCA_963921195.1. Lineage (NCBI taxonomy): Eukaryota > Metazoa > Arthropoda > Insecta > Diptera > Anthomyiidae > Pegoplata > Pegoplata infirma. The sequence goes on along the minus strand of OY992536.1, from coordinate 80,461,317 downwards.
GATCACGAAATGAAAAACTGTAAATGCAGTTTTACTCCATTTGATATCTACTTTCAAACATGGTTCATGTTTAATATTGGCTGTCTGACGGTGTTATCAAATAATTGAACAATTTTATCTTTTTATCAGCATTTTCTTATTAACTTCAGGCATTTTCAAAGAGTTTGTGAACTGATTTTGACTATGGCAACCCCCGTTTTTAAGAATTGCTGTTAACTTTTCCGAGTCAGTTCTATTTTTCGAGAAATGTCCTAACAAAATATTACACCATACACACCAACGATTTTCCGAATTTTACTTTCGCTATAACACGAAAACTTAAGCTGTCGGAAAAAAATAATACCAGTATTGCAATCTTCGTATCCAATATAGTTGAGTTCGTGTTTAAAATTGGGACTTTAAAATTAGTGTTGGAAATTAAAACTTAGCAAAGTTGGTAAAAATCGCAATTTTTCGACTTTTAAACAGCGATTTGCTCGCGAATGCGATCACGCAGACAAAAATAGGCGGGGGAAAAATTAAGTAATCATTTGTTTAAATTAAAAAAAAAAACAATGCTGAGTAATTTTTTTATTGACGCAGTTAAAAATGTATACAAACATTTTTAAAAAAATTTCATTAAATAATTTAATAAAAATTTTTTTAGTTTTTTTATATCTTTTTATTTTCTTAGGTTTTTGAATTCTCATTAAGTTTATAGTTTTTTGTCTATCAATATAAAAGTTTGTTACCATCTTTATAAAAATTTCTTATGTCTTTTAGTCATATACATATTTGGTAAATTTAAAAAAAAAACATTTTTTTAACATGATAATGTTATTAGGCTGGTGTCTAATATTAAAAAAGTTGCAGGACGCCACCTCAGTTTGACTATATAAGCTAACAATTAACGAAAAAGAAAACAAGAATTACTATTTTCATTTTCTTAAAACCAAAAATTTTAATAACTTGGGTTTGTAACTTGGATATTAATTCACCTCGTGGTGAATAAAAAGTAACATAATTTTTTTTCAACAAAAAAATTTTTTTTTTCATCAATTTTTTTTTTTCATCAAATTTTTTTTTTCATCAATTTTTTTTCCATAAATTTTTTTTTTTTCAGCAATTTTTTTTTCATAATTTTTTTTTTTTTCATAAATTTTTTTTTTCATCAAACTTTTTTTTCATAATTTTTTTTTATCAAATTTTTTTTTTTATAATTTTTTTTTTTTTTCATTAATTTCTTTTGTTTTTTCATCAATTTTTTTTTCATTAATTTTTTTTTCATAAATTTTTTTTTTTTTCATCAACATTTTTTTTTCATAAATTTTTTTTTATCACATTTTTTTTCATCAATTTTTTTTCATCAAATTTTTTTATAAAATTTTATATTCCCAGTGAAAAATGTTCAAATGTGAATCATATATATTTCACATATGATTACATATATGAACATAAGTATATATTTAATATATGAGCATTAGAGTGCCCCTTATTTTGGAAATGTTAGAAATGTTGAGACGGTACCCCCTCATTTTTTTCCTTTTGACTAAAAAATAACTCAGGAAAAATTTTACGCCCCTACGACCACGCCTTCCCTACGCGACGGGGCCGTAAAGAGCGGGGCCTTAAAAATAATTTTTCCATACAAAGCAAAAAAAATTTTTTTTTGATTTTTAATTTTTTGTTATTAATTATAATATTACTTGATTAGCTTATTCACGACAAAAAATTTGATTTTGATGGGATGAGGCTTTCAGTTCTAAAAAATTTTTCGAAAAAAAATTTAGAGCTTTTGGGGTCCTACAGTAAAAATTTTTTAAAAAATATTTTTTTTTAGTTTTGACAAGCAACCGTTTTAGTTGAATTGTTGCTTTTAATGATATATTTTCATAAAAAAATATTATTCCTATCTGTGACATCTTTATCGTGATCTAAAAAAGGGTAAAAAATGCATTTTTGATGTTTTTCGATACACGATCAAGATGTCACAGATATGAATAATATTTTTTTATGAATATATACCATTAAAAGCAACATTACAACTAAAACCGTTGCTTGTCAAAACTAAAAAAAAAATTTTTTAAAAAATTTTTACTGTAGGACCCCAAAAGCTCAAAATTTTTTTTTTCGAAAAATTTTTTAGAACTGAAAGCCTCATCCCACCAAAATCAAATTTTTTGTCGTGAATAAGCTAATCAAGTAATATTATAATTAATAACAAAAAAATTAAAAATCAAAAAAAAAATTTTTGGTTTGTATGGAAAAATTATTTTTAAGGCCCCGTTCTTTAAGGCCCCGTCGCGTAGGGAAGGCGTGGTCGTAGGGGCGTAAAATTTTTCCTGAGTTATTTTTTAGTCAAAAGGAAAAAAATGAGGGGGTACCGTCTCAACATTTCCAACATTTCCAAAATAAGGGACACTCTAATGAGCATATACGAAAATTGGCGGCATGTGGACAGACATATATGAACACATATGCACATATATGAACCCATGCCATATATGTACACATGGCGCCAATTTTCGCATGTGTAACATATATTTACATATATGAACATAAGGGTTATGACTTTTTTTTTGCGACATCCTCCATTCACGGAATCGTGTAGGGCATGGAAAAATACTAAGAAATATGCTTATGATTTTTCCCGATCGTGAAAAAAGTTCACGCACCAAACGCATTGAAGTTTTATGTAAACATTTTTTTTTTTTAATTAATAAAAGTGATAACTAACTAAAATTTTTGTTGTTTTTTATTATAATCCCACATACAAATGTGTTTCACACCATTTTGTTACGAAAGTTTCGATAATTCGCGATATAAGTGATTTTTTTAGCGATTAAAATATTTTACATAATTTAAGTTTTTTTACTCCAAATAAAGTTTTTTTTTTGCAATTTTCTTATTTAAAAATGCAATAATAGCGCGAATTGGTCAAACTTTCATCTCCAAAATTGTGGGTAACGGTTTTGTAAGCAGTGAACCACAAAAACTTGGTTATTAAGAGAAAAGTGAAACTTGAATAAAAAAAATGAAAAAATCGTATATACAAAACTTCAATGCATTTGGTGCGTGAAGTTTTTTCACGATCGCGAAAATCTAAACTAACAGTTTTTAGTTATTTTCCATGCCCTACACGATTCCGAGGATGGAGGTTGCATATTTGCAAAAAATGCAAAAAGTACTAACCCTAATGAACATACATGTCTATGTTTGGACCACATATGATTCATATATGAACATTTTTCACCGGGTTACCAATTTTTTTCTCACAAAAAAAATTTTTTTCATATTTTTTTTTTCATCAATTTTTTTTTTTACATCAAAAAATTTTTCTTTTCATCAAAAAATTTCATCAAAAACTTTTTTTCATCAAAATTTTTTTTCGCCAAAAATTTTGGGTTCATAATTTTTTTTTTAACATAATTTTGTTTTTCGTAAAAAAAAATCAATTTTTTTACCAAAACTAGTTTTTCACCAAGTCTAAGCATTTTGCATAAAAATTTTCCATTTGTTTATCAAATGTACATAATACAAGTTAGAGTGCCGAATCTTTATACTCTCCAAAATGTAAAAAAAAAATTTTTGCACTTATTTTTGCACTTACTTACGAAATGTACAGCTCTTTTGGTTTTTTAATGGGGTCCTCGACTGATATTTCAATTCGTTTTGCATGGAATAACAAAGTAATATAAAATTATTTTTTCTAAAAAAAACTTTGCTTTGGTAAGTACACCCAAATCTTCCGCAAAACATTATTATCATGATTTAATATTTTGGGCAGAAGTACAAAACTCTGCGGCATTGTTTGTAAAAAAATTACGTATTTTTTTATCAAACGCGTTTGCAAAAAATTAAAATCTACAGTGGGCCATACAAAAAATAGAGCTTAGTTTTCAAAACCCTTTGAGTGTTTTGGTCTACTGTTAGTCTTACTGTTTGAGGGTTTTGGTTTACTGTTTATTTTCTTTGGTTTTCAATTTTAACTCGATGACCCAAAATTTGTTGCACAGTGTAATTCGTGTTATATTTAAAAATTGTTTTTGTTAATTTTATGCTCCCAAAAATGTAAGTATTGATAACTGGGTGTGTTAAAATATTTAAGATTTCAAATATTTATTTATTTTTTTTTGCAAAATTTTCAATATCTGATTTTTTTCAATCATAAAAAACTAAATTCTCCAGTATAAGTTGGCATAATTTGTTTTCGCTAATACTTTTATTTAAACCAACCCCTCGCTATAGTTAACTGTAAAACTAAAATCTTTTGATAAAAAAAAAAACTTAGAAAATTAACGCCTCAAAATGAAAATATTAAAATTTTCTTAAAAAATCAGCATCAATCTGATGAAATCTCTACAAAAATATTTTGAAATTCAGCAAAGAGATTCAGTTAAATGACAGAAAAATTTGTTTTCTAAAACTGAATGACTGAGAATTGCTAAAAAAATATTAATTTGAGCAGTAAAATCTGCTAAAACTATGCTAATTTAAATTTATAGTAGTTTTACAGAATTTTGACAGAGTTTTTTTTGTAGCGAGGGGCTCTTATAGCAAGGGGCCCTACAACGAGGTATTAGTGTATATATATATTTAAAAATCATTTCATTTATTTCCTTTGAAAACAATGAAAAAAAAATGTTATAAATAAATTAGTTTTAAGTGTTGATTGACAAATTTTTTGTTTTACTCTTAAATAAATCATCTTGTTTATATTATTTGATTAATTTATTATTAACAGGTTATTATTGATTGTTTACATAAAAAAAATATTTATTTAACATGATGTCTGTTTAATTTCCTTGAATATCAATCTATGTACAGGCGCGGATCCAGGGGGGGGGAGAATGGGATTTCTCCCCCCCCAAAACGATTTAAAAAAAAGGAAAAAAAAGAAAGAAAAAAAGGGAAAGGAAAAAAGGAAGGGAAAGGAAAGAAGATAGAAAGAAAAAAGGTAAAAAACCCTAAGGAGAGTTATATGTGTGCTGATGATTTAAGTCAGCACACATAGCCTCAATCCTAAAAATTTTTTTTTAATCCTCAGGATAAAATGTTTCTGAATTTATGAAATTTCATATGAGAAACTTAAATGTCAATAGAGTCGTGGACATTTTCAAACCGAATAACTTTTCTTATCATTTTCTAAGGAGAAAGTATAATCTCAAATATTTTTTATGGAAAAATGTTTTAGAAGTCAAGACTTTGCCTTTAAAAAATATCTTGATACTTGTGTATTTGATTCTGAATTAAAGAATTTTTTGATTGAAAAATTATCTCAAATTTTAGGAAAAATGTCTTATAACTTTTCTATACAAAAAAATCCCTCAGCAACTGAGAATGTTTATGAATCTGAAAGAGTTTTTCTACAAATAAATTTCTCAGAATCGGACAACATTTCTACAGGAAAAACGTCTTAGAATCTTAGTTTTCTATGCAGAAATATATTTTCGAATCTTAGACTTTTTTTATGGAAACATTTTTAAGAATATGAGGATTTCTTTGTTTGAAAAATCTTTTAGAATCTACGAATTTTTCTATAGGAAAAGTTTATCAAAATCTATGATTTTCTTATAGGAAAAATGTTTTAGAACTTACCTATAGAAACCAATTTTGTATGAATAATCTTTCAGAATCTAAAAAATTTTCTTTTGGCAGATTCTGAGAATTTTTCTATAGGAAATGTGTCTCTGAATATAGAAATTTTTCTTTTAAAATTGTGTCAAACAATAATAATTTTTCTATATGAAAAATTTTTGAAAATCTAAGAAATTGCCTTTGAAAACATTAGATGGCATTAAAACGTAAAATTTTTTAGGATCTGAAAATTTGTGCATACAAAAAATATAAGAATAATTGAAGAGGTTTTTTATGAGAAAAGTATATCAGAATTTGGAAAAAAATTTTATAGAAAGAATGTCACAGAATCTCAGATTATTTCCATAAAATAAAGTTTAAAAATCTGAGACATTTTGTATGCGAAAAATGTTGAAACTAAAATATTTTCTATAGAAAATTCGATCTGAGAATAAAACAACATTTTTATATCAAAAGGTTTTAGAATCTGAAAATTTTTCTAAGGGCAAATATCTCAGAAATGGGTTATTTTTCTCTATGAAAGTATTTGAGAATCAAAGAGATTTTCTGTAGTAAAAATGTCTAAACATCTGAGAAATTTTGTGAAGGAAACATTTATAAAAATTGCATACTTTATTAAAAAGTTTTTTCGGAAGATTTCTGAGAAATCAGATTTTTTATACATATAAAAGTTTACAAGTCTGTTCACAGTTGTGAATGGCTATGATTGTCACAAGCCAATTTTTATGACTGAAAAGTCATAATATAAATTTTTAATGAGTGAAAAGTCACAATATCAATATTTTTCTACACATTTAATTTGTTAATTTTATGATACGTTTCAAGAGCAGGTCTTACAATTTGCAAATAAAATTTCAAATGTTTGAATTTACCAATTAAATCTTACAATTTTTTTTCGATATACAAAAATTTCACCCAAATCCTTTTAAAAATTTACACACACACACCCCCCCCCCCGCTTCCAAACAAACATTTATATTTTTTGGTAACAATTTTTTTTTTTTAAATCTCCCCCCCCAAATGAAATTCCTAGATCCGCGCCTGTCTATGTATATTACTTATTGTTTATATAATGTAATAACATAAATATTTAAAGTGAAATTAATAATATGTAAAAAGATTTTAGGAGAATTCATATAAAAATTATGTAATGAAAACAAGTAAAACAATTAAGGTCGATCAAGTAGACCATAAAAAACCTTAAAAAATCTTGAAAAATCCTACCCTACTTTCCTTATTATTAAAATAAATTCCTAAACTCAAAAAATTATGTCATTATCTGTTTGTAGTTTATTTAAAAAGTTTTACGTTTTGTCGTTTTTAAAAGAAAAACCATTTGTTTAATGTTCAGTTTTTTCAAATGACTATTTCTGTTCTTTATTTCAAAAATAACAACATAAAAAATAAAGACTTTCATTAGCATTAAATTTTTTTTCATCAAATTTTTTTGTCATATTTTTCATCATCAATTTTTTTTTCATCAAATTTTTTTATCAATTTTTTTCTCACCAAAAAATTTTTTTTACATCAACAAATTTTTCTTTTCATCAAAAAAATTCATCAAAAACTTTTTTTAATCAACATTTTTTTTCACCAAAAATTTTGGGTTCATTAATTTTTTTTTTAACAAAATTTTGACATTAATTTTTGTTCTGTAAGTGATTCTTCTTTAAATTTTTATGATTTGTGTACGTTATTTTTTAACATGACAAAATTTGACATTTATTTTTATTCTGTAAGTGATTCTTCTTTAAATTTTTATGATTTGTATACGTTATTTTTTTAACATGATAATGTTTTTAGGCTGGTGTCCAATTTTAAAAAAGTTGCAGGACGCCACCTCAGTTTGACTATATACGCTAACTATTAACGAAAAAGAAAACAAGAATTACTATTTTCATTTTCTTTAAACCAAAAATTTAATAACTTGGGTTTGTAACTTGGATAAAATTTCACCTCGTTTCACCCGTTTTTCACCAGCTGGTGAATAAAAAGTAACATAATTATTTTTCAACAAAACAAAAATTTTTTTCATCAAATTTTTTTTCATGATTTTTTTTTTTCATCAAATTTCTTTTTTCCATAAAATTTTTTTTTTCATCAATTTTTTTTCATCAACAATTTTTTTTTTTTATCAAATTTATTTATTTATTTATTTATTTATTGAATTTTTAACATATAATTACAAATCATATACTAAATTAATCTAACCGAGACGGGTGACTATGACCATTGTCTCGTTGCACTATAGGGAATTTTCTGGTATTTTCTGGCCAAAACTCCAAAAGTTGGAATATTGCCTCAAAATTTGGCAAGTTTATTTGGCGGTAAGTCTTAAGGCTCTGTATAAAAAATTAACATGATCTGGCCTAATAAATCGTGTTTAAATGCAATTTCGTAATATAATTTTGTCAATAATTTTTACATCCACGCCCACAAAAGGGGGCGGGCAAAAAAATAATTTTTCTAGTGCCTTTGGTTCAAGTGCAGGGCTTTGAACTTCTTGTGGCGTATTTTTTTTTAATTTTTAATAAATGTACAAAAAAAATGTAAAATATGGGATTTTGCGTAGCTAGACTAAGTTATTTAAGGGAGAGCTTTTTTTCACATGTTCCAATTTTGCCCATTTACGAACTTGAACATCGTAAGACTATAAGACATATTCGTGCCAAACATCATGTGGCTAGCTCTTTTGGTTTGGACAGCATCGTGCATTCCCCAGACAATCAGACCGACAGACGGTCGGACGGACATCACTAAATATCTTTTCCCCATGGAGCCGCATGGCTTAGCGAATGAATACATCTTACTCACAAAGAGTTTCCCAATACCTCATAGAGATATGGGAGTATGCAATTATATGCAAAAAAAGTAGCAGTCCACAAATATATTTGGTTTAAAAAAGAAAAAAATTAATTAAATAGAAAAATTAAAAAAATACATAAATCAAAATTTTAAACCTGTACTTTGTACAAATTATATTTATTTGCTCTATTGATAATTGAAATTAATTTCAAATGATTTTAATACAGGATTTTAAGTACGTTAATTTTGGAATAAGTTATGTTCTCCAAAATTAAAAAAAAAAAATAATAAAAAATTAAATTTTGTTTTTGACGCCTCCGTACTAGCGGTAAAAGAGTTTGGTTTACAAAAATATGTGTGCTAGCTTACTTTTATATAGTTTACTGTATAATGGCATCCGAAAAAATTTTTTTTGAACACATCAAAAATGGACTTTTGGCCAACAATTCCTTATAAATTCCCTATAGTGCGTTGTAGCGAAACAGACCAAGGCCTCTGGTGGGAATCGAACCCACGACCCCCAGACTCATAGGCTAGCACGCTACCAACTAGCCTACTGGGGCGCCTCTTTTTATCAAATTTTTTTTTCATCAATTTTTTTTTCATCAAATTTTTTTTCTTAAAATTTTTTTTTTTCATAATTTTTTTTTTAAATTTTTTTCATAAAATTTTTGTTTTTTCATCAATTTTTTTTTTTCATCAAACTTTTTTTTTCAACAATTTTTTTTTTTTCATAAATTTTTTTTTCATAATTTTCTTTTTTCAATTTTTTTTTTCATAATTTTTTTTTTCATAATTTTTTTTTTCATCAAATTTTTTTTTCATCAAATTTTTTTTTCATAAATTTTTTTTCATTAATTTTTTTTTTCATCAAATTTTTTTTTTTAATCAAAATTTTTTTTTCATCAAATTTTTTTTGTCATATTTTTCATCATCAATTTTTTTTTTCATCAAATTTTTTTATCAATTTTTTTCTCACCAAAAATTTTTTTTTACATCAACAAATTTTTCTTTTCATCAAAAAAATTCATCAAAAACTTTTTTTAATCAACATTTTTTTTCACCAAAAATTTTGGGTTCATTAAATTTTTTTTAACAAAATTTTGTTTTTCGTGAAAAAAAATAATTTTTTTTACCAAAACTACTTTTCCACCAAGTCTAAGCTTTTCGCATAAAAAATTTCCATTTGTTTATCATATGTACATAAAACAAGTGAGAGTGTTATATTCTTTGGTGCCGAATCTTTTATACTCTCCAAAATGTAAAAACACTTTTTTGCACTTATTTTTGCATTCACTTACGAAATGTACAGCTCTTTTGGTTTTTAATGGGGTCCTCGACTGATATTTCAATTCGTTTTGCATGGAATAGCAAAGTAATATAACATTATTTTTTCTAAAAAAAAGTTTGCTTTGGCAAGTACACCCAAATCTTCCGCAAAACATTATCATGATTTAATGTTTTGGGCAAGAGCACAAAATTTTTTTTTATAGAAATTTTTTTTATAGAAATCAGTAGTTTTTACATACTTGTATGGGCTATTTTTTTGTAGGAAAAAAAATCAAAAAATTATTTACAGAAATATAAAAACATTTTCGTATCAAGGGACTTTGGCATGATGGGTAGAGTGTCTGCCCAGAATGTAGTTGATTGCGGGATCGATTCCCCAAAATTTTATTAAATATTTTTTAAAATATAATTCAGTAGAAAAATTGTAAAAATAACTTTCGAAGTCATTAATTTTTAATGTTTTCGTAGGTAATGTTTTTTTTAAATTTGTTCGTAAAATTAACGACAATCATTAATTTTTAATGTTTTCGTAGGATATTTTTTTCGAATTTGTTGGTAAAAAAAATAAAAGTGACGTTATTTTTTTAATGTTCAATGTTATTTATTTTAGAAAATTTTATAAACAGTAAAAAATAAATGTTGATGTTTGTTAAAACAAATGAATAATTACTGGAATGGTTTTCAAATGATTTATCACTTGTATTAATTATTTTTTTCATTTGTTTTTGCCTACAAAATATTTTGAGTGTATGTATTTCTTGCAATACTTTATTTGGCACGCTAAATACGAATATCTAACAAATTTTTGAATCGATCGAACGGTTTTCGAGATATCGCCATTTGAAAATTGGCAAAAAATTTACAAAAGAAAAGGTGGCAACCTTTCTATACATACACAGAGAAAACAGATTCGTTGTGACAATCGAATAGTTCAGTTTGTGATTACAAAACTATGTTTGAGGTAAACGAAACTCCCTTGTAACAGTTAAATCTTTTTTGTCTCATCTGAATTTTGTTTTGTTACAACCAGAAAATGAAATCGAAGAAACAGAATAATTCGATTAGTGATAAATTCTGTTGTCACAATGAATATGTTTTCTCTGTGTAGTTCCAGGAATTTGGTTTTAAAACTAAGCAACAACATTTATATCTTGAATAAATTAACAAACGCTCAATCTTTATTTAATATTTCTCTTAATAAAAGATCAATACACTAAAAAAAGTTTGTCAGTTACTACATGTATTAATTGTTCGTTGATTTAACCGATCTAGTTGTTTTCAGCTACAAAAGTGGTGTTTTTTTTGACAAACATCAAACATCTATTTCTGTTAGTTGTTTCTGTAAAAAAAACTAACACAAAAGTACTGTAATTAAGCAACAATTACACTGTACAACAATTTCAAACTTTTTCCAAAATTATGGGTTTCCGACGATTGATTCTGCAAATACAGGTTTTTCCCCGTTGGTCGTAGAACAGCATAAACCAAATATCTTTTCGAATCAAAGAATTTTCTTTAAAATGGCATCGATTCGTTAGTGCATATTTTGAGTAATTTACTTAAAATTCATATGTTTGCATATTTTGCTGTAAATGCATATTTTTGGGTCATATTTTGCATAAACTTTTAGTTTTCCAAACTTTTTTAAACCATCATTAATTTGCTCGCCAACTGGACTCAAAATTATTTTTCAATGTCAACTTTGGAACCGAAATACTGATGATTAGGGCAAGAACTTTCATGCATCTAAAAATCGAAAATATGTGCCTATAATATGCATCTAAAAATCCAAAATATGCACTAAAAAATTTAAAAATATGCATTTAAAAATGATTGTTTTTACTAAAACAGTTGGTTTGTCAACATAAATTAGGCTTTGTCAAATAATTTAAGGCACTCGAAAATTTATAACAACGCGTTTTTTGAGTGGAAACAATTTTTTATACGTAAAATATTTTTTTGTCATAAAAATATTTTTAATGAAACAAATTTACTTTTTTTTCTTTGATTCTCTAAATTTCTCTTGAGTAAAAAATTTTATAAAAAAATTATTAAAGTAAAATATTTTTCTAGAACAAGTAATTTTTAATTTTTTTTCCTTTTTTCGGAATTTTCAGATTTTCAAGTCAAAAAATGAACTCAATGGCAAAACCCCCACCCTGACTCAAAGCAAAATAAAACAAGTGAGAGTGTTAAATTCGGCTGTGCCGAATCTTGTATACCCTCCAACGTTAAAGAAAAAAATTAAAAAAAAATTACAGGGGCGTTTTTTTTGGGGGAGGCTTGTCGGGGGTCCTTGGGGGCACCTTCTCTCTGGTCAAAAATGTTTAAAAATTTTATTACTATGCTTTTTGCACAAAATATATACACTTTCATCATTATATAAATTATTTGCTAATATCCACGCCCACAAAAGGGGGCGGACCGAAAAAAAGTCGTTTTCAAATCCCCGTCCAAGTCCAAGACTCTGAACTTTTACAAGCATAAAAATGTTTAATTTGTTTAACAAAAATACAAAAAAACCTATAAAAAGTTACCTTTTTTCATTGGTTGGTTTACTTCTTCGAGGGGGAACTTTTTCCCCCTGGTCCGATTTAGCCCATCTCCGAACTTAACCAGCCTATGAACATAAGACATATATGTGCCAAATATCAGGAGTCAAGCACTTTTATTTTGGACTGTATCGTGTCTTCCACAGACGGACGGACAGACGGACAGACGGACAGACGGACGGACGGACAGACGGACATCGCTAGAATGTCTTAGAATCGATCACTGATCAATAATATATATACTTTATGGGGTCCTAAACCGATATTTCGATGCGTTACACACGGAATGACAAAGTGAGTATACCCCCATACTGTAGTTGGAGGGTATAAAAATCCAATTTTCATATAGAAAAATCTTAAATTCAAAAAATTTTGTTTTTCTTTTCAATAGAAAATATTTCTCAAAATCTAAAAAATATACTTTCAGAATCAATCTATAAAAAATGTCTCAGAATATGATGTCTACAAAAAAAAAATATTTTTCTATTTATAAGAAATAAGGGATTTGTTTCGAATTTTGCTAAGGAAGTTTTGAAAAAATGTTGGTGAAAATTAAAAAAAAAAATCCAATTTATATGAAAATATGAAAAAATATGCATTTATACCAAAATATGCAAAAATATGCAACTACAAATCGATGCCATTTTATTGTAAATTTATTGATTCGGATAGATATTTAAAATTTTTTTCGAGTGTATTTCTTTTAGTGTAAAAATATTTTTGAGTGACGAAATTACGTTGTAAAATATTTTTGTGACTTACCAATGTTTTTAAAACATGTTTAACCGGTTTTCAACACGTGAATTTAAGGTGAACCTAATCTGAAATTCACGGCTTTGCTAATAACTTTTAAACCACTGAGCCGATTTGGGCGAAATTCAATGCGAAATAGGGCAGGGGAACTACAAATATATGTGCCAAGCGTCAGTATCCTACGAATTGCCTTTAGAAAGTTAGTGTGTTATTTATCTCATAAATTCACGAAAAACCCTCGCCGAAATTCAGTCTTTTGCACATAACTTTTGAACCACTGGACCGATTTCGCTGAATGTCAATACCAACCTGACCAGGGAAATGCCCAAGGTATATGCCCAACTTCAGAAGCCTCCGTAAAGTAAAGTCTTTCAAAAGTTAGCGTGTTTTCAATAGACAGACGGACAGACGGACGGACATCGCTAGATCGTCTTAGAATCGATCGAGGATCATGAATATGTATATACTTTATGAGGTCCTAGACCAATATTTCAAGGTGTTACAAACGGAATGACAAACTTATATATTAGAGCGGAGTGAATTGTTCGGAGCAAAATTTTTGACAAAATCGTCTAGGATATCAAAAATCAGTTTTAACCCCCCCAATTTTCAAAAATAGTTTTGTACGATATACGCCTTTTCCATTAATCAGCACTAGAAAAAGGGTATTTTTTGACCTGGGATCTTTAGATTGTGTACATAGATACACTATGGAGCCATTAAGACATTCCCATTTACAGTTTTATTTAATTCCAAAATCTCGCGATTTTATTCGCGATTTTCATTTTTTAAAAATCACAAAATATGAAAAAGTGGTGTAGTTTGATGAGCGATAACTTCTTAAGTAAATATCCTCTACATTAAACGTGAAAGTTAAAAAAAAAATTGTGTTATTAAAAAATGCATTTTAAATGCAAATGCATTTTTTTAGTACATTTTCGTCAACTTTTACCTCTTTTGATTTTTTATACCCTCCAACCACAGTATGGGGGTATACTCACTTTGTCATTCCGTGTGTAACGCATCGAAATATCAATGTAGGACCCCATAAAGTATATATATTATTGATCAGTGATCGATTCTAAGACATTCTAGCGATGTCCGTCCGTCCGTCCGTCTGTCCGTCTGTCCGTCTGTAGAAGACACGATACAGTCCAAAATAAAAGAGCTAGACTTCAGAAGTTTGGCACGAATATGTCTTATATTCCTAGGCAGGTTAAGTTCGGAAATGGGCAAAATCGGACCAAGGGGAAAAAAGTTCCCCCTTAGAGAACTAAACCAACCCAAGAAAAATCGCATTTTTTGCAGGGGTTTTTGTACTTTTGCTAAGCAAATGCAACATTCTTATCTCAAAAGAAGTTCAAAATCACAAGGGGAATGTGCCCCCTAACGTCTCCCACCAGCCCCCCCCCCCAAAAAAAAGACGCCCCTGGATTTTTTTTATATTGTGTTTTTTTTTACATTTTGGAGGGTATAAAAGATTCGGCACAGCCGAATGTAACACTCTCACTTGTTTTTAATTAACATATTATGAAAGTATGACATTTTTACAAAAAAAAATCAAAAAAATCTTTTTAATAGGACACGGTTAGGTTAGAGGTGGCGGAGTCAAAGACTCCTCACATAGACCGGATGGTCCATAGTGAAACCACAATAATTCCTCAGCGACGCTAATAGAACGCGCTTGTCCTCATCGCGAATTGTACGATTTGCCTTAGGTCGACATTCGAAACCGTTTCCAAGCTCTCGAAGTAATAGGACACAAAAGTCTTCTATTTTTAATATTTTTTTTTTAAATTATGCCCATATAAACATTTTTTTTTTTAATTTTTTAATAAATGATTTTAGGATTTTCAAATCGTTTATCGATGTACTTTGAAGATCTATAACTCCTTAAGAAGATATCGGATTTTGATAATCAGAATTGAAATTGAAATCTAAAATCCTCTTCTTTAAACGAAATAGTTCAAAAAAATTGTGGCAATAAAAGAGTGGTGTAGTTTTCCACTTTTTAATTTTTCGCAAGTTTTTGGAATTAAATTAAACTGTAAATGGGAATGTCCAAATGGCTCCTTAGAGTATCTGGCTTCATAATAAAAACAAAATCTGAAGACCCAAGTCCAGATTTTTGTTTGTTGGCGCCCTCTAGCGGCGGTTTAGAGCAAAATGAATATCAAATATGGATTCCCCGTACCCAAAAATAACAGGTAAACCTTTTAATAAAAAATAGAAGCAAAATTTATTAGTAAAATAATATATTCCAAATAATAAGCCCAGCTAAAAAAGTCGTATGTCGTGCAAAACTATTTTTTAAAAATTGGGGGGTCAAAACTGATTTTTGAGACATGGTTTGTAGTGTCCGACCGAACAGTTCGGCCAAAAAACGTCATTTAATCAAAAATTTGGTATTTGGAAGTACTTTTAACAACTTTTTTTTATATGGGGTAGAATTGTTGAGGCGATGGAAGACGATTCTGAGTGTAAAATTTAAGAACGAGTACGAAGTTAAGCTATGATTTCGAAGTTCGGTAACCGAACTTTTTTAAATTTTGCCGAACGTTTGGTTACCGAACATCTAAATTGGTGCTTAACTTCGTCCTCGCCATTAAATTTGAAAGTCAGAATAGTCTTCTATCGCCTAAACAAACGGCCATCAGAAAAAGCTGTTAAAAATGCTTGCAAATATTAATTTTTGTCCAATACCGTTTTTTGGCCGAATTATCGGTCGGACACTAATGGTTTGTTCGGCATTTTTTCTTAGAATTTTATGCAGAATCCGAATATGCTAGACGATTTGTCGAAAAAAATGACTCCGCCCTATTATATATACCATCTATCACTAGAGTGGAGGGTATAAAAAAATTGAAGTGTCTGGAAAAATTTTGCACTTAAAAAATAATTTACCCTCAAACTTTTTTTTTGTAAAAAAACTAAATAAAAAAATTTTACTTTAAATAAAATATTTCTAGTCAAAACTTTTTTATATTTTTTTACTTAAGAAAAATTGGTGTCACTTTAAAAAGGGATTGTGGAGGGTATTCATGGATTCGGCCATATAGAATTTTACTATTTTGCTTGTATTTTTTAACAGTTAAAATAAAAATTGAGTTGTTTTTACTTAAAATGCAGTTGCCTCAAAACAACTAACAACTAAAAGGTTATATTAATTTTTATATTTTTTAGTGTATAATCTTATAGTTTTTAGTGCATATTTTAAGTGCATGTTTTAGGCGTTTAAAACATAGTTTTTTAGTGCATGAAAGTCCAGTCCCATGTTATATTTGACAAAGTACATGTGTAACACAAAAAAAAAATTGTACACTCACAAAAAATTTTGCACTTAAAAAAGATAATTTACCCTCAAACTTTTTTTTGTAAAAAAACTAAATAAAAAAATTTTTATTGTACAACAAAAAAAATTATTTCTCAGAAATAATTAATAATATGGACTCAAACCGAAATAAATAAAACTTCAGTTATAAAAAATTTTTATTTTAAATAAAATATTTCCAGTCAAAACTTTTTATATTTTTTTTACTTAAGAAGAATTGCTTTTATTTTAAATAGGCTTTGTGGCGGGTATTCATGGATTCGGAAAAGTCGAATTTTACTATTTTGCTTGTATTTTTTAACAATTAAAATTGAGTTGTTTTTACTTAAAATGCAGTTGCCTCAAAACAACTAACATAGCAGTTGTTTGAGCTTTTATATTTTTTTATATTTAACTAACATAATTGTCTGAGTGTACAACTAGTTACTGAATGAAAACTAAATTATTTCTTATAATAAAAAAAAATATTTTTTCTTATGAAATTTCCAAAGTAAATCTTATGTAAAATTGTATTTATCAATTGCAAAAACAGTAGTTACAAATAAAACTTTTATAACACCGGAATTAAACCGGGTAGAAAGTGAATTTTATTTTTATTTAATTTTTATTTTTTTTTTGTTTTTAATAAATATTTGTTTTTATTTTCAACAACCCTGAAACAAGTGTTTTTATTAAAAAAAAAATGTTTTTTTGGCTTAAAATTTTTAATTCAATATTGTTTTTATTAACGCGTGTTTTGATGTTTTTTAATTATTTTACCACAAAAATGTTTAAAATTTCTTGAAATAAACGTCACATTTTTTTTAATTTTTTAAAATAAATAAAAAATAAAATAAAACGAATTTTAAGAAAATACAAAAAAGTTCTCACATTTTTTTTTTGGTAAATAAAATACAAACAAAAATTAAGTTAAATTAATATTATAAAAAAACATATTTGTTTTTCTTGTTTTATTTTTTAGCCAGAATCTTGATATTTATTTACATTTTCCATTTTCAACTTCATAATTAATTGACAATATTTATTTTAATATTTTTTGTCATCTATATTGTTCGCTTATTTTTCTTATTCACTTTAGAGGTTTTTTGATAACGATATGCGTAAACTTTCGTTAATTTAAATCGATTCAATCGGTAAAAATTATACAAATAACCCGAGTAAAAAGGAATTTATATAAATGTATATTATTTTATATGTTTTCATAAAACCATATACAACTATATGAGTCAAAGTATAAAATTATATCTCACTTTGAAATTTTCCAATTTTTTTAAATGATGTCATATAAAATCATATCTAATTATATTGTTCATAATATATTAATATAAATGGTAGATGTAATCATACGTTGCACATAAAACTTAATCCGATTTCATTCAATATTATACGTGACTTTATATCTAATTATGTATAGGACTTTACTAAACAAAAAATCCAGTATCAATTTATGTATAATTATATATAACTCCATACTAAAAAAAATTCCAACAAAAATAATAGATATAATTATATGTGTCTTAAACGATAACATATCTGTGTTTGTATGGTTCTATATATACGCAAATTTTGTCTAAACTCAATATATATTTATAAATGGTCGCATATGTAATGGAATATGTATTTTGATATAATCATGTATATAAAAAATATTTTTTTGACCAAACAACTAGTCATATATAATTATATATGCCAGTATTTTAAAATTTATTTTTGTGTGTCAACATATATGGTTATACAAAACTTTTTATTGTATCATATAAGATTACATATGATTTTTGGTAACCCGAGTTCGATTCCCGGCCCAGTCGAGAAAAAAAAAGTTTTTTTTTATTTTTTTTAAATAGGAAACACTTTTTTATTGCGTTTAATTTTTTTAGAACTAAAAAATTTTCATTTTTGAAATTTTTGCAATAATTTTTAAAAAATAATTTTTCTTTTATACAGTTATATATAACTATATTTGATTTATTATAAAATTATCTATAATTTTTGGGAACCCGAGTTCGATTCCAGAAAAAAAATATATTTTTTTTAAATAGAAAACACTTGTTTATTGCATTTATTTTTTTTAGAACTAAACATTTTTCTTTTTTTGAATTTTTGCAATCATTTTTAAAAAATTATATTGCTTTTATATAGTTATATATAACTGTATTTAATTTATTATAAAATTATCTATTATTTTTAGGAACCCGAGTTCGATTCCAGAAAAAAATATATTTTTTTATTTTTTTTTTTAAATAGAAAACACTTTTTTATTGCATTTGTTTTTTTAGAACTTAAAAAATTTTACTTTTTGAACTTTTGCAATCATTTTTAAAAATTTATATTGCATTTATAAAGTTAATAATAGCTATATTTGGTTTAAATTATCAAATTATCAATGATTTTTGGAACCCGATCTCAAATCTAATTCTGATTTCCTGATACCATGAAAAATTTCAAACTTATAAGCCAAAGTCTTTTTTCACTTTGGAAGCCTATGACGTGAAATAAGGCATATTGCTACATTAAAATTATTGTTTAAGCTTACCATGGAAGCCCCTAATAGCGCTGATCGTCATTCCAATTTTTTTTTTTTCAAATTTTATCAAAAATTTTCTAAGTCTTTTTGAAAATTGTGTACAAGTGAATAACATATTTAATTGGATATAATCATATATTACTATATGTTAGATCAATTTGATATAATTAGATACGATAAATTTATTTAAAACTAAGTCTTTTAAAGTTGTTATTTGCTAACAACGTCCGCTGGTCTAGAGGGTAGAGATTGCGATTACAAAACGGAAGACTTGTGGTTCTAATCCCCGTCCGTTCGAAGTTTTTTTTTTTTATTTATTTTCAGTTTGACATTATTATATCTAAAAATAAATCTAAAAACAGAAACATTTTTTGGATAAAAATGTATCCAATAATTTTTTTATAAAATCAAGATATCAGATATTATAAGATAACTTTGGCGCGGCCAAATTTCGGATGAAATTACATTATATAATATCCAATTTAATATAAAATCATGATATTGGATATTTTAAGATAACTTTGGCGCGGCCAATTTCCGGATGAAATTACATCATATCATATCATATTTAATACAAAATCATGATAATAGATAATTTGGGATAACTTTGGCGCGGCCAATTTTCGGATGAAATCACATACAATCAAATATTAAACTGTAACTTCATATATTATAAGATGTTATGAGATAACTTTGGCGCGGCCAATTTTCGGATGAAATTTAGCAAAATCAGATCCAATAAATTATATATAATTTTATAAGATAACATGTTTTACCATACAATTTTTTTTTACTCGGGAATATATTTTTTTTGTTGATTTTCGCAAAAAAATATGGTTTAATTTTTTTTTTATATTCAAACGAAGCTTAAATTTTAACACATTTGATTGATAAGATTTTAGTTAATAATTTATACTAGTTTCAAGCGGTCCTATATTATTACGAATTGAAAATTAAACGGTTTTTAAGTTAAAAGTGCAAAAAAATAACATATTTTAAATATTATTTGTAAAGTGATAAATATTTTCTAAAATAAATATATTTTTAATAGATCGATAAAAGGATTATTAAAAAAATAAAAACAAAACATTTAAGGAGTAAATTTTATTAAGAGGACAATTTTTGATATCATCTATATTTAAGGTAAGTTTGAACTAAAATCACTGTTGAAAACAGGACACATGGCGGGTTATGCTCACATGTACTTACTTTTTGTAACGAAAAAATTTGTGAATGATCAGTGCAATTGTTCCAAAATTTTTATCTTTGACAATGATGGGGTTATGGGATTTTCTCGTAGAAGGAGTAAGAATTTAAAAATTTTTACCACATTTTAGTCTTGAAATTTTGCGTTTCCGAGTAAAAATCCACAATAATTTTTTTTTTGATTTCTAGCGGAAAATTCTTCGTCGTCAAAGAGCTAAATCAATAATTTCTTAATTTTAAATTTAAAATGGAGTAACTTTGATTTTAAAACGTTAATTTTTATTCGCCCATTTTAAAAATGTAAATAAACATTTTTAAACTGAGCAGACACAAACATTGTTGACTTTTGTCCATGTTTTTTTATACCCTCCACTTAGTGATAGAGGGTATATATTATAAGTTTGTCATTCCGTTTGTAACTCATCGAAATATCAGTCTGGGACCCCATTCATGATGCCCGATCGATTTTAAGACATTCTAGCGATGTCCGTCTGTCTGTGGAAAATGTGATCACGTCCAAAATACAAAACAGAGGTGACTGTTGTTAAACATATATTTTGGAAGTTCTACCGAGAAGTTTGGTATTGCATTTGAGCGATATCGGTTCAGCGGTTCAAAAGTTATGAACGAAAATGTAAGGACACCTCAAAAATTTTAGTACATTCAACATAACCTTAAAATACAAAATGCTTTAATTCGGCTGCTGGTTGACTTATGTAAACATAACACTGTGCTACAAAAAACACAAAATTGAATATACTTTTGAAATGAAGTAGTTAAGGTTGCAGGTCTCGTTGAAAATATCACAAAAATGCCCATCAAACTTGCCAGACACCCTCAAATTTTAAAGTTATTGTCAAAAAACGTTTTTTTTGGGACTTTTCTCACTAAACCACGTGTAACTTAAAAAGTTTTCCACCGATTTTCAGTTTTTTAACTGTTTTGGATAGAAGAAATTTAGGGCTTTTTAGGTGTTTGAATTGGTCTATACATTTAAGAAAGATATGTATTGATTTTTTCAACAAAGTCTAATTTTTTTATTATTTTTTGAAAAATTTTTGAGTTTATCGATTTTTTTCTGCAGTAGTTCGTTCAACAATATATATATTTATAAACGTATTCTTAAAGAAAATTTAATTGTGAATACGATGAGCTTTATGCCGAAAAAATCGAATAACAATTGACAGAGAGAGATAATTTTTCTAAAAAATAAAATTAAGATTTTTCATGAAATTACCCAGGCAAAAAAATAAACGAACATACTGAAAGGTCGCGTATCATTATTTAAAGGGTTTTGGCCCCCTGAATTCGAATTTGACCTTGAAATTGGGCTATCTTATTAAGTTTTTGATATATCAATTTATGTTTAATATATCAAAAACGCGATAGAGCAATTTAAAGGCCAAATTCGGAATCAGCGCGCCAAAAACCTTTATTGTACATGACCTCTTATGATAAATTTATATTGTTTGCCTGGGTTGTCTGAACGGCGATTTCCTGAAAAATCTTAATATTCTTTTTTACAAAAATTATCACAACTCTGTCAATTCTTATTTGATTTTTACAGGATAAAGTTCATCGAATTCAGAACTAAATTTTCTTTAAAAATCGATAAACTCGAAAAATTTTCAAAAACTATAAAAAAATGAGATATTATAAAAAAAAAAAATAGATATCTTTCTTATATGTGTAGACCAATTCACACACATAGAAAGCCCTATTCTTCTTCTATCCAAAACAGTTAAAAATTTAAAATCGGTTGAAAATTTTCTGAATTACACAAGGTTTAGTGAGCAAAGTCCCAAAAAAAAGTTTTTTGACAATAACTCTAAAATTTGAGTGTGTCTGGCAAGTTAAATGGGCACTTTTGTGATCTACTCGACAAAACCAACAACCTATACTATGTCACATTAGAAGTATTTTTTCATTGTAGCACAGTGTAATTAAACACCAAATGGTATTTAAGCAAGTACAAACATATTTTTGGACAAAAAAAGAAAAAAATCGCGGATTTTTTTTTACCAACTTTTTTTTTTTGCGGGAATTTTTTTTCAAAATTTTTTTTCAAAAGTAGTTTCTTTTTAAATAAAGTTTTTGCAATAATCTTTTAGATTTTTCATGGTCATTTAACAAAAAAAAAACTTTAATTTTACATAAAGTATTTTATGTAATTTTGCAATACTAGTTCGAAAAAATATTTCAAGCATTTTCTATTTTTTTATTCGTTAAAAATTATTGTAGAAAAACAAAAAGTACCGAACACAAAAATTTTTCGGCAATTTTTTTTGTGTTTCAAAAAAAAATTTCATTTAAAATGCTTTAAAAAAAAATTAAAAAAAATCTAAGTTTCGAAAAAATTTTTGAAATTTTTAAGTTTCGGACACAATTCTTTTGCGTTGGGGTAAAAAATCAATAAAAATGCTTACAGGATTTTTTTTTTTTAATTTTCTAAGTCTTCAAAATTTTTGGAAAATATTCTAAATTCTGGACATAATTTTGTTTGTGATTTGGAGTAAAAATGGTTGTACATTTACAAAAAAAAAAAACTCGTAAGTTTTACTACACTCAAAATAATAACTCTGTAAAATACTCTGTAAAATGACTGTAATCTCAATTCAACAGATATTTGACAAAGTTTTCTGTTAAAATACAGATTTAAAGAAAATACTTTGTATTTTGTTGTGACAAAAAACAAAGTTTCCTCTGTTATATTAATTTTTACTTTGTACTCTTAATTTTACAGACAATTAACAGAGTTTTCTGCTAAAATACAAATCTAAGCATAATACTTCGTATTTTTTTATAACCAAAAAGGTTTTTTGTTTTGAGTAGTTTTTGTTTTTGTTACCAAACATCAAAATTTTATCTGTATATTTTTTTTTTTTTGAGAAAAAGTTGAAAAAGTAGCAAAAAAGTTATCAAAATTTTTTTTTCAGAAATCTTATAAAAATTTTACAAAATAACATGCATTTAACTAAACTCTGTAAATTTACAGAGTTTTTTCTGTAAATTTTTTTTGCATCAAATGTATTTTACAAATATATGTAAATTTACATAGTTTTCTAAATGGTGGTCTATTTAACCAATATTTTACTAGAAACTCTGTAAATTAACAGTTTTTTTTTGTCCAAATCATTTTACAGAGTTTTATAGTAAAATTACAGAGTTTTCTCTGTAAAAAAGCTTTCATATTTAACCAATATTTTACTATAAACTCTGTAAATTAACAGTTTTTTCTGTCAAAATCATTTTACAGAGTTTTTTAGTAAAATTACCAAGAAATGTTGTTAGCTGGAAAAGTATGGTGTACTCTGTTAAATTAGCAGAGTTTTTCTGTAATTTAACAGAGTTATTATTTTGAGTGTAGGAATTCTTGTAAAATAAAATGTAGCAATAAATCTCGTAAAACAGCGCGACTCCTTATAATTTTGTACACTTACAAATTTATAGTTAAAAAATGGTTTTTATCAGCCGCAAAATTTTCAGGAAAAAATTTACAAGTACACTCAAAATAATAACTCTGTAAAATACTCTGTAAAATGACTGTAATCTCAATTTAACAGATATTTGACAGAGTTTTCTGTCAAAATACAGATTTAAAGAAAATAATTTGTATTTTGTTGTGACAAAAAAACAAAGTTTCCTCTGTTATATTACTTTTTACTTTGTAATCTTAATTTTACAGATAATTAACAGAGTTTTCTGCTAAAATACAGATTTAAGCAAAATACTTATTTTTTTTATAACCAAAAAAGTTTTCTGTTTTGAGTAGTTTTTGTTACCAAACAATTAAAATTTTATCTGTAAATTTTTTTTTTTTAGAAAAAGTTGAAAAAGTATCAAAAAAGTTATAAATTTTTTTTTCCAGAAATCTTTGACAGAGTTTTCTGTCAAAATACAGATTTAAGGAAAATACTTTGTATTTTGTTGTGACAAAAAAAAAAATTTCCTCTGTTATATTACTTTTTACTTTGTAATCTTAATTTAACTGATAATTAACAGAGTTTTCTGCTAAAATACAGATTTAAGCAAAATACTTCGTATTTTTTATAACCAAAAAAGTTTTGAGTACACTCAAAATAATAACTCTGTAAAATACTCTGTAAAATGACTGTAATCTCAATTCAACAGATATTTGACAGAGTTTTCTGTCAAAATACAGATTTAAAGAAAATACTTTGTATTTTGTTGTGATAAAAAAACAAAGTTTCCTCTGTTATATTACTTTTTACTTTGTAATCTTAATTTTACAGATAATTAACAGAGTTTTCTGCTAAAATACAGATCTAAGCAAAATACTTCGTATTTTTTTATAACCAAAAAAGTTTTCTGTTTTGAGTAGTTTTTGTTTTTGTTACCAAACATCAAAATTTTATCTGTATATTTTTTTTTGAGAAAACGTTGAAAAAGTAGCAAAAAAAGTTATCAAAATTTTTTTTTCAGAAATCTTATAAAAATTTTACAAAATAACATGCATTTGACTAAACTCTGTAAATTTGCAGAGTTTTTTCTGTAATTTTTTTTTTGCATCAAATGTATTTTACAAATATATGTAAATTTACATAGTTTTCTTTGCTAAATGGAGGTTTATTTAACCAATATTTTACTGGAAACTCTGTAAATTAACTGTTTTTTTTTTGTCCAAATCATTTTACAGAGTTTTTTAGTAAAATTACAGAGTTTTCTCTGTAAAAAAGCTTTCATATTTAATCAATATTTTACTATAAACTCTGTAAATTAACAGTTTTTTCTGTCGAAATCACTTTACAGAGTTTTTTAGTAAAATTACCAAGAAATGTTGTTAGCTGGAAAAGTATGGTGTACTCTGTTAAATTAGCAGAGTTTTTCTGTAATTTAACAGAGTTATTATTTTGAGTGTAGAAAAGTTAAATTCGACTTGGCCGAATCTATGAATACCATCCACAATGCCTTTTTTAAGGATAGTACATTTTTTAACGTGAAAAAATTAACAATTTTGATTAGAAATATTTTATTTTGAGTAAAAAACTCTTTTTTTGTCAAAAGGGTTCAAGTTGAAAAAAATGCAAAAGAAAAATTAAATTTCTAAGAAATATAGACATTTCTGGTATTTCCCATACCGGTTTCAAACACCCCAGTGAGTGTTATCATCAGTAGGATTTTAAATGTCGGTTTGTCTTGTTAATGAAAACTGTTTTTTATATATGTGAATATTTATAGTTTCTACAGAATACATTTTGACAGTTTTCAACATTAGAATTCTATTTCTAGCAGTCTTAATCTTACTTCATACTTTCTTTCAACTTTTTATACCCTCCACTTAGTGATAGAGGATATATATAAGTTTGTCATTCCGTTTGTAACTCATCGAAATATCGGTCTAGGACCCCATAAAGTATATATATTATTGATCAATGATCGATTTTTAGACATTCTAGCGATGTCCGTCTGTCCGTCTGTCTGTGGAAATGGTGATCACGACCAAAATATTACACGGAGATGACTCAAACTTAACATATTTATTGGAAGTTCTTCTGAGAAGTTTGGTATTGCATTTGAGCGATATCGGTTCAGCGGTTCAAAAGTTATGAACGAAAATGTAAGAACACCTCAAAAATTTTAGTACATTCAACATAACCTAAAAATACAAAATGCTTTAATTCAGCTGCTGGTTGACTTATGTGAGCATAATTGAACACCGAATGGTACTTAAACAAGTACAAACACATTTTTTTTTCGAATTTTTTTTTCGTTGAATTTTTTTTTTTTTTTTAAGTTTTTTGCAATAATAGTTTTGAAATTGTGGAGGGTATCAATACATTCGGCAAGGCCTAATTTAACTTTTTTACTTGTTTGTTTCTTACATTATTTCGCAACGGTCATTAAAAAAAAAAGAAAAATTTTTTTTGAGTGTAAAACTTTTTTCGAGTGTAATGTTTTTTTTTACTATAAAAATATTTCTGAGTGAATGCACGTACGTATGTACACAAAATATTGTCATTTTTGTGAAAAAAATAATTTTTTTTTGAGTGTAAAATTTTTTTCGAGTGTAATTTTTAAGTTACCAATGCTTTTAAAACTAAACAAGTTTAAAAAGCATTGCTTTAAAACTAAACAAGTTTGAAAAGCATTGTTAAGTTACCACCAATGCTTTTAAAACTTGTTTAACACGTGGCATTTAAGATGAAACCAATCTGAAATTCAGGATTTTGCTTACAACTTTTGAACAACTGGACCGATTGAGCTGAAATTCTATACCAAACAGACCTGGTCTTTCGAAAGTTATTGCGTTTTTTATCTCGTAAATTCCCGAAATTCTGTCTTTTGCTCATAACTTTTGAACCACTGGACCGATTTCGCTGAATTGCAATACCAACCTGACCAGGTAAATGCCCAACATATGTGTCAAACTTCAGTAGCCTCTGTAAAGTCTTTCAAAAGTTAGCGTGTTTTCTACGGACGGACAGACGGACATCGCTAGATCGACTTAAAATCGATCGAGGATCATAAATATATATACTTTATGGGGTCCTGGATCAATATTTCGATGTGTTACAAACGGAATGACAAACTTATATACACCCTCTATCACTAGAGTGGATGGTATAATAACACATTAAAATATGATGAAATTTACTATTTATAGTTGTTAATTACTATCAAAAAATA
This sequence comes from Pegoplata infirma, assembly GCA_963921195.1. Lineage (NCBI taxonomy): Eukaryota > Metazoa > Arthropoda > Insecta > Diptera > Anthomyiidae > Pegoplata > Pegoplata infirma. The sequence goes on along the minus strand of OY992536.1, from coordinate 80,434,631 downwards.
AAGCTTTTATTTTTTGTTTCCGAAAAAAATCTTTTTTTCTTAATTTCTTTAAAAAATTTAGGACATTCATAAATTCTACACAGTAGAATGTAGTATTCTTACATGTTTAAGCTACAAAATATTTGTTTAAAAGGAATTTAAGAAAATGTTGTCTGGCTGTCTACCAAGGGACTAGATAAAAAAAAAAATAAACAAAAGAATAAAAACTAAAATGAATGTAGGAAATAAATTTATTTATAGTGTCAAAAATGTAAGATTCTTCTTCAAACAGGCAGGTGTTTATATAAATATCAATAATATATAAATATATTAAAAAAAAATAAATAAATAAATAAATTAAATTTATTAAATTTATTAATCACACATAATTTTGACCGCATAAAATTTTTTAAAAATTTAAATGCACTTGTTCCTGTCTGCTGAAAAAAATGAAAATAAATAAAAAATATTTTAAATATTTTTTTTTTACTAAAAAAAATTGTGATGAACATTTTTATGAGTAATAAACAATTTTTCTTAAATTGTATAAATTTTTCACAAAATATTTGCCACGTCATAAATTAAAAATATAAATAAACAAACAAATATGTATGCTAATAACACTGTACAACACTAAAAAAATTACTGAGTTTCGACGACTAAAGACCAAAAGTTAACACAAACACAAAAAAATAGTCAAATTCAAGATTGCCCATTAAAAAACTTATAAAAAACAAGTGAGAGTGTTTAATTCGGCTGTGCCGAATCTTTTATACCCTCCAAAATGTAAAAAAAATTTTCAACAAGTAGAAAAGTTAAATTCGACTTTGCCGAATCTATGAATACCCTCCACAATGCCTTTTTTAAATGATAGTACATTTTAACGTGAAAAAAATTAACAATTGTGATTAGAAATATTTTATTTTGAGTAAAAAACTCTTTTTTTTGTCATTTAAAAGAAAAATTACTAATTTTTTTTGAGTGTAAACCTTTTTTTCGAGTGTAATATTTTTTTTACTGTAAAAATATTTCTGAGTGAATGCACGTACGTGTGTACACAAAATATTGACATTTTTGTAAAAAAAAACAAAATTTTACAATGAGTGTAAAATTTTTTTTGAGTGTAAAATTTTTTTCGAGTGTACAAATGCTTTTAAAACTAAACAAGTTTAAAAAGCATTGCTTTAAAACTAAACAAGTTTGAAAAGCATTGCTTAGTTACCACCAATGCTTTTAAAACTTGTTTACCCAGTGGCATTTAAGATGAACAAAATCTGAAATTCGGGGTTTTGCTTATAACTTTTTAACAACTTGACCGATTGAGCTGAAATTCAATATCAAACAGACCTGAGGAACGACAAAGATAGATGCCACGTTTCAGCAGACTTAAAATCGATCGAGGATCATGAATATATACACTTTATGGGGTCCTAGACCAATATTTCGATGTGTTACAAACGGAATGACAAACTTATATATAAGTTTGTCTCCACTCTATCACTAGAGTGGAGGGTATAAATAAAATGTTCAGGGGCTTTTTTTTTGGTTGATGGGGGGGGGGGGGAGTGATGGAATCAGAGGGGGACGTTGATAGCACATTCCTATCGCGATAAATATTCCAAATGTTTCATTTATTTAACAAAAATACAAAAAAACCTGTAAAAAAGTATATTTTTTCAGAGGTTGCTTCAGTTCTTCAAGGGTGAACTTTTTCCCTTTGGCCCGATTTTGTCCATTCACGAACTTAACCTACCTATGAACATGAGACATATTTTTGCCAAACTTCAGGAGTCTAGCTATTTTATTTTGGACTGTATTGTGTTATCTACATACAGACGGACGGACGGACAGACGGACAGACGGACATTCATAGAATGTCTTAGAATTGATCATGGATCAATAATATACATACTTTATGGGGTCCACGACCAATATTTCGATGCGTTACAAACGGAATGACAAAGTGTGCATACCCCCATACTGTGGTTAGAGGGTATAAAAATTAACCCATGTTGACCATTGCGTACTGATCAATCCTAAATTTGACTGGTTTTTGGAGTTGACTGTTCAAACTGTTCAGATGAAGATTGCCAATTAAAAAAATTAACCCTTAATCATTCAAAATGCCGACACACGTATAACATTTTTTGGACTACTCTACTAGAATAAATCGTAGGAACTCGGTAATATTGGGAAAAGTTTGAAATAGCTGTACAGTGTTATTAGTGTTTATAAGCAGTTTGGAAAAAAATCTAGCAACTGCAAAACAGGCTGTAGGAAAAATTGCCCAAAAAATTTAAAGAAAAATCGCCCAAATGCAAAATCGCTCAAAAAATATGAAAAATTACCCAAAAAGAAAAATACGAAACTTCGCCCAAAATTAACGAAAAAAAGCCCAAAAAAGAAATAAAAAAAATTGCCCAAAATAAAATAAAAAAAGATTTTTTCTAACACATTTTTCCAAAACACATACTACACAGAAAATCTTTCATTTGCGGAGAGGGTGGGTCTAAAGCATGGAGTTTGTAATCCCTAAGCCCGGCCGAAGGCCGGCTACGCAAAAGAACTTTACGACAAAGACAAGAACTCTTAAGATAAGACCATAGGTTACGTGGTTATTATTTATTTTTATAGATCGTTGTTTTGAGAATACAGACCGTAAAATGCATAAGTAATTGATGTAAAAGTTTTAAGTGTGAAACTTAAATTTTAACGAATTAAAAAAAATTGGAATTAGGTCCGATCAAAGCTCCGCAGGCGAAAAATTTCGCGATTTTTTGTTAAAATTTGTTGGTAAAATTTTTCGCCTGCCGAGCTTTCATCGGAGTTGCATGCTGTTTTTAAATTCATTACTTTTGATTTTCTACTGCGCTGCGATAGATTAATATATAGCGTGGTAATCTGCATGTAAGAGCAGGGGTTTTGGGTTCGATTCCCACTAGAGCCTTTGTATGTTAGCAACAACGGAACGGGTTTGCTTCAGCTTATTCTTGGTTAGTTAAATATATAATTTATAAAAAAAACACAATATGCGGTAACTGTTTCTAAAAATAATAATATACTGATTTATTGTGACATGACATACATATTTCAGTTTTGACATTTAAAAATTTTAACAAAAAATAAAAATAAAATTGGGCAATTTTTCATATACATATAATTTTTGGATAATTTTTCGAAATGAAAAATCTCCCAATTTTTAATTTCAAAATTTTGCCTAAAAACTATGAAAATTTTCCCAAAAATGTTGGGCAATTTTTCAAATGAAATATGACCCAAATTTGTATGAACAATTTTTGAGCGAATTTTCGTTTTCATTTTTTGGCCATTTTTCTTTGGGCGATTTTGCCTACAACCGCAAAACAATTTGAAAAATTAAAAAAAAAAAATGCATAGTGACCGATTTGGCACAGAAATACCAATGGAGAATACTTAATGGTTACCACTGCCCAAACTGAGGTTGGAGGGGCTAAAAATGTAAGAAATGGAGGTTTTCAGAGTTTGTTAAGTTCTTCGAGTGGGAACTTTTTCCCCCTGGTCCGTTTTGGATAATTTATCAAATTTACAGCTCTGTTAGCTTGGAATGCATTTTGCTTTCCGTATACAGATGGACAGGACGGATGGATGTCTTAGAATGTCTCAGAAACCATGGTGGATCAATAACATATTTAGTGAATGAATGGGGTCATCGACCCATAGAATTTAGCAAAACATAATCATGATTCAATGTTTTAGGCAATAGAACAAAATTCGCAGACATTTTTATGTTAAAATTTTAAAAATTTTAGATGGTCGCATTAAATTAATATTATCCGACTGATTTCAATTTCGGAATGAAAAGAGAAATTAATTGAATTAATGGGAAAATTTATTCAAGTTTTCTTTTTATCTTTCACTTGGTACGAAATGTCTCATATGTTTGGATGACACACTCATATTTTAAATATTTAAACAAGTATTTTTATTATTTTTTAACTTTTCTTATTGTTTGTTTTTTTTATATCACGCTTTAATCTCGTTTCTTTTTTCATTTGCAATTAATTAAAAATTTGTATTAATTAAAAGAGAAAAAATCACGTGTCTTAATCATATATTTTTATAAAGCGGTGCTATTTTTCTAGAAATAATATAAATCAAATTTTTTTTTTTAAGTTGCTAATTACACTAGGAAGCAAAGAAAAAAAAAACAATGATGCAATTTATTGTTTTCCCCATAAATTGCAACATTGTTTTTTTTTCTCCATATAAAATTAAACAAGAGTTTTACATTCGGCTGTACCGAATCTTTGATATCTATCAAATTCATTTATTTTGCTTTTTGACACGGTGAGCCTCAGCGATGTTTAGGTTAAAATTTAGTGTCGACGAAAAGTGTAATCGCAGTTCGATTTCTACTAGATTAAATGTCACAAAACTGTTAACAGCGAAATCGTAGCTGCTCGCATTCGCGAGATAACGCGAAATTAGTGTTTTTGTATTTTTTAAAATTTTGACATTGAAAATTTTTAAATATTTTCAAAAACTGAGTATACAGTTTTAATTGTACTTATTTAAAGGTCACAAAACAGTCAACACCAAAATCCTATCTTCTTTAGTTCGCGAGAAATCGTGAAATTAATTTTTTGCTGTCTTTGTTTTCGTTTTTTATCTTTAGATATGTTTCTTTAAAATTTCGTAAAAACATGGTAAACAGTTTTACTTGTGCTTGATCAAAGATCACACGGCTGTTGACATCGAAATTGTAGGTGTTAAATTTCGCGAGATATCGCGTAATTATATAATTTATTTTTATTATTTATTTATATTTTAAAACCGGTTCTTTAGTAATAACAAAAAAAGTGGTATGTAGTTTGATTTGCTATTGATTAATATGCCATTTACATATACCTCGAAATCCAAAAAAAATGGGATTTCAATGAAAATCCAAGTAAAGCCAATTACTTTTTTGGATTTCAAATGTCAAATCCCATACAAAAAAAAACTTGGATTTTGGGAAAATCGTAAAATCGCAATTTAAAATCCTAAAAAATTTCTACTACTTAATTGTACAACTATGGGTTTTCCCAAAATAATCATCCCTAATGCTTTTTTTAAAACGCTGCACACGATTTTTTATCAGCTGTTGTTGTTTTTTATAAAGTAAAAAAACAATTAAAATTTATTTTTTTAAAACTATTAAAAGATTAATAAAAACAATGTTTAACAATGTTTCATTTAAAATTTACCATTGCAAATGGTAAACGCACAATTTAGTTGACCAATTTGGTCTTCCTAACAAAGAAAAACACTCAATGGTGGCGGCCCCAAACTTGGCAAAAATGTTAATTTTCTTGCATTTAAAGAAGCAGCTCTACATAAAAACACATTTTTTGATATTGTGGTCCCAACATATAGTAGTGGGATTGAAAATATTGGCTCCGGCAAAGAAAAATCATTGTTTTTAGAAATATTTATAAAATTGGGTAATTTTCCAACTAACAACCCTGTACACAAATCAAAAGAAAATACAGAGTTAGTACAAACAAAATCCCGCTAAATGTCAAAAAAGCATATGTAAACGGTATAGATTTTAATTGGATTTGAAATCCAAATTTATGTGGATTTCGGGTTATATGTAAATAGCATATAAGGGTCATAAGGCTGTTAACATTTAAATTCTAGCTGCTCAATTCTTCGAGATATCGCTAAAAAACTCGCAAAACTACTATTTATTCATTACTTTGTGTTATTTTTGGTCTGTAAAAACATTTACTTCAATTAATGACAAAAATATGGTATGCAGTTTGAATTCGAGGTTATTAATGTTAACAAAACTGCAAGCATAAAAATTATAGATGATCAATTTTCCGAGAAATTGCACATTTACTGTTCAAGCGTTTATAAGTAGTAATTAATTTATTTTTTCTTTAGTGTCTAAAATAAAGGAAAAAATAAAGAAACGACAAATATATTGTAAGCAGTTTAAATTTTATGTGGTTAAAGGTGGTTAAACTGCTCAAATCAATATCCTGACTGCTAATTTACTCGAAAAATATTTTTTTCCCAATTTTTTATTTTTTTTTAATTTTGAGATTTTTCGCGAAATTGAGAAGATATGATTTCGATGTTAACTGTTTGGTGACCTGTAAATAAATACAATTAAATCTGCATACTCAGTTTTTGAAGATATTTAAAAAAACGTCATTGTCGATCAGCTACGATTTCGCTATTAACAGTTTTGTGACATTTAATCAAGTAGAAATCAAACTGCGTTTACACTTTTCTTCGACACTAAAGTTGAACCTAAACATCGCTGTGGCTCACCGTGTTGAGGTTAAGTAATACATTTTTAACATTATTAATATTCATATTTTATATCCACGCTCTTAACAGGGGCGGGTCAAAAGAAAAGACATTCACTAATCCCCTGGGTCCAAATGCAACACTTCGAACTTCTTTTGACATGAAAATGTTTAGTTTGCTCAATAAAAGTATAAAAAACAATAAAAAATTATTTTTTCTTCAAAGGAGAACTTTTTTCCCCCTGGTCCGATAAGCCTCTTTTTTTCAGAACAAACTCTCTACAATTTCTAAGGGGGCTCCCATACAAAATGACATTTTTTAAAATTTGTTCCAGCCGCTCTAACTGCCCCTAGATCAGTCAAATGTTTAACTCTTAAGGTATTTTTTATTTTTTTTGTATAAATTTGTTTTATTTAACCAGCATTTTTATAAAACATTCCTACGATTTCATTAAAATTTCATGCTCCGTCATACATTTGACTGCTCTAGGGGCACTCTAAGGGTAGTTAAAGCGGTTGGAGCAAATTTAAAAAATTTCACTTTGTATGCAAGCCCCCTTAGAAATTATGGGTAAACCCAGCAAAACTTAGATTACTAAATAAGGTATAGGATTTCTTATTTTATACATTGCAGCATTGATGATTTTAACAGGCGATGAGACTCAAAGTAATGCATCCACATTATCACAAAGAATACCAGTAAGGTATAAAATAAGTCATAAATTTATAACGAAGAATACGAGTAAGGTGTAAAATATATGATATTTTATAGGTTACGAGAAATGAAATAATATAGCATACCAGAAGATAATATATAAGGTGTTACGAGTAGTGAAAAAGTAGTTTTGTATTAAATTTACTCACGTGATTGTAAGTGAGTGTAAGTAGATAAAATATGCTCGTGAGTGTGTGTCGTTAGAAATTTCCTGTCGTGAGCCCATCTTTAGTTTAAACTTATGCATTTTTTTAATAAAATAATTATTTTTTATGTTATTGTAATGCATTATGCATATTGACCCCTCTACGATGCACCATTTGAGCAGTAGAAATGATTTTAAGATTGGAAAAATTATAATAATTTTTTTTAAATAATTTAGAAAAATAGTAATAATCGTTATCCTTTTTCACCAGATGGTGAATAAAACGTAACATAATAATTTTTCAACAAATTTTTTTTTTCATCAATTTTTTTTTAATTTTTTTCCGTCAATTTTTTTTTTCATAAAATTTTTTTTTTATTAATGATTTTTTTATCATTTTTTTTATCAACGCCATTTTTTCGTAAATTTTTTTTTTGGTATAGCATTTCAAGAGAGAACTTTTTTCACGAATTTTGTCTAGCTCTTTTAGGCTGTATCGTGTCTTCCCCACAAATTTGCACGTACGTTCAAAATCGTAAGAGAAAATTTTTTCCCATAAAATATTCAAATTAATAATTTATTTCGAACCTCAAATAGGGCCATTGGAGATAAATAATTTTGTAAAAGTTTTTATTTTAACTGTATAGATTATGGCCGACAATTTTGTTTATCTAATATAACAATAGTATGTATATTTATTTGTTAAATTTGAAAACAACATTAATAAACACTCAATATTAGTTTAATTTAAAATAACAAAAAAAAATGCCTATCACCATTTTGCATCAATTTTTTTTT